>CM053792.1:658147058-658747058 GCA_028749045.1 Cupressus sempervirens | reverse complement strand
TTGTATGAAAATATCTCACATTGTGATAATATGTCTTTCTATTGACTATGAACCTTGAGCAAAATAAAACATAGGAAAAAAGCTTTTTGAGTAATAGATTAGTTGAAATAATCTTTATTTTATGATATCATTTCCATTTAACATTTATGCTTTTATCCTTTTACGTTTGATCTGGATCTAAGATGCCCTAGTAATCGAATAACGACATATTTGTATTTTAGCAATTAGTTTAAAAAAGAACAACTCATGCTACATGTATACGATGATTGTGAACAATAGTGATTCCACTTCTTGATTTGTACACTAGTTTTCTCCCCATTATATCAAACCACTTGTATATGCTTTGTCACATTAGATCCCTGTAGTAGAAAAAAGCTAATCCATAGACATCTACCTTAACGTCATGATTCTCAGCTGCAAAAATCCTTTAATATTTCAAAATATCCTTTAGTAAATAATGAGCCTGGCATATTGGAACACAGTGAATTTCCAGTGCCTCCTTCAAGTTGCTAAGTATACAAATGATTGACATTCCTTACACTTATAAAAATGTCAGTATCCCAACCACCAACTACAAAAATCGTCACTATCATACTGAATCCAGACAAGGCTTGCAATCATGTCATAATGTGTTCCACAGCACTCCATTCATTGAAGGTGTTATTTTTCTTGTAAACTCATTTTGAAACTTTTCATGAACCGAATTTTCTTACAGATTGTATAATCGATTAATTCCATGAAATAATTTACTCTTCAAGAAATTTTGTCGGGCAATCCGTCTGTATTATGAATGATTCGTATTTTGAATATATATTTATAGACATTTTCAAACACACTACTTTTCTCACCTACTCATTAATGGTACTTCAAAACATTTGGAAGTTCATTACGGGGTCCACAACTTTATTGTATGTTTAAATCTTTTCAACATAAATTAATAATTCATGATCCCTCAACTTTGACCGAATTTGATTTTGCCATGAAATGTGTTTGAATCAGATTTACTTTCACCATCCTTGAAGATTTCGTAAATTTGAGTATATTATTTTAAATCAAAATTATTTGAATACTATTTCTTGAAATAAGTTTTAGTTTACCTCATGACTACATGCCATTTCTTTTTGTGGACCTAACCAAAAAAATTCGTCCAAAAACAAATTTTAGCTCCAATTACCTTATAAATGATAAAATTTGCCTCTATAACAAAATTATAAAGTGGTTTGTCATCGACATTTGATTTCTAACACTTTTGCAATGTGCTCAAAATAAGATTTGTGGCTTCTAGAACAAGCTTTGAAAATGCGTCAAATATTTTCTTGGCATGACGAGAACAAACATGCATACACATTGATGGTAGGAGAATCAAATGGTTTTATTCAGCATCATCAATATCTAAAATAGTAACAATCAAAATTTTCCAATTAATGATTTTAGAAATTACACCTGTCAAAATCCAACTAGAACACACCATATTATCTTGAAAAAATACTAGGTCATTTCCATAAAAGGCACTGCATTGGAAATTAGCTCACTTAGAATCAACGAGTATGCGTACAAAAGGGTTTTTCACCAATCCACTATAGTCTCAAAATAGTACAAAGGTCAAAGTTAACCTCATTGACACTTTTTAGGAATGGAGTCAACAAATCTCTATAAATCCCTTTTTGTTTTAGCTTTGGAAAATACCAAATTGAACCTTCAATCTCTACAATTATACAAGGTCATGTCTAAACCTTCAAAGAATCACAAAAATCAATTCATTCCACTTGAAAACCACAAGCATCAAAATAGAAACTCTCAAGGCTAGCTCTTTGACAAACTTGACATTAAGGAGACAACAACTTTTAATAAATTAAATTTTCTTTTGGCATATGAAAAATATCAAACAAGGTTTCGGGGCTCTATAAATGCACATGAGAGTATATTATGACTTGAAAAATTACAAGAGAATAATTTTTTCTTGACATTCATTATGTTCTAAAATACTAACCTCTGATGTGAGCCACTTAGAAAACTAGTCAATGTGTAAACAAAAAGTCTTCACTAAAACCTCCAATTTGCCATTTGAGAACTAATCAGAAATGATCAAATTAACATGAATATTTACATATATGATATATAACTATGCCTACCAAGTGAGTTTTCATGAAAGTGAATAGGCTTCATGTTATCACTATTCAAAGTAGGCCATCTAAACAAAGTTTATAAGCGTGATTATGAGTCTTCAAATTGATTTTTTCGCCATGGACACTTTATTTATTTCCAAAATTTCAATGTGCTAATAGATTTATTTAAAAAAATCAAATATTTGATATAGAGAGTGAAAGGAGTATAAGAAATCAAATTCCCCCACTATTGCTAGGTAAAAAGGGAATCTTGATGAAGGATGACACACTTTAGCCCCTAGGGAAGGGATTTATCTATGATGAGCATACAATTGTAAAAAACAAAGAGGTTTTCATCAAGGGGGGGGTGGGTGAATCAAAAGTACTGTGCTTTGACCATTAAAACTTTTTCTTAACTGAAAGTAAATTGCATGCATATAAACATATCAAACAGTTATGAAAAACACATAAACATCACCACATAACACTTGAGATTTTGGTAACCCAGAAACTCTCCAGGAATAAGAAGGTAAAACTGGGGTGGGGATGATACCCGCAAAAATTACTGCAGCAATAAGGTTTAACCACTTCTGATGGTCTGCCCTATTAAAGGCCTGCCCTGTTAAAAGCTTTACACTGTATCAGTAGTGACCTGGTTAAAGGATTTCAAACACTTTACAAGAAGTGTTACCCTGCTAAAGGATTTCATCACCTATTTATAGGATTTACAAAATAGTTGCTAAGCTAACCTATTACCATAGGATTTTCTTTCTAATACAATTGCTGGAGAGTATTAGGTATAATAAACCTAATAACTTACAATCCTTCAATTGCTTAATACAAGCACTTGTTCTGCTTTTTCTGATCTTGATCCTTTGTGATCTGATACTCGTCACTCTGAGAATTAGTTTTCCTTGCACACCCTTGTCATTCCACCATAGGATTCGCTGTGATTTCATCTTCCTTATAAAGACATTTGAAGACTTAGGGTTAGGTATGGATCTACGATCTATATTGAATCTCTATTTCTCGCTTATTCCTTGCACATTTACAATTGGCTGCATGCCTTCTCCATTTTTCATATTGGCTGCATGTTGATTGCATGGAAAATACAAATGATTCGATCTTATCTTTTAATCCTTCAAGATTCATCATATGTCGGCCATAAAAATGATTTACATCTGAATTTGTATTGTTACAAACT
Organism: Cupressus sempervirens; assembly: GCA_028749045.1. NCBI lineage: Eukaryota > Viridiplantae > Streptophyta > Pinopsida > Cupressales > Cupressaceae > Cupressus > Cupressus sempervirens. The sequence continues at coordinate 658,743,749 of CM053792.1, read as the reverse complement.
CATATGTGCATTCTGTATTGCTCGGCACTTACTGATCTCTGATGCTCGGCACTTATATTAAATTGGCTTACTTGGCACTTGTTGTATTTCTATATTGCTCGGCATCGTCTGTGACTCGACACTTAAATGTCACTCGGCACTTGTATCATGCTCGGCACCTGATCTTCACTCGACACTTGAAGATCACTCAGCATCTAAAGGTTTCCCTAACTCGGCATACATGGTGTACTCGGCTCCAGTGTAGAAAGTGATTAAGTGTGTTGGCACTCAAGTGTCAAAAACCATTTTGAGACTAACAATCTCCCCCTTTGACATGAGTGACAAAAACACTTATCTAACCTTATGAGCACATGTACTGATATGCTTGGTATATACAGAGATTTTTAAAACCTTAATCAAAATTTGTAATGTACAATATATATACCTCAAAAGTATTGTAACCCCCCCTGAGTTGAATTATTAGTGCTATCTTGGTAACCAAAATTTTGATGCTGTATATCATGCTCAACATTTTTAACTTGTCTCCCCCATTTTTTATTATCTCCCCCTTTTTATTATCTCCCTCTTTTTGACACTTATGTCAGAGGGTTTTAAGGGTTAAGACCATATTTCACCAAAAATGTGTTGTTTACCTCCATAATCAGGTAAGTGCACAAAGTTGTGGTGCCAAAAGGGGGGTATAAGTGGACACCTTTTTCTTGAAATCAGCAAATTCTGGACTTCAACAAGAATTTGAAGATAGTTACGCTCAAAATTTTAAGATATGACAAAAACAAAAGTTGTAGTCCTTTGAATCTAGTTTTTAAACTACTAATTTTTTTTCAAAATGGTTTACTTTTAGGTCCTCAAAAAAGGGGGCCACAGAAAGTGGTACTGTTTATTCTAAAAAACCATAACATAGTACAAAGTATGGCCCCCTAAAATTTTAACTTTTTTTTTGAAATTCTTTAATTGCTCTGGTCAAAAGTTACCTAACACTATGTAGTTTATCCCAAATTTTTCGGGTAATTTTATAATTTGTATTTTTTTTTTTAATGAATTTTTTAATTAGACCCATCCCAAAAATGTGAAATATCTATGTGCTCCCCCTAGAAATCATTGAAAACTAATCTAAAATCAAAACTTCTTTTTTTCAAAGTGTGTAGAATGGAGTCTAGTTTATTAAATACTAAGTTGTTACAAAATTCGATGAATGAGCTAAAATCTACAGCCCAATTAGTACATGGTGGTTTTTGACAAAAAATGAACATACATTCAAAAGGAATTATAGATGAAAGACTTAAAATAGTTCAAATTAAAAATAAATTATATGGTTAGATAGCTAACACAGAGACCTATAATGTTATGTAACCTGATCTTATCGATACCCAATCACGAGGAATCTTGAAGGGGAGCACACAAGATAAATAAATCATTTTTGGTATGTTTGCTAGAAAACATGTCTCAGACCTGTTTATAAACTCCAAACCTTTGGGTTGGATCTCCAAGGCAAAACCAAGCCTTAGGCTTGGTTTTAATGCAAAGCTTTGAATAGTACATGCGCCCTATTAAAACGCTATTGAATTCGAGGTAGTGCGCACGCGCTATAGTGCTCACGCGCTATAGTGCGCATGCACTATTGAGACCTAAATTGTAAACCAAAACCAAGAGAGAGCTAGGGGGGTGGGGCGAGGGAATGGCTATTTGTGTGTGTGAGAGAGATAGAGAGAAAGTAGGGGATGGGAGAGGGGAGAGAGGAAGTGAGAAAGAGTAGGGGTGGAAGAGAGAGTATAGGATGGGAGATAGAGGAAATGTGAGAGAGTAGGGGTGGCAAAGAGAGTACAAGATGCAAGAGAGAGGAAGTGTGAGAGAGAGTATAGGTGGCAAAGAGAGAGTACAGGATGGGGGAGAGAGATTGAAAGTAGGGGATGGGAGAGAGAGGAAGTGTGAGAGAGAGTACAAATTGGGAGAGAGAGATTGAGAGTAGGGGATGGGGGAGAGAGAGAGTAGGTGGTGGGAGACGGAGTGGGAGAGGAAGAGCGAGAGAGAGGAGGATGGGAGTGCATGTGTGTGAAAGAGAGAGAGTAGGGAATGGGAGAGGGGGAAGATAGAGTAGCTTGAGAGAGAGTAGGGGATGGAAGAGAGAGTAGGGGATGGAAGAGAGAGTAGGCGATGGGAGAGGGAGTGGGAGAGGGAGAGAGAGAGAGTGTGAAAATGTGAGAGAGGGTAGTGGGTAGCAGAGAGAGAGTAGAGACGGAGAGAGTGAGAGAGAGAGAGAGAGAGAGAGAGAGTAGGCAGTGGGAGAGGGAGAGTGAGTGAGAGAAAAAGTAGAGGATGCGAGAGGAGAGAGGGGGGATGGGTGTTTGTGAAAGAGAGAGAGTAGGGAATGAGAGAGGGGAGAGAGAGATAGAGAGAGTAGGGATGGGATAGAAAGAGAGTAGGCAATGGCAGAGGGAGTGGGAGAGGGAGAGAGAGGGTGGATGGAAGAGAAAGAGATTAGGAAATGGCAGAGGGAGTAGGAGAGGGAGAGAGAGGGGGGATGGAAGTGTGCGTAAGAGAGAAAGTAGGGGATGGGAGAGAGTGTGAGAGAGTGAGAGAGAGTAGGGGTGGCAAAGAGAGAGAGTGAGAGTAGGGGATGGGAGAGAGAGGGAGAGAGTGAGAGAGAGAGAGATAGTAGGCGATGGGAGAGGGAGTGGGAGGGAGAGAGAGAGGGGGAATGGAAGTGTGTAAGAGAGATAGAGTTGGGGATGGGAGAGAGTAGGCAATGGGAGAGGGAGTGTGAGAGAGAGAGAGGGGGGGAATGGGAATGTGTATAAGAGAGATAGAGTAGGGGATGGGAGAGAGTGTGAGAGTTTGAGAGAGAGTAGGGGGTGGTAGAGAGAGCTTGTACAGGATGGGGGTGAGAGAGAGAGAAAGAGAGAGAGAGAGAGAGAGAGAGAGAGAGAGAGAGAGAGTAGGGGATGGAGAGAGTGTGAGAGAGAGTAGGGGATGGAAGAGAGAGAGTGACAGTAGGGGATGGGAGAGAGAAAGTAAAGAGGGAAAGAGAGTACTTGAGAGAGAGAGAGATAGTAGGTGGTGCAAGAGGGAGTGGGAGAGGGAGAGAGAGGGGGGATGGGAGTGTGTGTGACAAATCTAGAGAGTAGGGGATGGGAGAGGAGAGAGAGGGGGGGGATGGGAGTGTGTGTCTATGAAAGAGAGAGAGTAGGGGATGGGAGAGGGGAGAGAGAGAGTAGGGGATGGGGGAGAGAAAGTAGGTAGTGGGAGAGGGAGTGGGAGAGGGAGAGAGAGAGGGGGGGAATGGGAATGTGTGTAAGAGAGATAGAGTAGGGGATGGGAGAGAGTGTGAGAGTGTGAGAGACTGTAGGTGGTGGCGGAGAGAGCTCGTACGGGATGGGAGAGAGAGAGTGAGATTAGGGGATGGGAGTGTGAGAGAGAGTAGGGGATGGGAGAGAGAGAGTGAGAGTAAGGGATGGGATGGGAGAGAGAGAGAGAGAGTAGAGAGGGAGAGAGAGAACTTGAGAGAGAGAGATCTAGTAGGCGGTAGGAGAGGGAGAGGGAGAGAGATAGGGGGGATGGGAGTGTGCGTGACAGATGTAGAGAGTAGGGGATGGGAGAAAAGAGAGTGGGGGGATAAGAGTGTGTGTGTCTGTGAAAGAGAGAGAGTAGGGGATGGGAGAGAGTGTGAGAGTGTGAGAGAGAGTAGGGGGTGGCAAAGAGAGAGTACGGGATGGGAGAGACAGAGTGAAAGGATGGGAGAGATAGAGTGAAAGGATGGGAGAGAGTGAGAGAGAGAGTAGGGGGCAGTAGAGAGAGAGAGAGAGAGTATGGGATGGGAGAGACAGAGTGAAAGGATGGGAGAGAGTGTGAGAGAGAGTAGGGGATGGGAGAGAGTGTGAGAGAGAGTTGGGAATGGGAGAGAGAGAGAGAGTAAGAGTAGGGGATGGGATAGAGAGAGTAGAGAGGGAGAGAGAGAACTTGAGAGAGAGATAGTAGGTGACCTGGGAGAGGGAGTGGGAGAGGAGGAGAGAGAGGGATGGGAGTGTGTGTGAAAAATCTAGAGAGTAGGGGATGGGAGAGAAGAGAGAGGGGGGATGGGAGTGTGAGTGTGTGTGTGTGTCTGTGAAAGAGAGAGAGCAGGGGATAGGAGAGAGTGTGAGAGTGTGAGAGAGAGTAGGGGGTGGCAAAGAGAGAGTACAAGATGGGAGAGACAAAGTGAAAGGATGGGAAAGAGTGTGAGAGAGAGTAGGAGGTGGCAGAGAGAGAGAGTACGAGATGAGAGAGATAGAGTGAAAGGATGAGAGAGAGTGTCAGAGAGAGTAGGGGATGGGAGAGAGTGTGAGAGAGAGTTGGGGATTGGAGAGAGAGAGAGAGTAAGAGTAGGGGATGGAAGAGAGAGAGAGAGAGAGAGAGAGAGAGAGAGAGAGAGAGAGAGAGAGAGAGATAGTAGGTGGTGGGAGAGGGAGTGGGAGAGGAAGAGAGAGAGGGATGGGAGTACGTGTGAGTGATCTAGAGAGTAAGGGATGGGAGAGGGGAGAGAGAAAGGGGGATGGGAGTGTGTATATGCAAAAGAGAGAGTTTAGGGGATGGGAGAGGGGAGAGAGAGAGTAGCCCGAGAGAGAGAGAGAGAGAGAGAGAGAGAGAGAGAGAGAGATTAGCGGATGGGAGAGAGGGGTGGATGGGAGTGTGTGTAAGAGAGAGTAGGGGATGGGAGAGAGTGTGAGAGAGAGTAGGAGGTGGCAGAGAGAGAGAATGGGATGGGGGAGAGAGAGAGAGAGAGTAGGGGATGGGAGAGAGTGTGTGAGAGAGAGAGTAGGGGATGGGAGAGAGTGTGAGAGAGTAGGGAGAGGGAGATAGAGAGAGGGGGATAGGAGTGCATGTGACAAATCTAGAGAGTAGGGGATGGGAGAGAAGAGAGAGGGGGGATGGGAGTGTGTGTGTGTGTGTGTGTGTGTGTGTGTGTGTGTGTGTGTGTGTGTGTGTGTGTGTGTGTCTATGAAAGAGAGAGAGTAGGGGATGGGAGAGAGTGTGAGAGTGTGAGAGAGAGTAGGGGTGGCAAAGGGAGAGTACAAGATGGGAGAGATAGAGTGAAAGGATGGGAAAGAGTGTGAGAGAGAGTAGGAGGTGGCAGAGAGAGAGAGAGTACGAGATGAGAGAGACAGAGTGAAAGGATGAGAGAGAGTGTGAGAGAGAGTTGGGGATGGGAGAGAGTGTGAGAGAGAGTTGGGGATTGGAGAGAGAGAGAGAGAGTAAGAGTAGGGGATGGGAGAGAGAGAGTAGAGAGAGGGAGAGAGAGAGATAGTAGGTGGTAGGAGAGGGGAGAGAGAGAGAGAGCAGCCCAAGAGAGAGAGAGAGTAGTGGATGGGAGAGAGGGGCAGATGGGAGTGTGTGTAAGAGAGAGTAGGGGATGGGAGAGATTGTGAGAGAGAGTAGGAGGTGGAAGAGAGAGAGAGAATGGGATGGGAGAGAGAGAGAGAGTGAGAGTAGGGGATGGGAGAGAGTGTGTGAGAGAGAGTAGGGGATGGGAGAGAATGTGTGAGAGAGAGTAGGGGATGGGAGAGAGAGAGTAGAGAGTAGGGGATGGGAGAGGAGAGAGAGAGAGGGGGATGGGAGTGTGTATCTGTAAAAGAGAGAGTTTAGGGGATGGGAGAGAGAGAGTAGCAGATGTGAGAGAGTAGCCATGAGTACATGAAGTCGATGATCACAATTGTTTACAACTATTCACCAAAAACAGCTTCTTTGCAATTTTTGAGAAATACTAATAAAGCAAAAAAGAACATCTACTAGTTGGTAGACATAATGGCAACTCTCTAGCAATTGAATTTAATTTCATACATGCACATATCTAATTTAATGTCATACATGAACATATCTAATTTAACATCATACATGAACAAACATATAATATAAAATGATAACCAATAATGTCATATACATTAACAAACACATAATATATTATGATAACCAATAATGTTGTATATGAACAAACATATCATATATTAACCAATAATGTCATACATCAAATATAGAATGTCATATGTACATCAAATGTGTATCGAATATGTCTCTCAGATGCCTATATATATACATGGGGAAGGAAACAAGTCTCTCGACATCCTCTGTTGTCGTGTGGAGGGAGACAGTGGAGATGACAGGGCCCTCCTGACATGCTCACTTGAACTCTTGTTGAGGCTCTTCTCTAGGTCCAACTGATACACAGAAAGTAGATATGAATCAATATTTATTATACGTTGAAATCAAATATATGTACTCACAAAATCAATTATTTTCTTACCGCCAACAAATAGTCACTCTGTAAGTCCACCTCAAATGCTCGTGGACGATCAGGCATGACAAGACCCTACAACAATTCAATAAATATAATCACTTATAAATAACATTAGAAATTTTGAGATTAACTATTATAAACAACAACTAAAATGAAGAAAATTCTTTCATAGCTCCGTCAGTGGCTGTGAGCTAGCCACAGCTTCGGCCACTCCACTATCAACAGACTGTCGCAGATGAGGAGGTGTGTCCGACATCATGAGCTGCTTGTCATACAATACACGTTATATCTAACATGAAACATGGAATAAATATAATCAAATGAATTAAATTAACATGAAACAACTGTACCTGTGTGAAGCTCGTATGATGTCTCTGCTCTGCGTCTGTGGTAAAGGTTGAGGGTCCTGTGGAGAACTGATGCACATGCATATTTTTTTTGGTCAATCCTTAATATGATTACGTAATAAATATATGTATTAATTAAAATGATTAAATTGATACATACCTCAAGACTCATTGAAGGGACAAAAAATGGGTCTGGAGGATCGCTGCTAGGCCTAGGAACACTTTGACCCTAAATTTTGAACAATGTCAATAAATCCTAATTAATTAATCATTCACTATATGTATGAAATGTGATCAAATTAGTAATTTACCCGTGTGTCAATGCCAAATGTCTCGTTCAGGAACAGATCGGTGACAAGCCCATCATCTGCACCATCTCCGACATGAGTGCCAAATGTGCATAGGGATCTGCATGAAGTGCACATGTGACCATGACATATAGAAGGCTCCCCCTCAACTAATGGGCTCGTGGAATGGATGAGGGTCTGCGTCAAAGCATTAATGGTCCCTAGAGTGTTGGCCTCTACATGTTCCTTCACAACTGAAGGAATAATCACATGGTCGTGCTGTGGATGGACCACGGCTGCCCTAACTACATTAGGGTCATGACGTGCTCCTGGCCTCTCAAATGATGACCCCCCACCTCTACCCTAGGAGTCTAAGATATCAAAATAATTGGGGATCTCCCCAAGGACAAACTCACAATATAATTTCTTCAAAAAATACATGGGGACCTCGTGATTGTTGCAAGGAGGGGCATCAAAAACCATCCACCATCTATCCCAAAAATTATATCTAATAGCATCATGTATGCACCAATGGATGGGGAATCATTTAGTACCCTCTCTAACAATATTTTTCTCACCGGGTTTTCTAAATAATGCACATATACTACCTTTTGGTATTTCCTTTTTTCTAACATCTTCATATGACAATTTATTTGCATAAAATCTTTTTTGTTCATCCCTCTTAGCCCGCCAAATATCTAACTGACCACTAACTGAGGCTATCTGAGTGTTAATGGATTTGAGGGATGATGCCAATTGAGCCCTCATTGGATTGGTTTGTCCAGATTCTTTCAACCAAGCAATGATTCCTTCTAATTCAGTTTTGCCTCTCTCTATTTCATTTCTTATATTTTCTTGTGTGCCTAGTGGAGGTCTTGCAATTGGTTCGGGTTGTGGAATTTGTTCTTCTTCTTGAGGAGGGTTTTGGTTTTGGGGTTCTTGAGGGTTTTGATGTTCTTATGGATTTTCTGGTTGATTATGAACATTTTCTGATAAAAAATCAATTGAAATTCAAATAAATAAATAAATCTAACTGAAATTTGTAAAAACCCTACAAAAGAATATAAAAAACTTACAAAACAATATGAAAAATATATCAAACAATGCAAAGTTAGGTTTATATCACTTACGGCGTCGTCATGGGTGCACTTGTGGTCTTGGATTTCGTCGACGAGGAGGTATTTTGGCAAATGGTGGTGCAAATGTTAAGTCTTCAACTCGCGTACGCGCTGCTCGCTATAGGAGTAGAAGAAAATGCTGATGAAAATGATGGGCTACGGGTTTGCAGCCCATCATATATACTTTTTATTTTTTTAAAGTGCGTACGCGCTATAGTGCGTACACCCTTTTTAAAATAGGAAAAAAAATTTCGTTGTCACCTTTTTGGCACCACAACTCGGTGCATATGCCCAATCATCCTAAGAGCTGCATCCCAATTATGCAAAGCAATTTTCAATTATTTATGTTGGAGGGCAGTCTCTGCAGCAAGGTGAATAAGTTCTTCTGAAGTAGAAAGATTAGGGTCTTTCTTGAGAACAGTTTCAGCATAGACTTGTTCTTTATGGAGGATTTCCAAATGTGGGGTAATAGAAGATTGGAGCTATAATAGTTTGGCCTTGATGGTGGCCTCTTCTGTTGTTAATACAGTTATCTCTTTCTGAGTGTGAAGCATCTGAGTAAAATGCTTCACACTTTGAGCTAGATCTTTAGGTAGCTACATGCTAGAAATATTCAAATTTCTCTCCAGGCTCATTATCTTTTGGCTGGTCTCTTGTGTGAAATATGAAAAGTCACACAACTTTTTGTATAAAGAGAATATATTCTCAAGTACCTTTTTGAGTTTGTCTATGACCTTTGCCAATTCAATTTGAGAAAGTGCTATTTCACTGGATATTTTCTCATTAACCTTTCCTTGAAATTTTCTTTCAGACCATTCCATGAGTTTTGCATTTGTCTCTAGGTTTGCATTTGTCACCTGTTCAACAATATCTAATAATTGTTCCATGATATGCTTTGACTCATCTAGTGACTGAATACTGAATGCTTCCATAAATATATCTTTAATTTCATGCATTGTTTTCTTTTGTTGATACTCCTTTCTGAGTATCTCTTGCCTCTTTCTTCTATTTAGTGCTTCCTACACCTTATTGATTTGATCAATGTTAATTGTTTTTGAGTCATAACTCGATATGACTATCTCTTCATCTAGTTCAGGGTCTCCATAGTGAAGTACCCTTGCAATATTTGTAGAGCTTGATCCTGGTGCTGATATTTGTAAAGGCTTTTGTGAAGGAGTCCCTGAGGTAGGCAAATTTATCAATGTTTGTAGTGCCTCTTGCTCTTTAGGGGTTTTTTCTATTTTCTCCTCCTACCGTCTGCGTTGATCAATTATTGTAATTGTAGGAAGTTCACCTTGAGTTTGTGCTATAGGATTAGATGTAATAGTCTGTCTTGTTTGTTCTATTTCTTTGTCTGCTGTTGTACTCGGCTTCTGAACTGTGGTGTCAACTATGCCTGTTGAAACAACTGTTGGCATTTGAAGTTGACCACTAGTAGTTGTAGAGATGTTGGAAGGTGGTTTTGTGGATTCACCTTATCTCTAATTGTGTTTTCTACTAGTTTCTATAATTCAACCATACTGACCAATACTAGATCTATACATAATCTTTCTTGTTGCATAGATTGGTCAAGGATTTTTTTGAGATCCTCTACAGTTAATAGATTGATGTTTTGAGCAGAAGTGCCAAGAACATCCTCTACAGTTATTGTTTCTGCAGGTGTGATGGGTACATGCGGATGGCTTGGTGATGGCAATTGTGTTTCTTGCACACTATGATCTTGTTGTTGTTTTTCCTCAGCTCTTCCCGTTTCATCTTGCTTTTGTGTCTCCTCCTCTATTTCTCTCTTTTCTTCTTCCTTCTTCTCTTCTTCTTGTTTCTTTTCTTCTTCCTTCTTTTCTCCTCTACCTTGCTCTACTTTTGTCTTCTCTTCTTTCCTTTTTCTTCTTTCTTCTAGTGGAGTAGAAGCTTCTCCCTTGTATTCTTCTTCAAGAAAATCTTCAATCCTTTTGTACAAGTTCTTCCATGATTTGGTTGTTCTTTGTACAATCTCTTCCATTTTGTTTTGGAGAATGAAGAATGCCCTGTATTTAGGTGTAAACCTTGCATTGTGCCTTTTGACTACTTTTTCTATTTGATCCTTAGTCAAGTTAGGCAGTATACTTGCTAGGGTTGTTTCTCTCATCTCCTTTTCTATTTTTAAACAAAAATGCCATCTGTCTTCTACAATTTTTGACAATTCATCTGGCAATTGTCCATCTAGTTCAAGAGGGGTGTACTTGAACTATGCCATCATTCCATAAATTGATTCCTCTATTCTATTCTGTTCTTCTTTAGTGAACTTATTGAAATCAACTTTATTTATATTGCTTAAATCTCCATTTCCAATCTTTTTACATAATATATCAACTGAAGAGTGACTTACCTTTTCAAATTGATCTTCTTCATCAGTATTAGGTTGAGCTACACATCTTCTTCTTTTCCTAGGCTCATCCTGTGTCTTCTTGATTGTTTTTTCTTTTGTTGCTTTCTCTTTAGCTTTTTGAGTAGAGGCCCTTGTTGTAGCTCTGGTTGTTAGCTTTTGGGGTGATGACATGGCAGTTTTTGTTGGTTTGGGCTAAGCTGGAGGCTGATCTTTTGCCTTTCTTTTCTTTGGCTCGGCTTGGGTTGGTGCTTCCTTGGTTTCTTCTTCCTCGGCACCTTCCTCCTTGTCCTCACCTAGGCCTTGAGTTAGTTCCATTGGGCCTTGCTCTTGTTCATTCTCTTCATCGTCATTGTCATCATCATCATTTTCAGCTTTGGTCTCTACCCCTTCACCAAATTGCTTCTTAATTTTCTTCATCAATTTATATTTCTTTTTCAATGTGGAGGAAATTTTTAATTCCATATTTATTTTTGATCTTACAACATCATAAGTACCAAAATGTGGGGTACTCTTATTTGTTTCTTTTGCCAACAATGCAGTTATTGCTGCAGATGCTTCATCAATGTTGATTTCATAACCAAATGGCCTTAGCTATCTTACCCTTAGAATTGTAGCTTGAATGTAGTTGAAGTCAATATCTACTAAGAAACATATATCATTAATATGTTTTTCTACTAAGGAAACTGGTATTCTCACCCTTTGCTTCATGGATTTCTTGAAATCCTCAAAATAGCTTGTCATCAGAGTATCAAAATTTTCTCCCGTTTGTTCTATATACTTGTTTATTTGGGATATGATAGTCCTATCACTCCTCCATGTAACTTTTCCAAAAGAAGGAAATTCATTCTGAACATAAAAGAATATACAAACCAAAATTGCTCCAAATTTACATTGAGCACCCTTGTTCTTCTTATGGCTATTAGATTTTCATTTATCTATTGTAGTTGCAGTTCAGCAAGATCATAAGTATGATCCTTTTTCACTAGTTTGTAACCTACATCTACTGCTATACATGGCACACTGTTGAGTCTATTGGATTGGTAGAATTTGTGGGCAATAACTCTAACAACAAACTCAACTAGAGGATCTTGAATGGTATGAATAGTCATTCCTCTCTTGTTCCACTGAGCACCTGTATTCTTTTCAATGACCTCCTTGGATTCACTTCTCAAGGTCTTGTGCCGATCTAGGATAGGATATCCAATTACCCTATGAATTATTCTTTTTGTTAATTTGACAGGGACATCTTCTAACCATAGACTACCATCATGAATTCTTCTCAATACAAGTCTGATCCACTCTGTCTTCAACACTGTGGGAAAACTCAAAACTTGTGTCAAAACCTTCCTTTCAACAATTTTGTATTCTTCTTTCAATACTCCATCGACACACAGCTTTGCAAAGGCTTCTCTAATTTCCATGTCTCCTAGGGCTCCTATCTTGCAATTGTAGCATCTTCTTACATCTTGGACCATAACAACATTTGGGGTTATGCAGGAAAGGGCTCCGGCTGGGTCATTTTTGTATGCCACTTTAGGAATAGGGAAAAAATTGGGCTGCTTGACTTCATTAGACACTAGTTTTACTTCAAATGATTCTTTTTCTAGGGTTTTCTTGGAACTTGAAGCCATTTATGTAAACTAGGGTTTCTTTTACACAGAAATACGAAACTACGTAGCTCGGCACAAATGAAAATACCTCAAGATCGATGAAAACATGTTGTAGGAGGTTACAATCTACTTGGAATACTAGATTCTCTATTGTGAAGTCACTCTGTGCTCCTTATCTCCTTTGCTTCTTGATCGCGATGAGGAAAAATGAATTAAATCGCGATAATATACCCTATTTCCATCGCATTAAATGCTCAACTGCAAACTCAGTTTATGAAGAATTTTAACATTACTCAGCTTGCACTACATTTCTATTTTACTTGGCTTCCATAGGAGTTTCTTAACTCGGCATCAGTCATCAACTCGGTCATTGTTAGGAACTCGGCTTCCACTAGGATTTTACTTGGCATCCAAAGACAGCTCGGCATCATCGTTTAAAATTTTGTCTTGGCATATTGTTTCATGCAAATTTGTACTTTACATTGATTCTTCATGATTTAGGGCTGATGTATGACACTTCCTTGTATGTATCAACCCCATAGACTCATCTTGAGATTAATTGGATGAGAAATGATCACTGGACCTTGTGGGTGAAGTGACCCTTTCATTGGATGTACTTGATTCATTCTTTTTTTTCCATGCCTTCTTCATGTTTTTTTTTATGTATTCCTCATCAATCTTTTCTTTGCCCTTGTTTGATTCAATTTTTGGTGCTTTTGACCTTGTAGGACAGTTTCTGCTGATGTGACCAATTTTTAGGCAACTGAAACATGTCGTTTTGCTTAGCCACCTGCTATAATTCCCTCTAAAATGTGTTCTTATGCAATTCTGGGGTATATGTCCATATTCTTGGCAATAATGATAGCTATATCTGGTGTTGTAATCCCAATGGTACTGACTTTTATTTCCTTTTGTTTTTGTTTGTTGATTTGATGTCCACATAGGCTTTGATCTGCATTCAAATGCTCTGTGTCCAAACTTCTTACAATTATGACAATGTCCATCAAATCTTTGTGTCCTTGTAACTCTAGATCTGAAATCTTGTGTCATATGTCCTTGCATGTTGCACTTGTGATAGTAACTTTTGTTTTTGGGTGTGTTTGTCTGATTGATTCTTCTACTCCTGCAAACATTAGTAGTATGCCCCCCTTTTATTACAATAATGATAAGTAGGTTTATAATTCTTACCTTTGTCACTTCTTTGTTCAACGTTCTTTGATGATTCTCCAATTTCAGTGCTGTTGTATCCATGTCCTGATGTATCATGGGCTGATCTTGGAAATTTCATCAATTGTTCAAAGTACTTGATGGCTTCACTTGATTTGTTGAAATTCTCTGCTATCTCTTTTTCTCTATTCAATTCATTCTGCAATTGTTCATTCTGCATCTTCAAAGTAGAGATCTCAATATCTTTCATATTGAGTTCATGATGAAGATTCATCATTTGGGCGAGTGTATCCATCTGCATGTTTGAGATCCTTGTTAATTCAGTACATAAGTCTGTTTGCAAGATTTCTCTTTTCGTCTTCCATCATGACTTTATCCTCAACTACTCTTTTCTTTTGTTCAGTGATTTCACATAACATTATGGCCTGAGATTCATGTTCCATCTTGAGAGATCTTATCTCATCTATTTGAACTTTGTTTTTCTCCATCAATTCTGCTATTGTTGCATCAAACTCTTTAGTATCTCCATTGGTACACAGTTTTGTGGTATCAATCTCCTTATAGTTTATATCACTTTCAACTATAGCTATATCCTTCCTTCTCTTCAAGGATTTTTTTAATTCCTCCCTTGCTTCCTCTACTTTGTGTAGAGCCAATTGCACATCAATCACTTGATTGTCAATAATCTTCCCAAGTTTGAAGACTTCCATCTTTAGATCATTTTCTTGAAGTTGTTAGACTTCTTCTTGTGAGAACCTATCCGCTCTAATACCAATTGTTAGAATATTCAAATAGGAATAATACTTCTGAGGGGGGGGGGGGGGGTGAATCAGAAGTACTATGCTTTGACCATTAAAACTTTTTCTTAACTGAAAGTAAATTGCATGCATATAAACATATCAAACAGTTATGAAAAACACATAAACATCACCACATAACACTTGAGATTTTGGTAACCCAGAAACCCTCTAGGAATAAGAAGGTAAAACTAGGGTGGGGATGATACCCACAAAAATTATTGCAGCAATAAGGTTTAACCACTTCTAATGGTCTACCCTGTTAAAAGCTTTACATTGTATCAGTAGTGACCTGGTTAAAGGATTTCAAACATTTTACAAGAAGTGTTACCCTGCTAAAGGATTTCATCACCTATTTATAGGATTTACAAAATAGTTGCTAAGCTAACCTATTATTATAGGATTTTCTTTCTAATACAATTGCTAGAGAGTATTAGGTATAATAAACCTAATAACTTACAATCCTTCAATTGCTGAATATAGGCACTTGTTCTACTTTTTCTGATCTTGATCCTTTGTGATCTGATACTCTTCACTCTGAGAATTAGTTTTCCTTGCACACCCTCGTCCATCCACCATAGGATTCATTATGATTTCGTCTTCCTTATAAAAACATTTGAAGACTTAGGGTTAGGTATGGATCTACAATCCATATTGAATCTCTATTTTCCGCTTATTCCTTGCACATTTACAATTGGCTGCATGCCTTCTCCATTTTTCTTATTGGCTGCATGTTGATTGCATGGAAAATACAAATGATTTGATCTTATCTTTTAATCCTTCAAGATTCATCATATGTCAGCCATAAAAATGATTTACATCTGAATTTGTAATGTTACAAACTCATATGTGCATTCTGTGTTGCTCGGCACTTATATTAAACTGGCTTACTCAGCACTTGTTGTATTTCTATATTGCTCGGCATCATTTGTGACTCGACACTTAAATGTCACTCGGCACTTGTATCATGCTCGACACTTGATCTTCACTCGACACTTGAAGGTTGCTCAGCACCTGAAGATCACTTGGCATCTGAAGGTTTCCCTAACTCGACATACATGGTGTACTCAGCTCCAATGTAGAAAGTGATTAAGTGTGTTGGCACTCAAGTGTCAAAAACCATTTTGAGATTAACACTCTTGTACAAGAGAGAATAATTGATTAAACAAACAAATCTAGATATAAGAAAAGACAACACATGATAAATAAACACTAGTCCACCAACGAGAGTGGATCCTTAGAAATAATAAGAAACTCAGTAAAAATGGGACCTTACCCCAAGGATGAAGGAAAGGAAAATACATTATATACACATCAATTTGAAATATGAATCTATAAGGATAGTATGATCTTTGATATCACGCCCATAGACATATGACATGTGTTTATTAGTAGATATTGGTATTTTGATTGAAAGACCACTCATTATGGATAAAATTAACTTTTATTTTGGACAAGGATGGTGTTAAATATACTTTGTTTCCTTTAAAAAAGCCAAAGGAGGACAATGATTATGTCAATTGCAAGGTGATGTTAATGAGTGGGAAATATCTTCTAGATTGGCAAGAGAAATAAATCCTGAGTAATAATGAATAAAGAGAATAAAAAAATAAATACATCATGAAGAAGCTATGAAGATGGAAGAGGAAAAATACGCATTCATGCAGTCGTGGGAATGCGAGAACTGTCAACAGGAACGCGACAAATGTGAAGTAAAGTTTTGGTTAGATAGACAAGGCGATCCCGCTGGAGTTCTTATTCGCAGGAATGACAATCTCGCTTCTCTCAGGCACGTTCCCACAAGTGGGAATGACGATCTCGCTGGAGTTTGATTTCGCAGGGATGCGTTCCCGCAAGCCTCCCAAGGTGCGGGAATGCCAGGAAAAATTGGTGAAACTTAAAATAAAACCAGGGAGCTTGTTTTGAATAGAGCAATCCCGCTGGTTTGTGTCTTTTACAACATTTTTGCAATGCGAGAATGACAGTTTCGCAGGAAAATTAATGATTACAGATGAAAAGAATACAGTTAAGAATACAGTTCGCGTTCTCACAAGCGGGAATGATAATCTCACTATTCTCAGGCACGTTCCCGTAAGCGGGAATGACAATCTCGCTAAAGGATTAGTCGGCGAGGCTACAGATCCAAGTGCAGGATACGTGGCAAAGGCTGATATGTGATGAAGTGCGAACTTGCGGTCATAGGTTCGCATTCCTGCCAGAGAGTAGCAGCATTCCCGCATCGCAAGATCGCGTTCTTGGGGTCACGGGGATGCAAAAAAAGTTTTATTTCTTAAGGTTGATTGGGTCAAAATCGCTTATAGGATTGTATGCGCATTCCTGCGGTGGTCAATAGTACCCTGTAAGCAAAAACCACAAGACAAAGACACAAAATTTAAAGCACAAAATGTTAGTTTCCCATGGTTAGTAAAAACATGAAAAAGTATGTGAAACTAACAAAATGGAGATTAAAATGACCCTTGTAGGGTCCCACCGGGCATGCCAAAATGTATATGAGGAAATATGATAGCAAGTAATACTAATCTATTCAAAAACAAAAGCATTAACTAGCATAAAAATCATAACATATGAGATAGACAAAGTGAAACCCTTAAATGAGAATATGAGCCATGGAATGGCTCTCCCAATGAGGATGGTCACTTGATTTAGGGATGAGTATATTATGTAGATTTGGAATATATGCTCAAGTTTCAAAATAGTTTCAATGGATTTGAGATTTTTGGTGTGGATGATGGCTTTGATATAGATTTGGCTTCTCAAACTAGCATTATAACTTTAGCTCAAGGATTGTGATGAAATGGCTTGGGAGGGGATCTAATTTATAGGCCAAGGGCTTGAGGGATGGAGGGTTAAGATGCAAGGAGAGATGAAAGCTTATGGAGGGCTCAAATTGCATGAGAGGAGAGCACATTGATTGTGCTTCCTTACAACCAATCAGGGAGTGACACATTTCAGAGGGTGAGTGGATGGAGGAAAGGGCAAGGAGGCTCAAGGCTTTAAATGGCCCTCATAATGGCTTGTAAGAGCTTTTAAGAGAATGTAAGAGCATTGAAGGCTTTGTGGTTGGGATAAAGTTTTATGGTTGGGATATTTTGAGGGAGGAGACTTTGATTTGGCTTAGGAAAGTCTTAAGCTCACTTAGGGAATGTGACAAGGTTAGGGGGGGATTAGGCTTGGTGTAGGATTAGATTAAGGATGTTAGAGATGTGCAAATGGATGGCATTCATGAGGGTGGGTGAGTTAGTGGCTAAGCTAGGTTAGTATGGGTGGATGGGGTGGATTAGGCTAAATGGAAGATTAGGGATAAGTTAGGGGCTATTAGATTTGAGAGTTTTATTTATTAAAGTGATTTTAATAAATTTGGAATTTTGGAATTAGATAGGAGAATAGGATTTAATTGATAAATGATAGGTTATTTGATTTATCAATTAGGACTATAGATGATTAATTAAATTAATCAGCTAAGGGATGGAAAAGGATTAATTAAATAGGAATTTAATTAATGATGCCTTTAGAGATAGCTAAATAAGATTACTAAAGCGGTGTAATCAAATTTAGGTGTGTACAGTAATCACTTTTCCATTAAAATGAGAATTGAGAACTATTTCATTCTTTATATTATTCCACGTACCATTGTTGCATCATTTGTAAAGATGCAATTTTTTTAATGCTTCAGCTCTTTAATGGGTTTTAAAACTTGTCTTCTTTGATAGTGTCAAATATGTTAATTTTCTCTTCTGGGATTAATTTTTTGATATTTTTTAGCATTGACATTTAATATCATACTTCAGGATGTCTTATACATCATGAGAAAAGGAATTTTAATTATGAATCATGTACCATGATCAACATTGATACTAAAAACTATCTCATAGTCTATTCAAGAAGAGAAAATAATTATCTAGTATATATTGTGGAGATCTAATACACTTTAGTAATTAAATCTGATACATATGTGACATGAACAATGATTAATGGTGAAGGGGGTGAGATTCAATAGCTTCTAAGATTCATCATTTCTATGTGAAATGTATTCTTTGATTTATTGGTTCTTTCTAATATTTGGTGAAGAGAAGGAGTATATATGTATTATAAGGGTCTATTAGATCATATGATGATAACTTAGTTGTGTAGACACCTAAAAACCTTTAGAAAATAAAGTATTTTTATTTTCTGAAAAATTCCTGATGACATCATCATTTATTAATTATTTAATTATTTAATTTAGTTATTTATTTTTATGCCATTAAATCCTTTTATCTTAATTAAAAATATTTAATTAAGGAATCCCTCCCAAAAATGTTTAAATCTTATTTAAACATTATTTCCTTATTTATTAATTATTTAATTAATAAATTGACCAAAAAAAACCCAAAATAAATAAAAAAATTTATTTTTTGCCCAAAACTTGGCCAATTTCCTTAAGACCACTAACCTCTTCCAAAATCTTCTAATCCTTCTTTAATTTTGATTAAAGGCTAATCCCATCATTTCCTACCCCTAATCCCAACTCAAAATATTTAATTAAGATTAAATATTAATCCTCATGTTTATTAAAAAGGTTTTAATAAATATTTCCTCAACCCAAACCCTTGAAATAAATAAAACTTTATTTATTTCCTAAAAATCTAATTTATCCTCATCCTAAGAAGTTCTAGACTCTTCTAGAAAGTCTTCATCCTCATCTTAGGAAGTTCTAGACTATTCTAGAAAGTATTTATCCTCATCCAAAGTCTAGACTCTTCTAGAAGATGTCTTTAAACCTAATCTTAATCCCCTCCTAACCTTGTCACATTCCCTAAAAATGGGTTAAGACTTACTAACCCAAGAAAAAGTTAACAAATATCTCCTCCTTCACCCACCCTCATTAAATGCCATCCACTTGCCTATCCCTAAGCTAATCCTAAACCATCCTAATCCATCCTCTAATCATTTTCACAAGCCTAAGAAAGCTTAAAACCTTCCTAATCAAGTCCAAGTCGAAATTGCTCTCATCTCCTTCAAAATATCCCAACCATAAAACTTTATGAAGCCCACTAGGCCATAAATGACTCTTCCAAGCCCTTTTATTGCTCTTACAAGCCATAATGAGGGTCTTTATGAAGATTTTATCCCTTGAGCCTCCTTTTTTGACTCATCCTTCCCCTTTTCTCCATCCTCTCACCATGTGACATGTGTCACTCCTTGATTGGCTGTAAAGAAGCACAATCCATGTGCTCTCCTCTCATGCAATCTGAGCCCTCCATGAGCTTTTTCCCATCCTTGCATCTTATCCCTCAATCCCTCAAGCCTCTTGCCTATAAATTGGATCCTTCCCCTTTGCAAAATAACACAATCCATGAAGTAAAGTCATAATGTCATTTTAAGAAGCCATTTTACATCAAAACCATACACTCACACCCAAATTCCAACTCCATTTGAAGCCCTTTTTGAAGCATAAAGCTTGAGCATACATTCTATCTATTTAGACAAAGCTACTCAAAAAGAGAGCTTCTCATTGAGAGAGCCCATTAATGGCTCATATTCTCAATTGAGAGCTCATCTTAGTCTATATTGAAGTTTATGAATTTTGTTTAGTTTTTAGAAACTTTATTTAAATGTGATTTCTATTAGCATACTAACATTGCTCATATACATTTTGGCATGCCCGGTGGGACCCCGCATGGGTCATCTTTAATAGCTTTTTTAGTCAATTTTTGTATGTCATTTGCTAATTTTGGCTAATTTTTCATATTTATTGTGATTGTTAGGATTGTATAAATTGGTTTTGTAGGTCCACATGAGCATGAAAAAGAAAAAGGAACTCATAATCTATCTCATAGTGTTTGCAGATTTTTCAAGCTTATAGGTGGACAAAGAACTTGAAATTCTTCTTCCTCTTCTTGTCTATATTCTTCTTATTCCATCTACTTCTTCTTCTTCTTCTTGTGGGATATCTTGGCCATTTTTTTTGTAAGGAAGAAAAATCATACACACTTCTTTTGAGTGCTTAAAATGAACCCCCAAATCATACTTAAATCCATTAAAAATTAAAAATTTGCAAAAAAGAAAAAATCTTTTAACAAGTGAAACTAAACCAATCCAATCATTTGCATCCTTGCAACATCAAGGTTTTAGATGCATTCATGCAAAGTTAGGAACACTTCATTTTTGGAAATTTAAAAAGAACTTCAAGTTTCCATTTCAAAAGGTTCAAAATCAACACTAAGTGCACACTAAAATCTAAATCAAACTCAAAGCATCAATCAAGGATAAAATGAACCTCATTTGCAAATATTTTAAAGTTCTTTTAAAAATCTCATGAAAACTAAGAGTCCTAAATGGTTTCCAAAAATTGTCCTAAAAGCTTTGTTACTTGTTCCAAACAAATGTCTTGTTGCAAAATCTTGAATGTTTCTTAGGTTTTTCATGCATCAAAACAATCTAGGAATATCATTTTTGGGCTTAAAATATGCAAAGTAGAACACAAAATCTTGAATGAAAACCAAAGTCCAAAGATTCATTGTCACTTTTGAGTCCAAAAAAATCTTGAATGATCTAAGGTTAAAACAAAGCACTTCAAAGTTCTTAAAACAACACACAAAATCTCAATCTTGAATGCTTAAAGGAAAAAACTTGAATGTTTAATCACTTGTCTTTGAATGCATATTGCTAAAAACACTCTTGAATGCCATGGATTAAAATCAAATTTTCTTTGAATGCATGATTAAAACAACAAATCCAATCTTGAATGCCAAGGATCAATTAACCATTGCAATATCAAACACTTCATTTGGAGCTTCTAAAATTGAACAAAACAAATCTCTTTTCCACATGCAATTTAGGTAAAGTTTGATTTTTGGACATTTAAGAAACTTTGTTATGTTAAATACAAATTTGCAAAAATCAATTTGAGTAGTTCCTTGGACTCACCTCTTTTCTAATCACCCATCAATTCAACCATTGGTTGCAATCTTAGCGCCATTTATGGGGATGGGTCTACTTGAAAAAAGTGTTAAATGTTCCACAATCTAACTCACTCACTTGGTCTTTGAACGTTTGCTTTAACTTTATCAAAAAAATTAAATGATCAAAACTCTAGATTAAATCGATCACACTTCAAGTTTGGGCACTAAAATTGAACAACTATTGACGTGGAGGGCCTCCGGGTGCGCGCTTGACAAATCGAGTCTCACACATCTTTGCTTTGGGCTTAAAACAAAATCACACCAAATCTTGAATGCTTTAAAGGAAATTAATCGATACTTGACGTGGAGGGCCTCTGGGCACGCAAGTTTGCTTTTGTTGACCCTAACTCTTCTTCTTGTTTGCATTCTTCGATTGATTTACTTTTTTTGGCACTTCAAGTTGGAATTGACCATTGTCTCTTAAACATGAGTTCTTGCAAAGTCTAGATTAGCACACATAAGAGTCAGTTGGTAAAAGAAAAAGCGTGTTTTTTTTTAGCCCAAGGTCATCCAAGTCTTCTCTCCCCTTGTCGTCTTTCGAGGCCATCTTGGGTGCATAAGATTAGGATCCAAAACCTTGTTTCTTTTTAGGAGGCCTGCTTGGGGATTTCATCACCCCTTGGACGACCTCAACTCCAACATTCTAGTGGAGTATAAGAATCGAGAGGTGAATCGAAAGAAACCTCTCTTGGAATCAAGATTTTTGTCACTCAGGCTAAGCCTCAAGGAACTTTATACCCTTGAGAAGTGAAAGAGGAGAAGTGGGTTACCGCTCCTCTCGACTGTGTGACATCTTATTGGTTTCATCTACAGATTTGGGCCTCACGTACCTTTGGGTATATCGAGGACTCCCTAGCTAAACCAACTGTTAGCCTTGTAGACAACCATCTAGAGTGTTAATGTTTTTGAAGTGACTAATTGAAATATTTGTAAAACATACACACTCCT
Organism: Cupressus sempervirens; assembly: GCA_028749045.1. Classification (NCBI taxonomy): domain Eukaryota; kingdom Viridiplantae; phylum Streptophyta; class Pinopsida; order Cupressales; family Cupressaceae; genus Cupressus; species Cupressus sempervirens. The sequence goes on along the minus strand of CM053792.1, from coordinate 658,721,880 downwards.
CAGTGCAAGTATCACATTTTGAGAATCAAAAACTTCTATCTGGTTGTTCCTATCTATTGCTTGCTTTTTTATTTGTTGAATGAATGTTTGCCAAACTTGGTCAATCCTAGCTTAGGGTACACTTAACGTAGTCACTACCTATTCCAGAAGTTGAAAAAGTTGAAGCAAAATAGCCGAGGTCTCTCAAAGCCAAGAAGATTCAAGAATTGATGTCAGAGCAACCCAAACCCAAACAGAAGTTGCACAAAGTTAAACTCAAACCATTTTAGGCATACCAAGAACTTTCGACCAAGAGAAAGGAACTAACACCAAGTCCTCAAATTGCCAAACTCCACAAAGCAGAGGATAAAGCTACCGAAGAAGCACTTCAAGAGGCCTGGTTAGAGCACACCATCAAATTTAGCCAATATCTAGGAGTTAATCCCGCTTATGCCTTACCAACTAGGCATGATTTCTATGATTAGACACCCTTGTTTCTCCACACCTTCTTGGATAAGCTTCACCTTAGAGTCATCTTTGTAGAAAAGTCAGCCATATTAGGTTATCCCCTTAAGCATTATTAGCTCATCCATCTCATTTAGGACCAAACCATCTAGCCAGCAATCCAAAATCTTCACATCCAAGCCTTCAAAAATTGTTGTCACCTTGCTAAAAGTTTTCCATTCCTAAAATCTTTCAAAACCACCAATCTCACCAAGGTTATCCCTTTGACAAAGCTTTGTCTAGGGTAATCTAGCTTTGCCACTTGTTATCCCTCATCACCTTGAGCTAAAGGTTGGGATCCACAAGTGGTCAATCTTGTGTTCTTCCTAAAGGATCATCAGTCTATCCTTAAGTTGACACAATCACCAACAAGCTTGCACATAGGAAAGTAGACCTTTTGTGCTTTGGCAACATATCTTGAAAGTTAGAATCCCCAACCCAATCCTCCTTAGATTTTGTCATATAGCTTTGCCTCAACCTAGGAAATCATTTGCATAGAAAAGCCTTCCTCCCTTTTGCATCCACCAGCATTTGTTGCATCTCATCCCTAGGAGCATTTTTCATGCCACCCGTCACTCGCTTAGCCAAGAAGAAAGAAACAGTGGAGCCCTATCATTTGGATTGAACAGCCTCACCCCCCTTGAGCACTCAGCCATCCTTCAGCCCAGAGAAAGCTATGCCATCATCTACTGACATTGAAGCTTTCATGAACCAACCAGGAAATGCAGTATTGGTAAACACCATTATAGACAAGAACAAAGAGACAATCATGGCTAATTTTTGAAGGGAAAATGTAGGAACCTTTGACTTTGGAAGACCCCCTCCATTATCAGATCCATCTCACCCATTGTTTGGGCAGCTGCCACCACCCATAGGCTCTTATGATCCAAATTATCCTCAATATATGCCAAAAGAAGAGCCTCCAGCCAATCCATATGATCCAACAGACCCAAACATACCATCATCCACCCAAGTTGAAATCTCCATGCCGCAAGCCAACCCAACCACCACCACTCCATCCTTGGTTCATACCTCTCCGCTCCAAACCCCCTTTACCCAAAACACCTCACCGTTCACCCCCTTCACTATTGCTACTGCTGCTCCCCAACCCAGCCTCCCAAATCCACCCATCTCCCAAATCAGTGCTAGCATCTTTGGCTAACCTCAGCAATATACAACAAGGATGCCGCCCATGGGGCCAAGTAATCAACCTTTCATCACCCCCAGCTTGTTCACCACAGCCCAAAGCACAATCCCTTCATTTCCATTAGGTCTTGGAAGCTCAGTGCCATCAGCCACAAATCCACAAGCTATTACCCTCACTCCACAAAGCTATCAAATGCCACAAGCTACTACCAATGTTCTGCTTAGCTCTTAAGTGACCCAAGCTCCCACCACCACTCTACCAAGCTTCCAAATCCAGCCACCAAGCTATCAAACCCCATCAATTCCATTTCCTAGCTTTCAATTCCCACCACCTCCACCACCAACTAATCCATTACCTCCTATTACCAACTACTTTTGAATGCCACTTCTAGGAGGTAACCCACCAATCCAACCAACCACCAATTATTTGCAGGTACCATCCCAAATGGGGGCGCAGCCCACATACCTTGGTCAAACCCCACAAGCCCCCCGATCCTTTCCCCAAGCTTCATAACCATCTTATACCTTACCTCTACAAAGCCATTCATTTATCCCACAGCCAGCTTATGTTCCTCAATCCCAACCTCAAATCCCATATCAACAACAAGCCTCGCAGCACATGTAGCAATATGCGCCACATCCCCATCAACAACCCGTCATCCACCATGCAGTTGCCCAAATAATGTACAATCCCTATCAGAAAATCCCTCACAACCATCCATATTTAGTGGCCCCATCTAACGCATACCTACCTCAAGGCACTCCTACATTGGGGGCACCCCAGCCATCACCTATCAATTCAGAATGGGAGCAAATGAAGACAGCTCTGAAAGCCATCCAAGAAGGGAATGATCCGAAGACATTCAAGTTTGAGAATGTGTGTCCTTACCCATTTGATAGAGCCATTACCATGACACCATTTCCCAAACACTTTGAGGTACCCAAATTTGACAAATTCAGAGGAAAAGAAGACCCTGTCACACATATCAAAGAATTTTACATGCACTACCAGGACGTGGCATACAATGATGTCTTCCTCTTGCGCCTTTTTCTCAAAAGCTTGGCTGGACCAGCTCTTGAATGGTTTTACAGAATCCCCTATGGCACAATTAAAATTTTTGCTGAATTATTTGAGGCATTCGTAGCCCAATATGCCCATCTTGTTGAAACAGAGCTATCAATAGTTGACCTTGTCCACACTAAGCAAAAAGGTGGAGAAAGCCTTGCTGAATACCTGCAAAGATGGCACACCCTTACCACCCACATATCCTGCACCTTGCCAGAGCGCCATGTGGTGAAAATTTTTATTGATAATGCCCATCCCAGCTTGGCTCACCACATGACCATGAACTGTTTGCAAACCTATAAAGATATCAAAGAGAAAGGAATTATCCTTGAGTAAGGACTCATTAAAGATGGTGTGGTCAAGATTTACAAAGAGGCCAACCAAAATCAATCACATTCTAATGACAAGTCTAGATATTGGAACAAAAACAAGCACGTTGCAACAGATAGCGTCACTGACACCAGACATGTGAATATTGTTGGTCCTTCTCACAACCAGTCCAACCCACCATATCAACCAAACAATCAACAAGCTATCAACTACCAACAACAGAATAACCAAAGCTATCAAAACCACAATCCAAGACCCAACTTCCAAGGGTCTAGCAATCAAGCTAATGCCATCAATGTAGCTGCAGGACAAAAGCCCAGATTCCAACCTACACCTAGAAACTATACACCCCTTGGTGAGCCATTGGATGCCATTTTTGAGAAATTAGTCAAGGAAAACCTCATCAAATTTCCTCCTACCCAGCAAATTGACCCAATCCAATCCAAAGCTGCATGGTACAAAGACAATGAGTACTGCAAATTTCATAGGGTAAAAGGTCACACTACCCTCAGATGCATGAAACTGAAAGACTATGTGCAAGACCTCATTGATCGGAAGGAAATCATTGTTGGTGCCCAAACCTCTCCCAATGCAGGCTTACAGATCTATCAAAATGCTTTTCCTCCACACAACAACAAAAATCCTAGAAAAGCACCTATCCAAACCAACAACAACAACACCAACAACCGTCAGCCAAACCAACAGCATGGGAAGAACAATGACCACACTTCATCCTATATAGACTATGGTAGCCTTATAGGTTGTATATCCAAGAAAGAGCCTTCTATCAATGTTATCAATATCCAAGGACCAAACAATGAGTGTGCAGTCACCACTCGAAGAGCGCAATTTAAGAACATGCCAGCCCAAATATCCATTTTAGACCTTCTTCGCACTAGTCCTATGTACAAGAACATCCTTGATAGTGCTCTCATAGAATCTCATGTCCCTTCTGATATCAATGCTACTAGTTTTTGTAATCTTGTTGGACACCTTTCATCCTCATGTGCCCTATCTTTCAAACCCACCAACATACCCACGGTCGAGCCAGATCACACCCTTCCACTTCGCATAGCCATCATGGTATCCAATTTTGCCATGAAAAGAGTAATGATAGATAATGGATCAGCCTTGAATATTTGCACCCTAAAATTCATAAAACAAGCTGGGTATACTGAGGCAGATATCATCAGTGAGGTTATCACCATCAAAGCTTATGACAACTTGGAAAGAACCACAGAAGGAACTATTTTGCTACCAATCAAGGTTGGGCCCGTCATCCAAGAGACACTCTACCATGTTATTGATCTAAACCTACCATTCAACATCCTCCTCGGTCGCCCATGGATTCATGCCATGAAAGCCGTTCCATCCACTTACCATCAGTGCATCAAATTTTCGCATCAAGGCACTGAGGCAACCATCCATGCCGATCCAGAACCCTTTGCTTACTACAATGCGGTTGAAGCCTCATTTACAAACCATTTCCCTGGAATTGATATCAGCACAGCCATTGCCAGCTCATCCCACACTTGTAATGACCCAAAAACCATCCTTGCCTCCACCCTATCTACCGTGAAGATCAACAATAAAGGCTGTGGAGAGTATAGTCTATTAGATGCCTTTGTTTTTGGGGCACTCCCACTTTATCCACATGCCCATGGAAGACCAACATATCACAAAGCTAAGGAGATTCCACCTCCTCGATACAAACAGTTGGGCCCAACAACCTTTCTATCCTCGAAAATCCCTCTTCATGAGGAGCTCACTCCGAATATCAACAATTGGTTACATAAGGATGCACCTCAAAGAAATCAAGCACGCCTTGATCAATTTAGCCAAAAGTATCCCCAAGAACATAAGCTCATCACTAACAAATTCAACTATCAAGGTGGTGGTCTAGGACCAGAAGAAAGAGGCATGCAGTGCCCCATCGACGCACACAAGTGGGAATCAAAGTTAGGTCTTGGCTTTGGCATACCCACAACTGGGGGCACCAATGAGAACGGTCACACTTTTTCAAAAATTCACTGTGACCTTGGCGAAATTAAAGACATTCTTGAGGAAGTTGAAAAGAGAGCCTACAACGATATCCTAGACCAAATCTCCCTTAGAGACTCTATTCTCCAAGAACTATCCATCCACCTCATTGACCTACCACTCGCCCATCCACAACTCATAGATTGGGACCAACCAAGTGTCATACACATAGATGAGTTCAGATTAGAGGAAGCACTTCTGAGATTCATGGGAGCTGAAACACCTCACAAGAAAACAAAGCCAGATTCAGCCTATATCTACAAGCTAGATCCCAAGGGGTATTTTGGAGAAAATCCCCAACCTAGTTCAGATACACCCAAAACTGGAACTAAGGTGAATCTGAGACTAGCTAAGGCAGTGAAGAGAACTCCTCAGTAAGAGCATCCAGAGCCACAAGCAGAACATGAGGATTTAGCATTACCTCCTCAAGATAATCGACCAGAGATATCTTCTATTCTAATTGAGGATACTAGGGAAGTCAACATCGGTTCTTCAGAGATCCCTAGGCTTGTTCACATTGCTGCATCCCTATCACAAGACCAAGCTGATCTCCTCTTTGAGGTCTTAAGAGAGAACATTGGCCGATTTGCATGGTCATATCAGGACATGCCAGGACTTGATCCAAAGCTTGTAGTTCATCATCTTACAGTTGATCCAAAGATCAAGCCCATCAAACAAAAGCTTAGAAAAATGCACCCCAAGGTGGCATTATTGGTCAAAGCTGAATTAGAAAGAATGTTAGCTGCTAAGGTTATCCGACCTATCGACTACTCAAAGTGGATCTCCAACATGGTCCCTGTCACTAAACCTTTCGGTGAAATCAGAATTTGCACTGATTTCAGAGATCTTAACAAAGCTTGTCCAAAAGATGATTTTCCCTTGCCCAACATAGATATGATTGTAGATCTTACAGCTGGACATGAAATTTTTTCCCTCATGGATTGATTTTCTGGGTATAATCAAATCAAGATTGCAGAAGAGGATCAGCATAAGACAACATTCACTACCCCTTGGGGAACCTTTTGCTACAACATGATTCCTTTTGGCCTAAAGAATGTTGGGGCTACCTATCAAAGAGCTATGACAGCCATTTTTCATGATCTCATCCATAGCATTTTGGGGGATTATGTGGATGATATATTGGTCAAGTCTCATACCTTCATGGATCATCTTGTTGACCTGGAGAAAGTCTTTGATAGGTTAGCCCAATATCATCTCATGCTGAATCCCAAGAAATGTGTCTTTGGGGTCACATCTGGCAAGCTTCTAGGCTTTATAGTTTCTAAACGAGGTATAGAGATCGACCCCAAGAAGGTCAAGGCTATCTTAGACATGCCTCCTCCCTAGACACTACGACAGCTTCATTCTCTTCAAGGAAAGCTTCAATCTGTTCAACGCTTCATCTCCCAGCTTGCAGATAAGTGTACACCATTTTCACATTTACTAAAGAAGGATGAGAACTTCAAGTGGGATCCTTTATGTTAGCGCAGCTTTGACCATCTCAAGCAGTATCTCATCAATCCCCCTATCTTGGTTCCACCAGTTCCTGGTCATCCCTTGATTTTGTACATATCAGCAACACCTACTGCTCTAGGGGCACTTCTAGGACAGCTCGATGACTACAACAGAGAAAGAGCCATCTACTACATCAGTAGAACCCTAGTTGGTTATGAACTCAATTACACTCCTATGGAAAAAGCTTGTTTGGATATTGTTTTCTCAACTCAAAAGCTTCACCATTACATGCTAAGTCATACCATCCAACTAGTCTCCAAGATTGACCCTCTCAAGTATATGCTCTCCAGAACAACACTTACAAGCCATTTGGCCAAATGGGTTATGCTCCTTAGCGAATTTGACATCCAGTATGTGGACAGAAAGACAATCAAAGGGCAAGCTATAGCAGATCACCTGGCTAATGCACCTCTAATAGATGCTTATCCGTTGATCACAGAATTTCTAGATGAGCATATCTGTCTAATTGAAGAACAACCCCCATGGAAACTTTATTTTGATGGCTCATACACATCTCATGGATCAGGGGTAGGAATATTGTTGGTCACACCTCAAGGAGATTACATTGCAAAAGCCTTCAAGCTACAATTCCCTAGCACCAACAATATAGCTGAATATGAGGCCCTCATAGCAAGATTAAAGATAGCTGTAGAATGGAACATTGCTGAGCTACAAATCTTTGGCGATTCTCAGCTCATCATTAAGCAAGCCCTAAATGAATATCAAACCAAAGATGAAAAGCTATTACCCTACAAAGAGCTAGTTGATCAACTAATCGAGCATTTTACAAGGCTTCAGTTTACACAAGTGCCTCGAATACAAAACAAAGTAGCAGATGCTATGGCTACTATAGGCTCACTCTTGGAAATTCCCCAAGCAGCTACACAATATGAGTTTTTAGTGGAGCAACTCCTCACACCCACCTATGCGAATGAGGATTCAAACCGTGTTTGTATCTTAGTTGGTCCCCAATCCCCTTGGTACCATGAGATTCACGCTTACCTTAACGATGGTATCATATCCCCTCACCTCACATGTACCCAATGCCAGAACCTCATTCGAAAATCATCCCGCTATGTTATCATAGCCAATACCCTATATCGTCGGGGTTATCACGATACTCTCTCTTGATGTTTAGACCAAAATGAGGCTACAATGGTGTTAAAGGAAGTACACTCTGGACTTTGCGGTGCCCACACAAGTGGTATTACCCTAGCGCGAAAAATCCTTAGAGCAGGCTACTATTGGCCTACCATTGAAGAAGACTCCTGTGACTTTGTCAGAAAGTGTCTCCCATGTCAGCAACATGCAAATCTTGTGCACGCTCCAGCACAGGATCTACAGCCTATTGCACCACCTTGGCCTTTTGCTTGGTGGGGCCTTGATCTAGTTGGAACTATCACACCCCTCTCATCTGATGGACATAAATGGATAATAATAGCTATAGACTATTTCACTAAATGGGTGGAAGCAGTCCCCCTAGTCTCAGCTACAGGAGTTCAGGTCTCCAAGTTCATCTTGTACCACATTGTTTGCCACTTCGGCATCACATCCACCTTCTTCACCGACCACGGAGGTAACTTTGAAAATCTCAACATGGAAGAATTATGCACTTCCCTCCACATCCATCATTGCTTTTCTAGCCCATATTTCCCACAAGGTAACGGCCAGGCAGAGGCAACTAACAAAACCCTCCTCAAAATCCTAAAGAAAGTTGTGAATGATTTCGACTGTGATTGGCACCTACAAATAAATTCAGCCCTATGGGCCTATCAAACTTCCTTCCGTACATCCACAGGCACAACTCCATACTCCCTAGTCTATGGTGCCGAAGCGGTACTACCTATAGAGGTTGAACTTCCCTCCTTGCGCATATCTTTGCAAGGGCAAATATCAGATGAAGAATACAGAGTAGCTCAGCTCACCCAGCTAGATCTCTTAGACGAGAAGCGACAACAAGCCTATGATCATCTCATAGTCTATCAAACTCATCTCAAAAGGAATTTCAAAAAGAAGGTGCTTCCATGACACTTTCAGCCAGGTGACATGGTCCTCAAAGAAAACATGAAAGTCAAAGCAAATCAAGAAAAGAAAGGCAACTTTGAACCTACATGGCTTGGTCCTTATGTTGTCACTGCTTTCTTTGGCTCTGGAGCCTATCAGCTATCTACACCAGAAGGAGAACTCTTGAATGATCCTACTAACATCATTCATCTCAAGAATTTCTATGCTTGAAGATCCTTGGTATACCCAGCTTTTGAAAAATACAAAAAAAAGAAAAAGAAAAAAAATAGTAAAGAGAAATAAGCGTCCAATGGTGAAAACTTGGCAATTCAAGCACCTTGGATAGGTACCTTGGTGAAAACCTGGTAATTCAGGCGCCTTGTGTACTAAGACTAATCCATTATATATCACTATCCTATCCCTCATCCATTCACCCACCATCCCATAAAACACCTTCTTGTTCCCTTGGTGTTCCAACCAAATATCCAAAATCTAATGGAGCTTGTAAATACCTCCTGTACAGCTTGTAAAATCTTGTACCAAAGCTTGTATTATACCTTGTAAATCTTGTACCATACCTTGTATATCCAAATCTTGTCCAAAGTTTGTACCATATTCCAGCCTATAAATAATCTTGTATCTTAGCTTGTATACTATCACATGCACACACAAAACCCCATTTTCACTTAAGCTTTTTTCAAACCATCTACCTATCCACCTATCACCTATTATAGACATCCCATCCTTCACAAAAATTTCCATCTCACAAAAACCAAAACATGAACAAACTTGTACATTTGTAACATATCTTGGTCCATCAGCTTGTACATCCTCTTTAGCTTAGTACCATTGTATCTATCCAGTGTCCGTGTCAGTTCATCCTTGATATGCATCTTGCACCCATCGCACATCTTGGTTAGCTATTCCAATGCATCCTTTAGCTAGATTTCCTGTCACCAAAGTGTTATCTTTCTTAGTTCAGCTTGCCAGACGCATCACTCATCCAAATCCACCAGCTTAGGTGTTCTTCGATAGGTCCTTGCAGGATATAGCTTTCCTCATGTCTTATCTTGGTCCGTTAGTACCTCGTCCTACCCATCTCGTTGGCAAACAGTTCTCTTTTGGATTTTCGCATTCTTTTGATTTGGACTCTTCCCTTTTGGGTCTTGAAATATCTTTTCCAAGCAATCTCCTTGTTCCCTCCTCAAGGTTGCCATGATCTTCCATATCGTGGTATACTGCAAATGGGGCAATCAGAGTGTAAGGTCTTGATCATGTCTTTTGTTTGTTTTTCTTTTCTGCTTGTGGGTTACCAAGTGTCAGTTCCACACTGCTTCCTTTAGGATTCATGTGTAATACTGGGGCAATCCTTGCGTGTTTTTTTTGAGTCAGTTCGTCAGTCCTCTGGACAGTTGGTGAAAAGGCCTTGATGTTCTTGGTAACCTTGGTAATTAACCAACAGTCCTATAGCAAATCTAGTGCTCAAATACATGGTGGTACTTCTCTTTCAAGTATCCCCCTGCTCAAAAAGCTTCAATGGTTTTCCTTCATCTCCATTATCCCCCATCCATATCCAACATCCGTCTCTCCTACCCCAGCTTATGCATCAGTATCTCTTTGAATCACTCCTCACCTTTAGCTTTAGGGATCCACAATCCTAGTCTTAGGGATCCACCAATCCAAATCAATCCACCAAGCCTAATCTTTCGAGATCCACAATCCTAGTCCTAGGGATCTCTCAAACCCATCTTTCGCCAATCTGACTCTTTGAAATCCCTGAGATCTTAAGCTTGCTTCCTCTTGTGCCTCTGATTCTCCCTTTATCATTCTCCCGTAGTGAGAGTTTGAGCTAACTAAACCTCTTCTCTTAAGCCAATCTGAGTCTTCTTGCTCATCTCGAATTCTTGTACTTTTCAAGAAGCCATCGAGCCTCGCTTTCTCTCCCCACCGCCTTCTTGAGGGGGCATCTCACAGTCCATCCTCTCCTCTTCTGCTCTAGCCTTGGGCATCTTATTTTCTTATCTTTGATGCCATGCCACTTGCGGCATCACATCAAAGAGGGGCAAAATGTAGACACCTAAAAACCTTTAGAAAATAAAGTATTTTTATTTTTTGAAAAATTTCTGATGACATCATCATTTATTAATGAATTAATTATTTAATTAATTTATTTATTTTTATGCCATTAAATCCTTTTATCTTAATTAAAAATATTTAATTAAGGAATCCCTCCCAAAAATGTTTAAATCTTATTTAAACATTATTTCCTTATTTATTAATTATTTAATTAATAAATTGACCAAAAAAAACCCAAAATAAATTAAAAATTTTATTTTTTGCCCAAAACTTGGCCAATTTCCTTAAGACCACTAACCTCTTCCAAAATCTTCTAATCCTTCTTTAATTTTGATTAAAGGCTAATCCCGTCATTTCCTACCCCTAATCCCAACTCAAAATATTTAATTAAGATTAAATATTAATCCTCATGTTTATTTAAAAAGTTTTACTAAATATCTCCTCAACCCAATCCCTTGAAATAAATAAAACTTTATTTATTTCCTAAAAATCTAATTTATCCTCATCCTAAGAAGTTCTAGACTCTTGTAGAAAGTCTTCATCCTCATCCTAGGAAGTTCTAGACTATTCTAGAAAGTCTTTATCCTCATCCAAAGTCTAGACTCTTCTAGAAGATGTCTTTAAACCTAATTTTAATCCCCTCCTAACCTTGTCTCATTCCCTAAAAATGGGTTAAGACTTACTAACCCAAGCCAAAGTTAACAAATATCTCCTCCTTCACCCACCCTCATTAAATGTCATCCACTTGCCTATCCCTAAGCTAATCCTAAACCATCCTAATCCATCCTCTAATAATTTGCACAAGCCTAAGCAAGCTTAAAACTTTCCTAATCAAGTCCAAGTCGAAATTGCTCTCATCTCCTTCAAAATATCCCAACAATAAAACTTTGTGAAGCCCACTAGGCCATAAATGACTCTTCCAAGCCCTTTTATTGCTCTTACAAGCCATTATGAGGGTCTTTATGAAGATTTTATCCCTTGAGCCTCCTTTGTTGACTCATCCTTCCCCTTTCCTCCATCCTCTCACCATGTGACATGTGTCACTCTTTGATTGGCTATAAGGAAGCACAATCCATGTGCTCTCCTCTCATGCAATCTGAGCCCTCCATGAGCTTTTTCCCATCCTTGCATCTTATCCCTCAATCCCTCAAGCCTCTTGCCTATAAATTGGATCCTTCTCCTTTGAAAAATAACACAATCCATGAAGTAAAGTCATAATGCCATTTTAAGAAGCCATTTTACATCAAAACCATACGCTCACACCCAAATTCCAACTCCATTTGAAGCCCTTTTTGAAGCATAAAGCTAGAGCATACATCCTATCTATTTAGACAAAGCTACTCAACAAGAGAGCTTCTCATTGAGAGAGCCCATTAATGGCTCATATTCTCAATTGAGAGCTCATCTTAGTCTATCTTGAAGTTTATGAATTTTGTTTAGTTTGTAGAAACTTTATTTAAATGTGATTTCTATTAGCATACTAACATTGCTCATATACAAGTTGGGTTGTTGATACAAGTCTATTAGTGGAAGAACCTAATGGAGATAACACTATGATTCTTTCACAAAATAACTATCCATTGAACCTAAATATAGGAAATGATCATGTGTTCTTGCTACAAAATACTAGGCATTTGAGTACTACAATGAGTGGGCTAATGACACTACCTGATAATAAAAACTATTGTTGTGATCAAGAGCTCAAAGCTTACAAAAAGTAGAGGAGAAGGCACTCAAAAGAGTCCAAAGAAGATGGAAAAGATAGGAAAAGAGAACACCTTTTTATTATAATAGAACTAGGATAGCTTGCAAGAGGAAAAAAGAATGAGCTTGACTATTTGTTTGATCTCTATGAGCAGTGTAGCAAGTTTCTATTGGATGTTCAGTACATTGCTAAGGAAAGAGGGGAGAAATGTCCCACAAAGTTATTTGTTTATAATGCTCTACAATCACCTCAAATGGATAGTGCATATATTTTTAAACCAAATCTTGATTCTTTTATTCAAATAAGATTAGATAACTTATCAAGAGAATGATATTGTTTGTAACATGGATTGAAGTATATTTACTTGGTTGAAATGGTTTTTCGATCAATAGTGCAGTAACTCTTCTTACATGTTCAAACAAATGTTTGAATGTGTTTTTAAATGCATGGTTGACCTTGTTCAACATGATTTTCTTTCCTATATAATGCTCATATTCATATTTAATGTGGTTGTGTTGGCACCCCTATTATCCATGACTTGGTAATACTCTATTATATTGACATTGATGTCTACAATATTGAACAATTTTGTAGATCTCTAGAAACCATAGGTGGAACTTGATGGAAAATCATGTGTTATTGTTGGGTAAAGTGGTCTCATGGCTTTTTATGATAGTCTATTTAGTCAAGTGTACAATAGCCTTAATCTTATTTATGATTGCCATATTTTTAACGCTCAATATACTTTCTTAGGAGATAAATAGGAAAGAGATTTTTTTCAATACATTACACAACTTAAAGTATGTCTTGCTATCATGCAGCTAGATGTTGCATCATCTAAAATTCTTGTAAATGATAATCAATTCAAGGATTTAGAGTTCAAAAAAAATTTGAGTGAAACTGTAGGTTCTTTGCTAGAGTTGCGCATAGTTCCAATTTTCAATGAAAATGATGCAGTGAACACAAGAAAAACACCATACAAGGTATTTATTCCTACAAGATATTTATTCCTACAATGAATTTAAATCACATTCTTTTTTTATAAGTATGCCAAAATTTTAATTTGCGATTTATTTTGGTTAATAATTTGTGATAGTTTGTTTGAAAACTAGCTTACTTCCATACACTTACCATTCCAAATGGTACATGGACCTATTTTGGACAACATTTAAACCTGATAGCAAAATCTTGTTAGATATGTCATGAGAAATCAAAATAATTTCTATCAATACATGCATATATCCAAGAGTCAAGAGACCTTCTCAAGTATTAGATGGAAGACCTATTACAATTTGTTTGCAAAACCTAAGAATTAAGCTCTCTTATCTTAAGACCACAAAGGGAAATTCTTAAACTCTTCTTAACATATCATGAACCTTCAAACAATGCTAAAGGAAAGCTATTACTGAAATGATTCCCTATGGATCATTATAATATGTCCTCATGAATTACTTAAGCTGAAAAACTACATCAATGCAACCCATATATAGATGTAGAAAAAGATGGTTGTCACAGTAAATGAGCCAAACACAATAGAATTCATCAAAGAAGATAAGTTTTCGTAGAGGTCATTTGACTATTTATGCTCTTACTCTTAAACGGTTCTTTTTTTTTAGGTAGATGCTTAAGTTTTTTTATACTTAACTAGCTTTTGGTGGTCTTCTTGTTCATTGGATTGAATTCTTCTTTTTGAAGTTGCCCTTAAACTAATTTCATATCATCATACCTTTTTGATCTTCTACCACTATTTTTATGCATCATTTGTGATGGCACTCAAAATTGTATTCCCATTTTCAGTGTCCATTTCAAATTTTGAGTCATTTTGAGCCATTATAAATCCCATGCTTAATCCACAAGTTCTTCTGATAGAAATTCCTAGTTATCCCTTCACGTTAAAGAAAAAAAAAATGGAGGTATACCTCCAAAGTCAAGGAGGAATGAGCAAAGCCATCCATGGAGACATGTAGAGAAGAAGCCGTAATTTGCAATAGGCGAGGCAATGTGAAATATTTAAATTGGGAGATATATCCCACATTTGGCACAAAACAAGTTAGCAAATGTTTTAAAATCAAAGTTACTCAGCTAATGAAGTGTCTTCAAGACATGTTGTTTGAAGACAGGTAGAGCTCAATGTGTGGAGGGGCCCATCCATCATGGCATGTTGCAGTCAACAAGTTTTGACCTTTAACACAAGGGGAGTGCCACATGGCAGCTCTAGGAGGCTACTCATGAGGTTGGAAGGCTAATGATTGAGGTGTGTGATACTATGATGAAGGCATGTCATCATAGGGTTGGGAGCTAGAGACTGATGATGTGTAATCATAAAATGGTTTCATAGGATCATGCGAGGGGATAAATGGGTCTCCAATATTACGATCTTTGTAAGATCAGAGAAAGAATGTTTGGGAGCTACGATGCTATGACTAGCATGAAATCAAATATTAACATCTTGAGACCCGATGTTATGACTAGATGACCATCGTAAGGTCAGAGAGGTTACAAATGAGTTCAGCAATGCTACGACAAGCCTTTTATCATATGATCGAGATAGCCCAAGTGCAAGGTATGTGATGTCATGAAATATGCCCATCGTATGATGGAGGTTGAGATCTTCCAAGGTGAGATATTATGAAATTTAAGGTTACCATATGGTTGGAAGACAATTTCCAAAGGGCTTCAATGTCATGATTCATATGGTCATCGTAGGATAACCAAGTAGAATTTGAGGGGATGTGCAATGCTCTGACTGCCATAGGACCAAGGAAGGCAAGAGCAAGAGCTTCGATATTATGATTAGTGATAAGATCAGAGGAATTATAAGGAGGGTCTATTATCTTACAAAAATTGTAAGGTCATAAAGTAATTTTCAATACTTGACGATGCTACGACAGGGCCATTATTGTGGGATCGAGTAAGGAGAAATATGGGGCTTCGATGCTACGATGGGCCTTTTGTCATGATATCAGGACATGGAAAATGGATGTCTTTGATGCTACGGGGGTGAAAAAATATATGGTGGATGTGGGGCTCGACCAATGGAGGATTGACACTTGGCAATAAATGTGGAATGAAGAATTGGAAATATTAAAATAATAAAGATCCAAATGTTTTCAATGCTCAGAATTTCAAAAATGAATGAGTTGAATTATTTTAAGATGTTATATAGTTTCAACTATATGATATTTAAATTTTTTCAATCTTATATGACTAATTCAGTCCAAGAGCCATATTATCATTTCAGTCTAAAGGGCACCAATTTCATCCAAAATATGCAATGTAGCATACCGTTGGAATTGGCAAAGAACAAGTTTTTCATTTCCAGGATCAGATTTTGTGTAGGTATTAACTAGAAGCAACTTTAGGTAATTTTGTATTCTTGGGAGCATCTCAGTGAAATGTGCAAAATTTGTTGTTGCAAATGAAATTGAAATTAGATATAATCAGATTTTCATCATATGTGATTTCATCATCAGTCTTAAAGGGAGATTTGATGGTTTTAAATGCAGTTGGCTGCAAATGATGTTTTTGGCAAAACCACAAGTTGAATTTCACAGCAAAATTAGATGTGACCAGCTAAATAAAATTTTGAGCCTCCAGCTTAGATTTGATTTCTACCTACTATGTTCTCCATGAGATATTTTTCTAATTGTTTAAATGAGATATATCAGATATTTTACTGCATCATTTATGGTTTTGGTTATAGGCAAATGAAGAAGTTTAGTTTCAACAACTTTAGATTGAAGACATTTCTAGGGGATAGATGTCAATTTCAGATTACAATTCTAGAAATATCTTCTATATATTATTCCTCTCTGCTCTTTGTAAGGGTTCCAATTTTTATGACTTGTGAGACCACAAGGTTGGCTCCAATTTTTAGAGTTGTGATACCATTTTCTCAGTATTCTTCTATTATAAATAGCATATTGTATTTCTTTTAAAGTATTTCATATCATACAGTCATTCATTTTGTATTTACTTAATTTTGACATACAGATGATGCATTGGTTTCAAGGAAATTAATGCAAGAGTTTAACCTTTTTAGTTTCATTCTAGTTCTCATCTCCTTCTTCTATTATCTACATTTTTTTGTGTTTTAGAACGAAGAGCTTGAGCTCAATTGCAATCCCTTAAGGTTGTATGTCATGATGAATTTTCTATTGGAACAAAGAAGCCAAGTAAATGCTTCTTTACATTGATAGTATTGTGGGTTATACCAGAAGGATATTACCATAAGTATGAGAGTTTTTATGAAGATTGATGTCTATTTGCAAGTGAAATAGATAGATCACATATCTGAGTATATGAATATACTTCAGGTATCCATTTGTATGTGAAGGTTTAGTTGATGCCCAATGGATAAGGGACTAGTTAGCCTAGAGGGTACATGGTCTGTGTTGTTGCATACTAGGTTATGCTAAGATATCAAAAATTTAATTGAATATCTTTCCCTTTATGTTTAAGAATTAAAAGAATTTTTCCTCACTTG
This sequence comes from Cupressus sempervirens, assembly GCA_028749045.1. Classification (NCBI taxonomy): domain Eukaryota; kingdom Viridiplantae; phylum Streptophyta; class Pinopsida; order Cupressales; family Cupressaceae; genus Cupressus; species Cupressus sempervirens. The sequence continues at coordinate 658,705,029 of CM053792.1, read as the reverse complement.
GTTTATCAAGTTCATGTGCTCTGTTATCAGCTATTTCACCCATGAATGCTTGCATAAACATAGAAGATTAAGGGATTCTATCTATTTTCCAGATTCAGTTGTATGCCTTTACATTGGTACCATATAAAGAATCTGAGGTCCACCCACCTAGGTCTTACAGAGCCTAAAGAAGAAGAAGAAGGAATTATCCTTATAGTTGGCCCAAGACTGTAGTCAAGTGCATCCACTATAGGAGTTTGCTAACCTTAGATGTATTGGTCTAGTTTCTTGGTTATTTTTAAAACTATTAAATCAGGAGCCAACAAAATGGTGACTCTACTGAGGAATCTGTAAAGTAATTCACTATTAAAAGGACAAGAATCTCTGGTCTAAACTTATATATATTTCAATCCTATATTTTGGCATGGTTTTTCCCATCCGAGTCACCAAAAAAATGGTGAATCTACTGGGGAACACAAGTTGTAAATGCTTGATAAGGAGCTGGAAATCTCTAATATATTATGCATATTCAATTTTGTGTGCAAGGTTTTTTGTTTTCCAGCAATGTTTTATCCAAGATTGTAGTAGCTTTGAAGGTTGAAGAATGATTGTATTATCACTAGTGTTTCCATCATCAGTCAGTTTAGCTGAAGAGTGTTTTCAAAGTGTTGTAGTATTCAGCGTCAAGGATGAGCAAGCATGGTTTGTTCTCTATTTTCAAGATTGTAAATCTATAAGAGTGGTTTGACAGTTTGTATTTCTCCTACCATTGAAAGTCTAGTTAAGATTTTTTCAAGTAAAAAATCTTGTTTTATTTCTCATATTTATGAGTGGCGACTCTATTTCTGTACCAATATATCCTAGTTGATTTCATGTTTAAAAGTTGAAGGACTTTCAGTTGTATGGGCAGATTTCAAGCTCTTGATAGTTTCTTGGAAAAGAAGTGTTCTTGACTAAAGTTTAGTGTTGTTGCTTCTGCTATTATAAAACTCTGAATGTTTGAAAGTGAATCACAACTATGATTTATTTGTCCTTTTAAAGAAGGTGGCAGCTCTACAATGGTTTCATATATGGTGTGAGGAAGTTCATGTCAACACTGGTGCCAAAATCAGCATAGGAAAGTTTTACATCAGCTTTGAAGGTATTTTACTTTTCATGATTTCCATTTTCATGAAAATTGAATGTTAAAAAATTAGTACCTTTATTTAGGGATTTTTAGCACTAAAGAAAGAGGTGAAATTTTTATTTTAAGATGGATTCAAACATCAGATCAGAGGTTAGTCTGCAATTTTTTGACAGTTTGAAAATTGTGGCTAGTAATATTGTTATGTTGAATAAGCAAATCCACAATATGATTATCAGTATAGCCAAGGGGAAAATGGGAAGTCTTCAGGGTCTAAATGTTGAAGAAATTTATATAAAGTTTAAATCAATAATCAGTATGATGCCTTTGCATTCTAGACCAGAGGAATCTTCCCTACCTAGTGTTTTCCTAGATATTATAGCGTGTGATTCAGTTAATTGGCCAGCACCTACAAGGTTACAAGAGCTTTTACAAGCTGATAGATTCATTAGGGAGATGGAAAGTGATAATGATAGTGTTCATATTGTGTCTCCTAATGATGATAATACAAGTGCTAAAAGTCAAGGTAATCATGAATGTAATGAATCCATAAACAATGATAATCTATCCTTTGACTATGAAGAGATGGATTCAGCATTTAATGAATCAAAAGATTGCAACTAGCATGAAGAAGATGAATATGAATTTGAAGATGAGTCTTGGGATAGTGAATATGAGTTTGAAGAAGTTTGTCACAATAGTAGAGGTGTTGATTGTTATGATAAGAATGAGTGTTATAATGATTCTGATATTTCAAATTGTTGTACTAATGTTGTTGTTGTTGCGAGTTCTTCATGTCATCTGGATAATAATCATAGCTAGGAGAAGATTTGTGAGGAAGTCTTCTTGAGCCCTTATGATAGTTTAGATTTGTTAGCTCGTGAGTTTGAGAAATTTTTATGTACTTCTAAGGATGTTCATATTCTCCCTCATTATGTTTCTTCATTTAGTCAAGTCACTTCCCCAATGTTTGATGTAGAAAAAGATACAAAATCTAAAAAATATTTATTAAATATTTGAGGTGCATATGACAATACCTCAAGAGTATGTGCACATGACAACTTGATAGATGTAGGGGATGTCATTGGAGGGATTTTTTCTACTGTCCTTGTTCTTTCTTGTGTTACTGATTGTACTACAATATGTTTTGATACTTCAAATGAAGAGGAAAATAGTGAAAATCCTATTGTTGATTCTGAATTTCCTTTTTATATTGACAAGTCTTGTAATGATCAGTCCAATGGTAAGTTTACAAAGTCTAAGGTTCTTGTTGCCATTTTTTCTCTCTTGCCAAAACTTCAAATTTGTATGCCCAGCCTGTCCAACAGCTAGTTCCTAGAGTTATATTATTTTAAATGGCATGGAATATCAAAAAGTTGAATGATAAAACCTTATGTTTTATTTCCGCCGGCGTACAGCTTTCCATGCCATTAGATCTTCCATGATCAATGGTTGGTGCTTTGTCGATATGGAAAGATGCATGTTGTTTTGCATTAGCGACATAACGCCCTTTTGTCGCGTGTCTGGTGGGCCCTCCCTTTCCTTATTGTTCTCTGACGCCAGGTTTTGTTCCATCCATAGTGGGTGCCATGGCGCTATCAAAAAATCTCTACCCTCGTCGATAGTGACATAGCGCCCAGACAAGAAATAACATTGCAACAAAATTTAGAAAATACGGTGGGTCCCAAATATGCCCCGTCAGATATCATTGATGGATTTGTCAGACACGTTGGTGGTTGATCAATCTTTTCATTAGCTAAAAGTATGACTGCATGGTAGGTGGGTCTGTGTTCCTTCTGTGGGCCGCAGGTTGGACAGGGTGGCTGGTTGAGCTAGCAATTCTATTGGTGCCCGCTTCCCTGCATTCTAAGCTTTGTCAGATCGTCTAACAATGTGGGAAAGTGGGTTGTTGACACATGTCTAGATGATGTTATGGAAGATGGTTGCAGAGGTCCAAAAAGTACAAGTTACAGGCACCTCGGATCTCCCCAGATCAAGGGCTGGCACTTTCTCACATTATGGAGATGTGAGGAAATTAAATAATGCAAGGAAGCGGTTTGGTGACACCTGTCTCAATTGACGTCATGGGCCCACTTTCTCAAAAGTTATCAACAGCTTGTCTTTCAGCGCAGTTGTCAGATGAGTCAAAGTATGATGAAGGCATCTCATTGGCCCATCTAGCTTACCAAATATGTAGTTCTATAGATCTCTGTGCACCGTCAGGTCTTCACAGATCAAGGGTTGGTTCATTCCTGCATTATCAAAGTGCAAGGAAGTATAAAAATGTAGGAAATTGGGTGGAGGGCACGTGTCCCAGATGACATCATTTTCCCACCCTCCCTGCAGCTAGGTACTTGATGAGCCCTCACTGTCCGATGTGATATGATCCATGGTTGGCATTATGTCACTATGGAAAGCTACAAGAATTTTAATGATAGCGACATAGTGCCTGGGCGATGCGTGGCACAGATGACATAATGGGCCCACCCTTCTCCAAAGTGATAGTATGGCTCGTCCTCGATGGTAGTTGTCAGATGGGTCATAGTACGATGGCAATTTTTCATTGGTCCATTCAGCTAGCTCGATGCATAGTGGTACAATTTTGTGGCTCACCGTGGATCTAAAGAAAATCCATAGCAGGTGCTATCTCACTATGGAGAACTACCAGGATGTTAATGTTAGCGACATAGCGCCCTTTCACCACATGGATCAGTGGGGCTAGGTCTCACCAAGATAAAGATGTCAGGTTGTGCCAGGTGGTCGCCAAGTGGATTCATGGATCAGAGACTTGATGGAGATAGTGTAGTGATAGGGAAAGTCTTCACGATCGTTAGATCTAAGGGAATCGACGATAGGCGCTATCTCGCTATGGGAAATTGCTCGAAGGATACCCATAGTGACATAGTGCCTAGGTGACATTTGTCTTCATGGGCCCGGCCAAGATTGACAGTTAAGGGGCTGGCGATTATGTTGTAGCCATCGTGGTTAGGGTTTGCAAGATGGCACGGTTAGTTAGAAAAGGGGCGATCAACTCAGAGAGACCTTGCGAGGTGGCAAAAAAAGAAAAAGGTTCATTGGCCCATGTGGCTCCTCCTTCTTACGGGTCTCATTTGACTTGCTAACTGTGTTGACTCCTAGTCCAGAAACATGGGAAATTAAGAATTTTACATGAATATGATCTTCATGATTGATTCCAACCACCAGAAGTGAATGCGAGACAAGGAAGAACACTCTACCGCCCCCAGTTGGTCCATCTACTTGATTAGGACAGTAATGGCACCGTTTCTATCCCCTAAAGGAATTATTTGACATAGAGGATTGGATCTCATCAGATCCCCATGATTGTTCTTGGCAGAGCCTTGATGGCGGTGGTTGCAAGATGGTTTTGGAGGGAAAATCTCAGTTATGCTTGAACTATAAAGGCAATTTTGTAAATTTTGTAAAGGTCGATCTTTCTCTATTTTCTCTGTTACTGCTCTACAGATTCTTAGTGTAAATCCCCCTGTGCCTTTGAACTACATGATTTCATCCTTATCTCCTTTAGCCATTAGTATGAAAGTGCAAGAATTCTTTGCTTCTTACTGATGTTTTGTAGAGATCTATAATCTGCATGACTGTATCTCCTTGGCCTATGAATGATAATATAAGTGAATCTCTCTTCCTTGTGTCATTCATCTCAATTTTTTGATCTACATGTGATTATTAGATTAAAGCAAGTCTGAATGTGTATATCCTTAGTTTCATTCTGGTTCGATAGTGCATATATGGGCAGAGATTGGTCTGAACACTCTATTTTGGTGCATTACCTCTTTAGATTAGATTAGGTAGATTTTCTTTCATGCTCTCCTTCTCCCTTTTCCTCTCCAAGAGTAGTTAGGTGCATCCTGATAGTAAGAGGAAGCCGGCCTTCTCCGGAGACTCATCCTCACAAATCAAGTCCCACTTGGAGGTTGTTTCCATGTTTCACTAGGTTGACCTCATGCATAGGCTTTGGACAAGGATGCAAACCTAAGTGACAACAGTTCCCTCTAACAGTATGTTAGATGAAGACAAAGATTGTGATCAGCATATTTTGGATCAATATTTTTTGAATAGTTTTTCAAATTTGGTGACTGGCCATTTGTTTCAATGTGAAAAGTTTTCAGCAAGTTGTGAATCTGATGTAATGAGTAATATCACTACAAAGAGTCAGGAATCAGATTTTATGTACCCTTCACACTAAGATACACAAGGTGAGTTACAAATTGATTCATGTAACTCGTTGAATGAAGTAGAATATCAAAATTTTGTGTTTCTGATTAAAGGTATCCATGAGTTAGTTAGTGATGATCAATTTCAGTTTAATATCAATAGTTATGATCATGTTGATTCACAATTTCATAGTGAGAAAGGTGAAGAAAGTGTGTCTAGTTTTTATATGCACTATGAAAATAGTTTTGTTTCACCTAATCCGCTAATGAGAAGATCTAATGTGTGTGGTGAAACTAATGTAAGTGAAAGTTCTAGTTTAACTCAAAGAGATGTTAATGAGAATCAAGTATATGACAAAGGTAGGAAGCTTTGAAAACTTATTGGTGGCCCGAGGTCACCATCTTGTACAGTTAGAATAGGTTTCATGCTTTCAGTTTTGTTCAAGAAAATTTTGAGTGGTCTACTTCCTCCAGAGATCTGATTTATTACCATGCCCGCAAGGGGCATGCATCCCCAGACAGAGCCACTGATGGCACTCAAAATTACATTCCCATTTTGAGTGTCCATTTCAAAATTTGAGTCATTTTGAGCCCTTACGAATCCCATGCTTAATCCACAAGTTCTACTAATAGAAATTCCTTGTTGTTCCTCCATGTTAAAGAAGCAAAAAATAATGGAGGTCCATTTCCAAAGTTAGGGAGGAATGAGCAGAGCCATCCATGGCGGCATGTAGAGAAGAAGCCAATATTTGCAACAGGGGAGGCAACATGAAATATTTAAATTGGGAGATATATCCCACATTGGGCCCAAAATTAGTTAGCAAATATTTTAAAATTAAAGTTACTTAGCTAATGAAGTGTCTTCAAGACACGTTGTTTGAAGACAGGTAGAGCTCGATGTGTGGAGGGGCCCCTCCATTGTGGCATGTTGAAGTCAACAAGTTTTGACCTTTAACGCAAGGGGGAGTGCCACATGGCATCTCTAGGAGGTTGTTCGTGAGGTTGGAAGACTGATGCTTGAGGTGTGCAATACTAAAATGAAGGCATGTCATCATAGGGTTAGGAGCTGAAGACTAAAGCTGTGTGATCATATGATCCTTTCATAGGATCGTGTGAGGGGATAAATGGGCCTTTGATCTTACGATCTTCGTAAGATCGAAGAAAGAATGTTTGGGAGCCACAATGCTATGACTAGCATGAAATTAGAGATGAACATCTTGAGTCCTGATGTTATGACTAGATGCCCATAATAAGGTCGGAGAGGTTACAAATGAGTTCAACGATGCCATAACAAGCCTCTTGTTGTATGATTGGGATGGCCCAAGTGCAAGGTATGTGATGTCATGAAATTTTCTCATCATATGATCAGAGATTGAGATCTTCCAAGGTGAGATATTATGAAATTTAAGATTGTCATGTGATTGGTCATCATAGGATCGCCAAGCGAAATTTGAGGGGATGTGAGATGCTCCGACTGCTGTATGATCAAGGAAGGAAGGAGCAAGAGCTTTGATATTACAATTAGTTGTAAGATTAGAGGAAGTATAATGAGGGTCTACTATCTTACAAAAATTGTAAGATCGTAAAGTAATTTTCAATACTTGATAATGCTACGACAGGGCCATTATCGTGGGATCGGGTAAGAAGAAATATGGGGCTCTGATGCTACAATGGGCCTTTTTTCATGATATTGGGGCATATAAAATGGATGTCTTCGATGCTATAGGGATAAGAAAAGATATGGTGGATGTGGGGCCCAGCCAATGGAGGATTGACATTTGGCAAGAAATGCGGAATGAAGAATTGGAAATATTAAAATAATAAAAATCCAAATGTTTTCAACACTCAGAATTTCAAAAATGAATGAGTTGAATTATTTTAAGATGTTATATAGTTTCAACTATATGGTATTTTAATTTTTTCAATCTTATATGATTGATTCAATCCAGGAGCTAGATTTTCATTTCAGTCTCAAGGGCACCAATTTAATCCAAAATGTGCAGTATAGCATACCTTTGGAATCGGTAAAGAACGAACTTTTCATTTCCAGGATCAGATTTTGCGTAGGTATTGACCAGAAGAAGCTACAAGAAATTTTGTATTCCTGGGAGCATCTTAGTGAAATATGCAAATTTGTTGTTGCAAATGAAATTGCAATAAGAATAATCAGATTTTCATCATATGTGATTTCATCATCAGTCTTAAAGGGATATTTGATGGTTTTAAATGCAGTTGGTTGCAAATGATGTTTTTGGAAAAAGTACAAGTTGAGTTTCATAGAAAAAGTAGATGTGGCCAACTAAATCAAATTTTGAGCATCTAGCTTAGATTTGATTTGTACCTGATATGTTCTCCATGAGATATTTTGCTAATTGTTTAGATGAGATATATCAGATATTTTGCTACATCATTTATGGTTTTTGGTTATAGGAAAATGAAGAAGTTTAGTTTCAACAACTTCAAATTGAAGACATTTCTAGGGGACAGATGTCAATTTCATATTACAATTTCAAAAATATCTTCTCTTCTATATATTCTTCCTCTCTGCTCTTTGTAAGGGTTCCAATTTATATGACTTGTGAGACCACAAGGTTGGCTCCAGTTTTTAGAGTTGTGTTACCATTTTCTTAGTATTCTTCTATTATGAACAAAATATTGTATTTCTTTTGAAGCATTTCATATTATAGAGTCATTCATTTTATATTTACTGAATTTTGACATACAGATGATGTATTGGTTTCAAGAAAATTAATGCAAGAGTTTAACCTTCTTAGTTTCATTCTAATTCTCATCTCCTTCTTCTGTTATCTTCAATGTTTTGTGTTTGAGAATGAAGAGCTTGAACTCAATTGCAATCCCTTAAGGTTGTATGTCATGATGAATTTTCTGTTGGAACAAAGAAGCCAAGTAAATCCTTGTTTACATTGATAGGATTGTGGGTTACACTAGGAGGATATTACCATAAGTATGAGAGTTTTTATGAAGATTGATGTTTGTTTGCAAGTCAAATAGATAGATCACATGTCTGAGTATATGAGTATAATTTAAGTATCCATCTGTATGTGAAGGTTTAGTTGACGCCAAATGGATAAGGGACTAGTCAACCTAGAGGGTACATGTTCTATGTTGTTGCATTCTGGGTCATGTTGAGATATCAAAAATTTAATTGAATATCTTTCCCTTTATGTTTAATAATTAAAAGAGTTTTCCCTCACTTGATTTATCAGGTTCATGTGCTCTATTATTAGCTATTTCACCCATGAATGCTTGCATAAACATAGAAGATTATGGGATTATATATGTTTTCCAGATTCAATTGTATGACTTTACGCTAGTACCATATAAAGAATCTGAGGTCCACCCACCTAGGTCTTACAGAGCCTAAAGAAGAAGAAGGAATTATCCTTATAGTTGGCCCAAGACTGTAGTCAAGTGCATCCATTATAGGAGTTTTCTAACCTTAGATGTATTGGTCTGGTTTCTTGGTTATTTTCAAAACTGTTAAATCAGGAGCCAACAACTTGAAAAAGTTGTCAATGTCCATAGGACTGCAATCACATTTTTGATACATGGTTTGATAACCATGGACATTGTGTGCTAACTACATTGAGAAAAACAAAAAAATAAGAAAAAGGGACCAAAATGTTAGCAAGGTAGAAATAAACCTGGATGGCCCTGCACTATCAATTTTATGGCAATATATTCCCACTTGATTGTGGGTTGAATTGATGATTTGGCATTTCAACCACTTAAAGTGCATTTAAATTCACATGCCCACAGTTGAGGAAGGAGATCTACATAGTAAATAGTAAAAATTGAGTTGTGCTTCAATGAAACTTGGCTCCCTTCCCCTCTTCTCTCTCTCTTTTCATTGTTCACTTGTTTGTTTTTTCTGCTTTTCTTTGGGCACCATTTGATCTCCATGCTATAGCCCCTTGAGTTGTTTTTGGCAGTCCCTTGGCTCCTCTTTTCTAGTCTTTTTTTGGACATGAATAAATCTATCTTATCTTATCACACACAACCTTCTCATCTTTGAATGAGATAGTAGGGTGGGGAAAAAACTTTATGTTACACATATTCTTTGTGATGTGGCCTAACAGCTTACTTTTTTTTTAACTTGATAAGCTTTTAACTATTAAATAAAATGGACTTTACTTTTATGGTTATAAGGGAGTAATAACTTAGTTCCTTTCATAGAGCTTTGCAATTATTATTTTGATATGTAACAATGAATATTTAACATGACATTCAAGTTGACTATTTCATATTGAAATGGTGTGTTAAGTTTTCTCAAGTATTAGATGGAAGACCTATTACAATTTGTTTGCAAAACCTAAGAATTAAGCTCACTTATCTTAAGACCATGAAGGGAAATTCTTAAACTCTTCTTAACATATCATGAACTTCAAACAATGCTAAAGGAAAGCTATTACTAAAATGATTCCCTCTAGATCATTATAATATGTCCTCATGATTTACTTAACCTGAACAACTACATCAATGCAGCTCATATATAGATGTAAAAAAATATGTTTGTCCCAATAAATGAATCAAATAGTATAGAATTCATCAGAGAAGATGAGTTTTCATAGAGGTCATTTGACTATTTATGCTCTTACTCTTAAATGGTTCTTTTGTTTTAGGTAAATGTTTAATTTTTTTTATACTTAACTAGCTTTTGGTAGTATTCTTGTTCATTGGATTGAGTTCTTCTTTTTGAAGTTTCCCTTAAACTAATTTCATATCATCATACCTTTTTGATCTTCTAAGACTATTGTTATGCATCACTTGAAAAATTTGTCAATGTCCATAGGACTAAAATCACATTTTTGATACATGGTTTGATAACCATGGACATTGTGTGCTAACTACATTGAGAAAAACACAAAAATAAGAAAAACGGACCAAAATGTTAGCAAGGTAGAAATAAACCTAGATGGTCCTGCACTATCAATTTTATGGCAATATATTCCCGCTTGATTGTGGGTTGAATTGATGATTTGGTATTTCAACCAATTATAGTGCATTTAAATTCACATGCCCACAGTTGAGGAATGAGATCTACATAGTAAATAGTAAAAATTGAGTTGTGCTTCAATGAAACTTGGCTCCCTTCCCCTCTTCTCTCTCTCTTTTCATTGTTCACTTGTTTTTTTTTTTCTACTTTTCTTTGGATGTCATTTGATCTCCATGCTATGTCCCTTGTCTTGTTTTCGGTAGTCCCTTGGATCCTCTTTTCTGGTCTTTTGTTGGACATAAATAAATCTATCTTATCTTATCACACACAACCTTCTCATCTTTGAATGAGTTAGTAGGGTGAGGAACAAACTTTATGTTACACATATTCTTTGTGATGTGACCTAACAACTTACTTTCTTTTGAACTTGATTAAGCTTTTAACTATAAAATAAAATGGACTTTACTTTTATGGTTATAAGGGAGTAACAAATTAATTCCTTTCATATAGCTTTGAAATTATTATTTTGATATGTAACAATGAATATTTAACATGATATTCAAGTTGACTAATTCATATTGAAATGGTGTGTTAAGTTTTTCTTGTAGCTATGTTGATGCTAAGAAGTATTTTGAATTTAAGTTGACGATTTGTTAATCAATATTATAAGAAGCATAGAAATCTTTTTTGGATAGTTTCCCTGTAATATTGTACAACAGTTTTTCTGCTTGATGTTAAACATTTTGTACTTCTAGTTTGGTTTTTGTATGTAAATTGTCCAAGCTGATTATTTATGGATCTATGGAACTCTAGGTATTTTTGTTTATTTATTGTTTTTTTTATGATGGTAACTACACACCATGCATTACTCATAGTCTTAAAGACACTTTTTATGAAAGTCATATTTCTCGTTGCAAATTTTTGAATACTTTATGGAGCATGGTATTTGTTTGGAAACACTTAGGGGGAATGGTGTTATGCAAATTTCACGTGCTAATAAGGTTGACTGAACTTAGGCTAAATCAGCTATATTAGTTAAATTTGTATAGTTTAATCTATAATTTGGCATACTTGAAACTTATATTAATTTTTTCTAGATCCTATAATTGCATTTACATATAGAAAGAATGGAATGATTATCAATTGTAAGTACCGAGATTTATAGAAGGATTTTTGGCAAGTTAATTTTGTGCCTTTAATTCACTTTTAATTATGAACAAAGTAGATTATGAATGTCAATACTAAGAAACCTCTTGATTGCAATTCAACTTTCTGATATTTATTGCTTCTTCTCTATAGAAATCTTATTATTGAACCACTGAATGGCCACAATAGATTTCTTAAGTAGGAACTTGCATTTTCTATTCTATGTGGAGGAAAAGCATGGTGAAAAGATTCCTTACACGCTAGATGATATAAAGGGAGCTCAAGACATCATAATTGTACTAATCCAGTTTTAATTTGATTCTTTTAAATTCATGTTAATGATCTTTTTGGTAGATAAGCTTGATGTTGTGTAGGTTGAAGGTGAAATAGATAAAATTTACATGGAAGAAGTTGGGTATAAAAATTGCATTAGTATACTTGATGGTGCTCCATCAAAGGTTTCATTAAAAGATTTACCACCTCTAGGATAGGTTTTTCCTACCATGTAATCCCCTTGAATACTGAATATTAATAACATATATTTATATTCATCTACTAATAGGTCACCATGGGAAGTGTGTTCATAATTAGTTTTGGCTAAGATTGTTAAGATAATGACTTTTTCTTGAATAAATTCAATTACAACTAGGTGTTATATACAATTTATTTGGTATTAAATTTCAATTTTTTAACTAATTAGTGTTTACAATTCTTTATATTCATCCCTCAATATGGGCTTTAATGTTGTCATGCAATATCATAGTCATTATTCATCCCTCAACATGGGCTTTAATGTTGTCCTTCCATATCATAGTCATTATCTTATTAGAACATTTGTAAGAAATTTTAAAGGAAACAAATAAGGATGGAAAATTTGGGATGTGTAGGACCATGATTGGTCTGCAACCTATCAAAAACATGATTGCATTTCTTTTGATTCGGCTTTGACTAGCTTTTGACATTATTTTCTTGTTCATTGGACTGAGTTCTTTCTTTTGAAGCCACCCTTAGACTAATTTCATGTAACCATATCATTTTGATCTTCTACTACGATTGTAATGCATCACCTCAAAAAGTTGTTAACAACCATAGGATTGTCTCTTTATTCTTCACTTATCCACTATGATTGTTGCACACATAGATACTAATTAAGTTTGTCATGCTTTATGACTTTCATTATCGGTATGCTCTAGGTTCTTTATGGCTTCTTTTTATTAGTTTTAGTAGTAATAGATTAAGATGCAAATGCTCATGATATTAAATGCTTTAGTCAATAGGTCATTTGACTGCTTGTGCTCTTAGTCTCAAACGGTTCTTTTGTTTTAGGTAGATGCTTCAGTTTTGTTAGACTTAACTAGCTTTTGGAAGTCTTCTTGTTCATTGGATTTAATTCTTCTTTTTGAAGCTACCCTTAAACTAATTTCATATCATCATACCTTGATCTTCTCTCTATCACACCCTCACAATGATATAATTTAGTTGTGAACTCCTCCATGTCTTTTTTTTGATCCTCTTACGTGAGTTCCTATTCTCTAATGTCATAGGTTTAATAGCTTGCTACAACTTTTCTCTTGATTGCAAACAAATACCAAAGGATTGCAACACACATTTCATCAATTTTTTTGGGGTACTCTTTCAAAATAATACTTTTCTTCTCTAATCTATGTACTTCATAATAGTGATTCACTTCTTCACACTCATTCCAATCCTCATTCCCTTCCTTGGCATAGCACTTTATTCTTTCCATGTGCAACTAAGATTCATAGTCACCATGTAATATCCAACCACCTATGGTTTCTCAGAGTTATCATCTACGCATTGGTTGTGAACATGAGCATGCATAGATTTTTTTTAGATGAAGATCCAAAGTTTGATGTTGTGAGAATGATGGAGACAAGGTAATCGGTGTTCCACAAATGCTAGGAGTTTGACTTGTTGATTGAGAGAATCCTTACACTTTCATTATTTTACTAAAATGCTTCACTTCTCACCCCCTCTAACCTCTATGTTGCCTAAGTTTTCTTACCTAAGACTTGCAAAAATATTGGTAATCCAAGAACTACCTAGGAAAACCACAAAACTTCCAACCAAAAATATTTCCCATGGTTGTCCATCAACAATGGGGCGATGGAGTGAAAATATCATAACATGTACTTTGACTTTGTGCAAGAATTTATATATTTACCCTAGAAAAGGATTGTTTAGGTCTTTATATTTTGCATGTTCAAGCACAGAGGGTGATAAATCTTTATAATTATTGTAGAAAACTAACAAAGGTGAAGACAAACTATTTTGAAAATTTGAGAATCGAGTTTGAAAAATCTATTTTGGGAATCTTACTTTGGTATCATTAAAGTTGAGGAAGATTACACTTTTTTAGTTATAAATTATGCATTGCTTTACAATATTCTTAATGTGGTTTTGATAAGAAGTATTTTCTAATGTAAATTTAAATGACAAAATATTTTAGATTCTAGTATTGATTTGTGGCTTTTCCCATGTAAGTGAGCTCTATTATTCATAACTCATTTCTGATTTGGCTTATTGTTTGGTGTTGCAAATGATATTTAAGGGCACCAAAATTTCACATTGGTCATTGGTAAACTTTTCTTGAGGTGTCCCTATTGGAGAGATTAAAGAATTTTGTCAAAAACTAGCTAACCTATTTAAACATTACTATAAATGATCGATCTTATTCGTCATTGTATAAAGATTAGGTACAGTGGCGTTATACAAACTTTGAATATTAAAAATATAAATATAAATTGTTTTAAAGAAGGAAGAATTTGAGAGAAAGTAGATTCCATTAAATTAAAGCTAGAATTAGATTACAATTAAGTTACGTGGAGAGAAGGCAACACACATAAACAATGTAAAATGAAATGTGTTACAACTGTTATTATCTAATTTTAGATCTTAGTTGTTTTTTTTTTAAGTTTAGAATATGGGTGTGATCGGTCTATTGATTCATAGTTACTAAGTCTTTGTAATTAGAAGTTAATTTTTATATTGTAATGATATTTTTTAAGGGTTGATTGAATTTTCTTACAGGCAAGAGGAACCAATCTAGGGGAAAATCCATAAAGAGAGAGCTTCCAAGAAACTGCTCTAGAGGTTCCTTTATAAAAGAGTCCTTGTCAATACAAAAATCTTGTAGACACTTGAATGAAATGAGAACATTCATTTCCAAAAACCACAAATCTTATCATAAAAGACTGAAATGTCGTGCTTTGTGAAAGTAGGAAATGATTAAATACAATTTTTATATGTCATGCCTCATGAAAGTAGGAAATTATTTAATAGAATTTGCATTAAACATGTGTCAATGTTAAAAAGATTTCATAAATACAAATTCAGTAGTCCCATGGTGGTTATCATTTTCTATATTTAATTTGATATTGACTACTTTAATGATTATCATCTAATACATTTTTTAGGAAATGACTATCATCTAATACAATTTTTAGGAAAGTAGGAAATTATTTTATAGAATTTGCATTAAACATGTGTGGATGTTAAAAATACTTCATAGATACAAAGTTGGTATTCCCATGGTGGTTATCCTTTTCTATATTTAATTTGATATTGACTTCTTTATTGATTATCTAATGATTTCCTTCATGAAAGTAGGAAATGATTAAATACAATTTTTATATGTCATGCCTCATGAAAGTAGGAAATTTTTTAATAGAATTTGCATTAAACATGTGTGGATGTTAAAAAAACTTCATAGATACAAAGTCGGTAGCCCCATGGCGGTTATATTTTTCTATATTTAATTTGATATTGACTGCTTTAATGATTATCATCTAAATTGATGAAAATACCTCTATGTACTAGGAGTAGAGTAGAAAGGTGTTTGGACTACTAGAATTTATAGAGCCTTAGACCATAAGTATGCAAATGTGTTAGTGTGGTAGAGCTAATAGTTATATCATTTATAGAGCATATTTAATTTCTTCATTATGTCTTAGATGATAATGACTAAGCTTATGAGTACAATATTTATGATTGAGACTCTCTACCTTAAATTAATTGACCTTTTGTTTGGATCCATATAAAATTTTACTTCCCTTTTTACATACTAGTTTTGTGCACATATCTAGCTAGTAGTAGCCTAATAGAGATCTTATGATGTTTTTGTTGATTTAATATTTACATATAGTCAATGATATAGGTATGATTAATGGCTAGATTTTTTATCTTCAAAGACTCATGACAATTTCCATCTAGAAGGAGTTTGTAAATTAAATATCTCATTTAGGTGTATTTACCACTACTCAAACTAGCATTTCACCCCTTTCTTCATAATGTTGTTTCACATTTAGGGGTTCATTTGGTGAAGAACTAACTCTAACAAATGGGCTAGCTTGAAATTTCACTCCATAGTCTATATTGAAATGGATTTAACCCAACTACTTCTTGACTCCATCAAGATTTTAAGCCCTATTTTTGGGTCCATTCAACGAAAAATATATGTCAACAATTCTAATGCTTGTTTATATTTTAAGAAGGAAGATTGTCTTATTAGAGATTGCCCTCATTGAAAAATCCTAACCTCACAGATCTTCAATTAAGAACTCCACGCCCAACTCCATATGCAAACAACGATGAAGGTACAATCACATTTGGACTTGTATATGCAAACAATGTCAGAACCTCACCCATTTGTAGCCACTTGTAGTGTCATCCATATAGGTCTATGAAGTATCATCTCAAGGTGGTGGTAGACCCACCAAAGACCTAAAGATAAATATCCAAACTAATTACTAACTAGGATGGTGATTACTTTAGACATTTATCTCACATTAAATTTTTTTTAAGAAATTAGATTGGTCAAAATTTTGACCAATCTTGGTCGACATTTCCACCAAATATTGGTCAAAATTTTGACCAATGCTTTGGTCATGAGTATGGCATTCTAGTCGTTGATAGACTAGAATTGGTCAAACTTTTGACCACACTTTGGTGGTCTTTTCGATTAATATTGGTCAAAATTTTGACCAATAGTTGGACCATTGTTTGGTGGCCATTTCAACCAATATTGGTTGAAAATTAGACCAATAGTTCAACCATTGTTTGGTGGAACTTTCGACGAAGATTGGTCAAAATTTTGACCAATGGCCACCAATAATTCTGATACCAAATGTATCCTATTTCAACCAAATACTTGGTCAAAATTCCAAGCAAGTAGAGGGTTCATCAAAATTTCAATGAAAAAAATTGTGACGCACCACTTGGTCACAAATTTGACCAACATGGGTCAAAATTTCAACCAATATTTTTCAAAAATTGGGTCACAATTTACTAGTGTTTGATCACAATTTTATCATGTAGGATGCATTTTGATGCATATATAATCTTCTATTGGTCATAACCTGGAAGGCCTCATAGTCGAGCATATTTGCAGATAATTTAATGAATCAATAAGACATTTGTTCTCTCTCTCTCTCTCTCTCTCTCTCTCTCTCTCTCTCTCTCTCTCTCTCTCTCTCTCCAGTGTTTTTCTTTGTTTTGGCTTTTGTTGCATTTACTCTGCAAGGTTTTTGGACAATTAGGTGTGCATCTAGCCCTAATTTTTCATCCCTCTCTTTTGTCACTTGATTATTAGTGTGTTCACTTGTTTGTATGTTTTATTTTCATCTCTTTGGTTACTTTTATCTTTATCTCTTTGCTTACTTCACAAGTATCATACTTACGACATATCAGTCCCAAAACTTGGATATTTTGTGACAAGTTATCATTTCTAACTTTTTACTCTCTTTTCCTCTTTTAGAAAAGTGGGAACTTTGCTCATCTAGTTTGGACATCAAGTCATCCTAGTCATCCTAATATCTTTTACATCTTCTTTCATGCCAGTCACAACTAGATACAAAATCCACCAAGAAAAAAAAAACTTGACCTTACTTTGACAAGTCGCCTAGAAAGGAATCAAAAACTTGCCTTGATACCTATAATACCACTTTTGAATCATCTCTTTCTTCACCTAGGACCACACAAGGTGTTTTCACATTTTCATGGAAAATGAAATATTTAGGTGCATAGACATAGAAAAACAAGCTTACATGGAGGAAGAAGTGTGATGCCTAGCTCAAAAAATTAATGCATAAACCTTTGGTAATGGTTCACCTCTAAGATCACTCCATAAAAGATATGATTCTTCTCTAAGATATCCACACACTAGATATTCCTTACATGAATCTCAATATGAAAATGGTTATGATCTTGAAGATTATTGGAGAGGAAATCCTACAATTTCAACAAGATAGACATTTGCAAAAACTAATGTAGTAGACTTTGGAACTGTTAGGATAAAACCTCAAACAGAAATAATAATTACATGTAAATATAAACAATATTAGAAAATAATAAATCGCATAGAAAAGAACACAAGACACCAAGTTTTAACGTGCTTCACCCAAACCCTGGGCTACATCCACCAAAACAAGTCCAATATTATTATGATCCAGTGATTACAACCTAATTACAATCTATAATCCCTTATAGCTCAATACTGCCACAAGAACAAATTTTCACATCAGCCCACAATGAAACAATCCCTAACCTTAAGCCCTTTTATACAAGTATTTTTACCACTTTAGGGTTATAATTAATAATTACATGTCAGCCCAAAAAATTACATGGCTGTTGCCCCCAAACCCCTACTCAGGGCCTGGCCCGGCCCTGAACCCCACCGAGGAATTATGGATTATATACAATACTTCCCTGATTAGTCACCACTATCTAATAATTTCCCTCTTGGGGACTCATCAGGCTCCACATTAAACAACAATATTCCACTTGGAGACTAATCCTATAGCAATGTTGCTACTCCATGAGGCTCCCACTGAATCAAACCACCCTGGACTTTGTTGTTCTATTATTTATGTTCAGTCTAGAAGACCAACTAAAGCTGAAGAGGAGTTTATATTCTCCCTTGTTACTACCTTTGGAAACATATTTGCTGGATTTTCATCTATATGTATCTTGTCCAGCTTTAAATGTCCATCATCCAAAACTAACCAAATGAAATGGTACCGCAACTACATCCATTTGGTCTTTGAATGAATAGCTGAATTCTTTGCAAGATGAATGACACTCTGCCTGTTTGTAAACTAATAATTATCCTTTTGAGGGTGTCCCAATTCTTCCAAGAATAATTGAAGCTGCATCATCTCCTTAACTGCCTCTATAGTAGCAAAATACTCCGCCTCTATAGTGGATAAAGCATTAACCTTCTGTAACTAAGAAACCTAGCTCACAACTGCCCCACTAACAATAAATACATAACCTACAGTACTTCACTTGGTATCAATATCCCTTGCTAAATCTGAGTCAACATAGCCCTATAAGCTAGTAGTAGAGCCCCCAAAGTGTAAACACTTACTAATGTTCCTCTCAAATATCTAAAAATCCATTTAACTGCATTCCAATGCTCAATTCCTAGATGACTCATATACCTGCTAATGACTCCCACTGCATGTGCAATATCTGGCCTAGTACATACCATAGCATACATCAAGCTTCCTACAATTGAAGCATGGGGTACCTTTGACATCTTATCCTCCTCTTCTTGTGTCTTGAGACACATCTCCTTAGTCAACTTCAAATGACCAAGTAAAGGTGTGTTGATAGCTTTAGCATTCTCCATAGAGAAATGTTACAACACCTTCTCAACATAATCAACCTGAGATAGCATCAATTTCTTGTTCTTCCTATCTCTGCAAATCTTCATACCAAGGATTTTTTTTCTGCCCCCAAATCCTTCATAGTAAATGCATGTGCTAAATAGCATTTTAGCCCCTTAATTTGATCCATGTTAGACCCAGCTACAAGCATATCATCAACATATAAACATAAAATAATGTAGCTATCATCATCCAACCTCTTAAAGTAAATACAATGATTTGAATGACACCTACTATATCGATGCTCATGCATAAAACTATCAAATTTAAGATACCATTGTTGAGGTGCTTGCTTCAAGCCATATAAACTTTTCTTCAATCTACACACTAAGTTCTCCTTACCATTGACCCCAAATCCATGTGGTTGTTTCATATATATCTTTTCATCCAAATCACCATGAAGAAAGGTTTTTTTAACATCAAACTTCTCTAAATGCAAATCTTTAGTAGCCACAATACTTAAAATAGTACAGATAGAAATCATTTTAACAACAAGAGAGAATATCTCATCAAAATCAATTCCTTTTTTCTATGCAAATCCTGTTACAACTAACTTGGCTTTAAATCTTTTATTACCTCGATCCTCTTCTTTTAACCTATAAATCCACTTATTCTATAAAACCCCTTTACCTAAAGAAACTTGCATAAATCCCATATCTTATTTTTTAACAAAGAGCCCATTTTGTCTTTCATTGCAAACTCCCCCTAAATCTTAGTATCCACCTACACAGCTTCATCATAACATTCAAGTTCACCAGCATTAGTAAGTAAAATAGAATACAAAGAGGGAGAAAATCTTTTTGGAGGTCTAATTAGCTTTGTTGACCATCTAACATTTGCTGGTGTGTGTGGTATTTTTTGTTGTAGTTGTTGCACATCATGAAGAATTATTGGAACATCATCTTTTGGAGTATCATCTAGCACTACATAATCATCTTCTTTCTTCTCATGCTACTACAACAGATCTTTGTACAACACTTTCTCATTAAATATGACATCCTTGCTTCTTACAATTTTACAATTTTCGAATTCCCAAAGCTTATAACCAAATTCATTAATTCCATATCCAAAAAATACACATTTCTTTGACTTAGCTTCAAGCTTGGTTCTATTTTCAGAATTTATATGAGAAAATGCTTCACAATCAAAGGTTTTGAGAAAAGAATAACCCACCTTCTTACCAATCCATGCTTCCTCTGGAATACCATAGCCCAAAGGAGTAGAGGGACCTCTATTAATCAAATATACAGTAGCATTGACAACCTCTACCCACATGTGTAAGAGCAACCTAGCGTGCAACCTCATGCTCCTTGCACACTCCATTATAGTCATGTTCATGCATTTAGCCACTCCAATTTCCTGTGAGTCCTTGGAACAATATTCTATCTATGAATACCATTTTTGGAGCAATAATCTTCAAATTCATGACTATAATACTCACTACCATTATCAGATCTAAGATATTTTAATTTCTTACTAGTCTCATTTTCAACCAAGCATTTCCATTTCTTAAAAGTTTGAAATACATCAGATTTATGTCTAAGGAAATAAACCCATACTTTTCTAGTTGCATCATCAATAAATGTAACATAATAATGAGAGCCACCAAGGGAAGATACCTAAGCCAGTCCCCATACATCGGTATGCACAATCTCTAATTTCACACTTTTATTTTCCTTCTCAATCTTCACAAAACTCACTCTCTTTTTTTTCATACACACAACTTTCACAAAAATCCATATTAACACATTTTAAACCTAATAAAACTTTCTTTGAATGAATTACTTTCATACCTTTCTCACTGATGTGCCCAAGTCCGTAGTACCACAACATTGTATCAGAATCTACAACACCTATTTGTTCTCCTGGCTCAATTGTAGCAACTATTCCTAAACATTCATTTTTCTCTAACACAATTAAAGTAGAAGGAACAATATGACCAGTATAAAGATATAAGGTGTCTACTTTCACACCTTTTTCTACTACAAGGGAACCTTTTGAAACCTTCCAGGTTTTATCATTAAAAGTAACTACACAACCCTCATCACTGAGTTGCCCTGCTGAAATTAAATTCCTACTCAGCCTTGGAACATGTCTTACCTCGTGTAGTGGCCAATGATCCCCATTTTGCAACTTAATCTTAATTTTTTCCTTTCCAACAATCTGATAGGGTTCATTATCCCCCAAATAAACAATTCCAAAATCCCCATAGACATAATCAATGAAATAACCTCTATGAGGTGTAGCATGAAATAGAACACCGAAATCTAAAACCCATGAATCATCAAAAGTTTCTAAAGATAGAAGCAAAGCATCCTCTTTAGATTTGTTACTTACCACATTTGCCTCCTTGTCTCCATCTGGTTTATCTCCTTCATTTTTCTTTCGTGTCCAACAATCTTTCTTTTTATGCCTTGGTTTCTCACAATACTAGCAATCATTCGGTCCTCTTGATTGAGACCTCCTCCCTTTTGACTTTCCTCTTGATTTCCCACAATTTTTAGAATTATTTCCTCTCTCAGTCATTTTGCCTCTACTTTGTGCATTCAAAGAACTTCCTGATGTAGATCCACCTGAGAATTTCCTATGAGTTTCCTCAGTCAAAATAACATCAATCAAATCATCATATTTTAGAGTACTAGATCCAAGAACAGAATTACTCACAGCCATTACCAAGCCATTCCAACTTTCAGGCAAAGAACACAAAATTAAGAGAGCCCTAATTTCTTCATCAAAATTGATACCTATAGAAGATAACTAACTAGTAATAGTATTAAACTCATTTAAATGATCTGCAACAGATCCACCTTCTATCATTTTCATATTTAATAAATGCTTCATGAGAAATACCTTATTTGAAGTAGAGGGCTTTTCATATAGTTTTGCTAGGGTTTGCATCAACTCTTCTATTGTCTTCACTTTTGTAATATTAAATGCCACCAATGGTGGTAGGCATAATCAAATGCTTTCAAGTGCCTTTCTATCCAAAAGATCCCAGTCGTCATTTGACCTAGATCCCAGATTCTTGGTTTTGCCTTCCAATGGCTTCCATAAATCCTTTTGATAAAGATAGTCTTCCATTTACATCTTCCATAACTAAAAGTTCTACCCATTAAACTTGTCAACCCTCAGCTTACTCTCATCTGCCATTGATCCCACTCAATTATGAGACTTTCCTACAAAGGATAACTGAAAAAACAACCTGGCTCTAATACCACTTGTTAGGATTAAACCTCAAATAGAAATAACAATTACATGCAAATATAAGTAATATCAGAAAATAATAGATCACATAGAAAAGAACACAAGACACCAAGATTTAACGTGGTTCACCCAAACCTTGGGCTATGTCCACCAAACAACAAGTCCAATATTATTATGATCCAATGATTACAACCTGATTATAATCTATAATCCCTTACAACTCAATATTGTGTGACTATGACATTGATGACTTAATGCAAAGGAGGAACCTTTACCCCTAGAGAGTGTTTTCAAATAATTTTAAGAGATGAGGAAGGACATGTCATACATGAAAATAGAGAAGGAGAAGCCTAAAATAACATTCTCACTTGAGGCTATGTTTATACTTCCTTTTGACAAGAACTTATACATACCTAGACTTCCTCACATAAGGTTGAACTTCCAAAATATTTTTAAAAATATGATGGTAGTGAGGACTCTCATTGATCATATTAGAGAGTTTTATGGTTTAAGTATGGAATCCTTAGATGGACCTACTTATATCATGAGGCTATTTCCAAGAAGTATTTGTTGACAAACAATGGAGTGGTTTGCTAAACTTTCCTCACCTTTTAAGTCTTTTGATGAATTGTTATAATACCTCATACAAAAATGTGCACATAAAATCCTATCATAATTCTCAATCTTCACAATACTAAAAAACATATAGGGGAGCCCTTCATTACTTTCCTTTAATGTTGGAGGAAGGTTCTATCACATTGTCCCCGTCAACTTCCTAAGAGAGAGAGAGAGAGAGAGAGAGAGAGAGAGAGAGAGAGAGAGTTGAAATCTTTGTGAATAACCTTGTTATTAGCATAAATCCTAATGGTATTCCTTTGGGTAAGTATCCTAAGTATTGGAGAGCATGTGGTAGTATTTATATGTTGCACTCATGATTGTGTTTGTCATTGATGTCAACATAGCAGTAATTCTGTGAAGACTGGTAGAGTAGCAAACAAAGATCAAGGTAGTACAGATAGAGGTTTGACAATCAAATTACACAAGGTTAAGGACATGTTCCCCATACTGTCTTGATAGAAAGGTTAAACACACATAACCTAAGTCAAAGAGATACAAAAATTATGTGTGATTTATAGTGAGAAGTACAGAAATAGAGCACCTGTAACCCCAATCGGTTATAACTTCAACAAACAACAAGTTCTTTACTAATTCAATTTTTTGTCATTTGGTCAAACACTTTGCAACCAAGAGATTTATTTCATATCTAAATTCTAATTTCTTTCTAAATTCCAAACTTTAATAAATATGCTTGCAAAGAGCACACCAAACATATAACAATGAAGATGCAATTGTTTTTGTATAACACTGATTACAAATAGGAAAATATGCATGTCTACATCAATAAGACTTTAGGGGGAAAAAATTATAATATAAAACTCTGATATAAATTAGATTACAATAGATTTTACAAACCCTACCAATGCCCTAAATATCTACTCTCAAACAATGCAAAATGTAGTATATAAAAACTTGGAATTGCTCCAAAAATATGAATTTTCCTGTAGCAAATACTATAGAAAATCACTGTAGCAGAAACATTGTAGCAATGGTACTGTACAAAAGTTACTATAGTAGTAGTACTGGAGCAAGTTACTATAGTAGTGTCACTATAGCAATGATACTATAGCAGTGGTACTATAGCAAAGTTACTGTAGCAATATCCAACTTATTCCTTACTCCACGAATCTAGCCCTTGGCCACAAATTTGGCACAATGAAAAGACTGATTTTTCTTCTCCAATAGTTGCAACCCTTTAGAAGATATTTCACCACCTCATTTATGCAAATCAATGAGAGTGTTTGTTCCCAACGATCAATGTAGCAATTGCAAAAACCCTTTGCTCCACAAGTTATCTAGAAGAGTAGATGGCAACACATTCAATGCTCAACAATGAGGCTACAATCCCTATTTATTCTTTTCCTCCAATAGATGGACCAGCTTCTAGAAGAAATAAATCAATATTAAATTCCTCCTTCTAGAAGATTCTTTTAATTTATTTAATTAACTTTAGTCACTTTTAATTAATTTAATTAAATATAATGTCACTTTTTAATTTTAACTTATTTAATGACTTTATAAGAAATTAATTTAATCAATTTCTCCATATTCCTTCACTTAGCCTTCGAAGAATGTAAAGGCCAAGAACTCCATTAAGGGTCTAAAAGATGGGGAACATTATAGTCTGCCCTCCCTAAAACTACTTGTCCTCAAGCAACCTAGCAACACAATGAACTCTAACCTCTACCTAGATCCCAAATGAAGTAGTATGTGACATCCCTATCAACATTTGAACCAACTGCATGCCACTAACATCACTAAGAACAACAACATAACCTATAGTATAGCACTCAAAACTTGTGCTAGTGATGTAGGAGTTAGGATATCACTGAAATAAAACCCCACAAGAAATATCTTCATCCTGGTTCCCACCCATAAAATATATAGGACTAGAATCCTGATCAAAATATTTCTTGAAGAGACATAGCTATAGGAGAACCATATGCACTCATGCCAATTGTATCAATGATAGGTGTTGCCACGTTAAAATCTATAGAAACAAGAATATTACCAACCACCACAACACAAAACTAAATCTTAATAGATCATGAAAGTTGAGCCCAACTCCACTCAAGTGAGTGATCAACATCAACCTCAAACAACAGATTGTCATAAGACAATGTTGCATCTATGTCGAACATAGGATTCTCCATGAAGTGAACATCAACAATTTGTTGATCGATAGTATAACATGACTATGTCACTATATCACTCAACTCATCAACAATTACATGTGTATTATCATCAGAGAATACATCTATAACTACATGCATAGTGCTAAACTCCTCGTTGAATGGCTCAACTGACACAGAAGTGGCTGTTAATACAACACTATCTTTGCATGCTCCTACTCCCACTATTGTTGCATTGCCACCAAATACATGATCTAGGGAACTCATGCCAACAACTGCATCATCATATTCCACCTCAATCATGCCCAACTCATGCAATGTTTCATAAGAATTGTCCTGCAAATTTGAAGTTGCA
The DNA here is from genome assembly GCA_028749045.1 of Cupressus sempervirens. Classification (NCBI taxonomy): domain Eukaryota; kingdom Viridiplantae; phylum Streptophyta; class Pinopsida; order Cupressales; family Cupressaceae; genus Cupressus; species Cupressus sempervirens. The sequence goes on along the minus strand of CM053792.1, from coordinate 658,679,637 downwards.
ACTGTATCATCACATTTTTCTCTTCAAAAAAGTGATATCATGCTCTGCACAAATCTCAGATTTGAAATCAATTGGGTCATTTGTTTGTGATTTTGATTCATCTCATTCACTAGCACATCCAACTATTTCCCAATACCCTATATCTCAGAATCTCCATCCCTTGGTAGAGAAGTACACCCTCTATGGGTATAATGAATTCCAAACCTTCTATCACCATCCATAATGCTAAAAACCAAGCCCTCTATCTATGGGTTGAAAGAAAAGTAATGAGCACTCCTCACAATCTAATATCGATAAAAACTCCCAATCTCTATCAAGGCCTCATCATCATCAAACTAGGAATTAGAAGATGGCTCCAATCTCTGACTCCAAACTATTGGTTGGGCAAGATCCTAGGAAACCTTCTCAACAAACCCAACCACAAAATCCCTATTGTGAAGCATTGTAGCCAATGTCTCTACAATATTTTTCACCAATCATCGTATAGCACAAGAGCCCCGAATGAGAATACCCTTAGATATATTGTATGAAACCTCCCACAAATCCAAGCTTCAAGAAAATACTCCATGAATGACTCGATACAATAGAAATTATATGTAGAAGCATCGACCTGCTCTCTCGTAATCCACAACTAATCCCTTTGAAAATGTGACAATGCCAACTGTTTGTTGCTACCAGCTATATGAAAAGAAGAAATAGATTCACTTCTAGTAGAAGGAAGAAAATCACCATGAGATCTCATCTCCACTGATGCTCTCACCTTCTTTGTACATACTACACTCATATCCTGGAAAAATGTGTTCACCACATCATTATGTCCCTCATCCTCAACCATAGAAGCAAACTCACCACTAACCATAATATGTAACTAAATAGGGTCTGGGACTAGTGTAGACTATACCCTTTCTAACTCTATGGTAACCTTATCCAACTATGATTGTGACTCCTAAAGAGCCAAATGAGTATACTGAAGAGAGCCCATAGTCACCTCAAGCTCCTAAGTGAGCTCAATCACATCCTCCTCTTTCCTTAACAACATCTCATAGTAGCTGCTACCCCACTCTAGAAGGTAATCCCTATCAACAACTAAATGAGAGTAACTATGCTTCAAGATCCTAGCAACCTCTCGAAGCACATGAACCTCTACTAGAGAAAGAGTACTATCACCATGCTCATCAAACATAGGAGCACCTCAATCAAATGTAGCTAACATCTTGCAGATAGCATCATAATATTAAAGAGCTAAAGAAATGTTACTATCAGTCACCTTCAGCTGAAAAGTCACATGATGCCTTTGTAATTCCTAACTCCTATACAAGCTTTCTATCTCACTAACTGCACTAAGATAGGAAACTGACTCAGAACTCTCCACCACAAGATCGCTCATATGTGTGCTATCTTCCTCACATAGTTTTGCATCCAACATACAACTGTCATGTACCTCAACCAACTCCTCATCCAAAGAAATGCAAGCCCTTTTCGTATCAATCTCCTTGCATGTCTTATCTTCCACCTTAATGGTAAGATCCTGTAAGCATTGATCCTAGGACCTATCCAAAACCTCCTTGGATTCATCACCCAATATTTGACAAGGGGTGTCATACCCAGTACATCTCATAGGATCATCAGATGTGTCTATACTATCTATATCGACATCTCCTAACAAAGCCTCAATTGTAGACTCTTGACTCTGCACACATGACTCAATGTTAGCTTGTGAATCAATAATACTAGAGCATAAACCCACATCTATTGACTCCATTGAAATACCCACATCACCAACATCATAGCCAGGTGACTCTATATGTGTCTTGATCCCACCTAAGGAAGCAACTTCCTCCTGTACTATAGCAACAACATGAGATCTCACATATAAATCTCCAATAATAATACTATCCTTGAGAGAGAGAGAGCCAAAAGTATCAGTGGTAACAACTGCACTAACTATATCAATAGCTCTTGGAGTCTCAACCTACTAAACCTCAATGTCTCTATCCTGTGTTGCCACTGACATAACCACATGTCCCATAGAAATAACTCTGACACTGCAAATAGGACTAGCAAGTGTCATACTAAATATAGGTGCATTTGCATCATGGACACCTATCAAGGAAAACTCAATCTTTCTTCTCACTTAGCCTTCGAAGAATGTAAAGGCCAAGAACTCCATTAAGGGTCTAAAAGATGGGGAACATTATAGTCTGCCCTCCCTGAAACTAATTTTCCTCAAGCAATCTAGCAACACAATGAACTCTAACCTCCACCTAGATCCCAAATGAAGTAGTATGTGACATCCCTATCAACATTGAACCAACTGCATGCCACTAACATCACCAAGAACAACAACATAACCTATAGTATAGCACTCAAAACTTGTGCTAGTGATGTAGGAGTTAGAATATCACTGAAATAAAACCCCACAAGAAATATCTTCATCCTGGTTCCCATCCATAAAATATATAGGACTAGAATCCTAATCAAAAAATTTCTTGAAGAGATATAGCTATAGGAGAACCATATGCACTCATGCCAATTGTATCAATGATAGGTGTAGCCACGTTAAAATCTATAGAAACAAGAATATTACCAACCACCACAAGACAAAAATAAATCTTTATAGATCATGAAAGTTGAGCCCAACTCCACTCAAGTGAGTGATCAACATCAACCTCAAACAGTAGATTGTCATAAGACAATGTTGCATCTATGTCAAACATAGGATTGTCCATGAAGTGAAGATCAACACTTTTTTGATCGATAGTATAACATGACTATGTCACTATATCACTCAACTCATCAACAATTACATGTGTATTATCATCAGAGCATACATCTATAACTGCATGCATAGTGCTAAACTCCTCGTTGAATGGCTCAACTAACACAGAAGTGGCTGCTAATACAACACTATCTTTGCATGCTCCTACTCCCACTATTGTTGCATTGCCACCAAATACATGATCTAGGGAACTCATGCCAACAACTGCATCATCATATTCCACCTCAATCGTGCCCAACTCATGCAATGTTTCATAAGAATTGTCCTGCAAATTTGAAGTTGCAACTGTATCATCACATTTTTCTCTTCAAAAAAGTGATATCATGCTCTACACAAATCTCAGATTTGAAATCAATTGGGTCATTTGTTTGTGATTTTGATTCATCTCATTCACTAGCACATCCAACTATTTCCCAATACCCTATATCTCAGAATCTCCATCCCTTGGTAGAGGAGTACACCCTCTATGGGTATAATGAATTCCAAACCTTCTATCACCATCCATAATGCTAAAAACCAAGCCCTCTATCTATGGGTTGAAAGAAAAGTAATGAGCACTCCTCACAATCTAATATCGATAAAAACTCCCAATCTCTATCAAGGCCTCATCATCATCAAACTAGGAATTAGAAGATGGCTCCAATCTCTGACTCCAAACTATTGGTTGGGCAAGATCCTAGGAAACCTTCTCAACAAACCCAACCACAAAATCCCTATTGTGAAGCATTGTAGCCAATGTCTCTACAATATTTCTCACCAATCATCGTATAGCACAAGAGCCCCGAATGAGAATACCCTTAGATATATTGTAGGAAACCTCCCGCAAATCCAATCTTCAAGAAAATACTCCACGAATGACTCGATACAATAGAAATTATATGTAGAAGCATCGACCTGCTCTCTCGTAATCCACAACTAATCCCTTTGAAAATGTGACAATGCCAACTGTTTGTTGCTACCAGCTATATGAAAAGAAGAAATAGATTCACTTCTAGTAGAAGGAAGAAAATCACCATGAGATCTCATATCCACTGATGCTCTCACCTTCTTTGTACATACTACACTCATATCCTAGAAAAAAGTGTTCACCACATCATTATGTCCCTCATCCTCAACCATAGAAGCAAACTCACCACTAACCATAATATGTAACTAAATAGGGTCTGGGACTAGTGTAGACTATACCCGTTCTAACTCTATGGTAACCTTATCCAACTATGATTGTGACTCCTAAAGAGCCAAATGAGTATACTGAAGAGAGCCCATAGTCACCTCAAGCTCCCAAGTGAGCTCAATCACATCCTCCTCTTTCCTTAACAACATCTCATAGTAGCTGCTACCCCACTCTAGAAGGTAATCCCTATCAACAACTAAATGAGAGTAACTATGCTTCAAGATCCTAGCAACCTCTCGAAGCACATGAACCTCTACTAGAGAAAGAGTACTATCACCATGCTCATCAAACATAGGAGCACCCCAATCAAATGTAGCTAACATCTTACAGATAGCATCATAATATTAAAGAGCTAAAGAAATGTTACTATCAGTCACCTTCAGCTGAAAAGTCACATGATGCCTTTGTAATTCCTAACTCCTATACAAGCTTTCTATCTCACTAACTGCACTAAGATAGGAAACTGACTCAAAACTCTCCACCACAAGATCGCTCATATGTGTGCTATCTTCCTCGCACAATTTTGTGTCCAACATACAATTGTCATGTACCTCAACCAACTCCTCATCCAAAGAAATGCAAGCCCTTTTCGTGTCAATCTCCTTCCATGTCTTATCTTCCACCTTAATGGTAAGATCCTGTAAGCATTGATCCTAGGACCTATCCAAAATCTCCTTGGATTCATCACCCAATATTTGACAAGGGGTGTCATACCCAGTACATCTCATAGGATCATCAGATGTGTCTATACTATCTATATCGACATCTCCTAACAAAGCCTCAATTGTAGACTCTTGACTCTGCACACATGACTCAATGTTAGCTTGTGAATCAATAATACTAGAGCATAAACCCACATCTATTGACTCCATTGAAATACCCACATCACCAACATCATAGCCGGGTGACTCTATATGTGTCTTGATCCCACTTGAGGAAGCAACTTCCTCCTGTACTATAGCAACAACATGAGATCTCACATATAAATCTCCAATAATAATACTATCCTTGAGAGAGAGAGAGCCAAAAGTATCAGTGGTAACAACTGCACTAACTATAGCAATAGCTCTTGGAGTCTCAACCTACTAAACCTTAGTGTCTCTATCCTATGTTGCCACTGACATAACCACATGTCCCATAGAAATAACTCTGACACTGCAAATAGGACTAGCAAGTGTCATACTAAATATAGGTGCATCTACATCATGGACACCTATCAAGGAAAACTCAAGCTTTCTTCCATGTAACCTTGACGTCAGCCTTCTAAAGGTGGAAACCATATACCTTGCTACCCTTAAAATTATCTATGGATCCAACAAGATCTTTGTCAATGTTTTTTGATGAAGCTTAAGTCTCTCCATACTCTCTTACAAAGCATTCATCTTCACGCTAACTTCATCATTACTCCACTGACTTCTAGAATTCTCAGTCCTCCTATGTTTGTCCATGGCTACAAAATGCTAGAGTATTGTCACTTTAAATGCAATAAAAAATCTAACAATAATATAAATTTCCTATCCCACAGGATGGAAAGAAACCACTCTGATACCATTGTGATAACCTTAACCAATTATAACTTCAACAAACACCAAATTCTTTACTAATTCAATTGTTTTTCATTTTTTCGAACACTTTGCAAGTAAGAGATATATTACATATCCAAATTTGGATTGCTTTCTAAATGCCAGACTTTAATAAATATGCTTGCAAAGAACACACCAAACATGTAACAATGAAGATGCAATTATTTTTTGTATAATACTGATTATAAATAGGAAAATATGCATCTACATCAATAAGACATTAGAGAAAAAAATTCTGATATAAAACTCTGATATAAATCAGATTGCAAAAAATATTACAAACCCTACCAATGCCCTAAATATCTAATCCTAAACAAAGCAAAATATAGTAGATAAAAACTTGGAATTGCTCCAAAAATATGAATTTTCCTATAGCAAATCACTATAGTGGCAACACTATAGCAATGTCACTATAGTAGTGGTATTGTAGCAAAGTTACTATAGTAGCAGTACTGTAGCAAGTTACTATAGCAGTGTCACTATATCAGTGATACTGTAGCAGTGATGTTGTAGCAATGTTACTATAGCAATATTCAACTTATTCCTTACTCCATTAATCTGGCCCTAGGCCACAAATTTAGCACAATGAAAAGATTAATATATCTTATCTAATAGTTGCTACCCTTTGGAAGATATTTCACCACCTCAGCTATGCAAATCAATGGGAGTGTTCATTCCCAATGATAAATGTAGCAACTGCAGAAACCCTTGGCTCCATAAGTTATCCGAAAGAGTAGATGGCAACACATTTGATGCTCAACAATAAGGTTGCCCTCCCTATTTATTCTTTTCCTCTAATAGATGGACCTCCTTCTAGAAGAAATAAAATAACATTAAATTCCTACTTCTAGAAGATTCTTTTAATTTATTTAATTAATTTTAGTCACTTTTAATTAAATTAATTAAATATAAAGTCACTTTTTAATTTTAACTTATCTAATGACTTTATAAGAAATTAATTTAATCAATTTCTTCATATTACTTCACTTAGCCTTCGAAGAATGTAAAGGCTAAGAACTCCATTGAGGGTTTAAAAGATGGGGAGCATTATAGGAGAAGCAATTTCTAATGATTGCATTATATCTTCTAACAAAGATGATCTGGATATGCGAAGTTACACAATGGAAGAAGACAGTCTGGTGGTGACATATGTAAGTGTGCAAGCCTTGAAGTCACATGTGTGAAGAGTTGCATAGACTATGAGCCGATGGTGCTATCATGATTGTAATTAATTAAGTATCTTATTGTGGTCCTATTATAATTAATTGGGAAAGCCTTAAGGCTAACTCAAGCAATTGTTTTAAGGACTTGGTATAAAGGAAAGTATTTTCCTTTATTGTAAAGTATGCAAGTATGATGCAAAGCATGCAAGGAAGTTCAAACAAGAGTAGAGTATTTGGTAAATGTGAGTAAGCAATCCAAGGGATTATTGGGTGTGAAGTTTGTGATTAGGTATCGAGATCAAAAGGAGCAAAAGTCTGATTGATGAGACAAAGAAAGAGGAAGGAGCAATATAATTCAATTCTATTATTCTACAAGGAATAATATAGAGATCATTTGGATAGTAGGTTCATTGGTCTTTCCCCTGAAGTTGTTTGGATAGTGGGTCCATCTGCCTTCTACAACTCCTAATGGGGTTGGTACAACTCCAAATAGGGTTGGAATCTCCTAATAGGGATTTAAAGTCTCCTATTAGGGACTGATATGTAATGACTATATTTCATAGACTCCTAACAGTGTCCATCCTCTAACAAGGGATATTTTTATTAGTACATCATCTTGTGAGTACCGTCCCCACAAGGGTTTTCCCTTTGATCAAGGGTTTCCCTAGTTAACATATTTGGTGTTATTGTGCATGAGTATCTTGTTGTGGTTTATGATTATATTGCTCATATGGTTAAGTTTTAATAAGGTTAATAATTGTGATAATAGTTGGATAATTGACTCTCTCTCTCTCTCTCTCTCTCTCTCTCTCTCTCTCTCTCTCTCTCTCTCTCTCTCTCTCTCCATCCTATCCCATGCTCTTTCCCCATTCCCCTCTCTCTCCATCCTCTCTCACCCTCTACATCCTATCCCCTACTCTCTCTCTCTCTCTCTCTCTCTCTCTCTCTCTCTCTCTCTCTCTTTGCATCCTATCCCATGCTCTTTCCCCATTCCCTTCACTCTCCATCCTCTTGTGCCCTCTACATCATATCCCCTACTCTCTCCCCATTCTCTACTCTCTCTCACTCTCTACCCTCTCTCCCTCTCTACCTCTCTCCTTCCCTCTCTCCCTATCTATCCTCTCTATTGGAATACAAGGCTTACAAAGTGTGTGCACTATAGCCCATGCCCAATGTTTAAGCCTTGAATTTTGAAATGCTTTAAATAGCATGTATGCACTATTGCATACATGCACTATATAAAGGATTGGATACCAACAATCCTAATGCTTGGATTTTCCTTAGGGATCCAACCCAAAGGTTTGGAGGATCTAAACTGGTCTGAGATGTGTTTTACAACAAGCATACAAAAAATGCTTGATTTTTCTTATGTGCTCTAATTAGGGTTTACTTTAGTGGTAAATATTCATCGAATGGCTAATCTCACTCATCGGGGACCCCAGATTTGGTGAATTGTTTGGCACTTTTGGGGTGGCAATGTCACCTACAATTTATGAAAACTAGGTCACATGCTCAGACCAATTGCCAATACTAACCATTTTTAATTTGACGACAACTTCACCAATGGAATCTAATCTTTGCACATGGTAAATTAAATGATTTTGCCCATAATTTTGGAGGTGTGTCTTAATAGATGGTCACATTCACCTGTCTATGGTAAAACTTTAAGTTGGGTTATATGTAAATTACATATATTTGACAAGTGTTTATATTCCAGAGAATTTCGAAGGAACCTTTTATCCCTCTAATCTTTGGCCAGAAATAGATTATACTATGGACAAGTGTAATTATTTTGAAAACTTTCTTTGAAACTTGTTGTACTTTAACATTTTAGCTCAAAATGGGATTTAGACCATTGATTTAGGATCATCTAACAATCATTAAAAAGGGTTATTGTATCTTGGATGATATAAATTTATTGTTTTTATATATTTTTACTTTTGGTCACGATTTTTTAAAATAATTAAAGATTCACCACGGTTTTACAAAATTTTCATATGACAAAAAATAAATTGCCAATGAAATTAAATTTTTTCCTATTTTGAAAAATAAAATCACCAATTCAAAATAACTTTTTCCCCTAAAATATTGTTGGATTTTCCATGATTTTATATATTTTCCTAAAGGGGGTTTCTTAAAGTTATCCCTGGCTCTAATCCAAGTTTCCTTGTGATTTAGCATCGATAAAATCAAGCTACATGATATTGTAGATCTCAGTGTTATCTATATAACCATATAATTTATTTTAAATTCATACTATTTCAAGCCTTTCAACTATAATTTCTTTTGAATGTATGCCCATTTTCTCTCAAAAACTAACATGTACTAATTGGGGTGTAGATTTTAGTTCGTTCATCGATTTCTATAACAAGTTAGTTTTTTAGAAACTAGACTCCATTCTACACACTTTGAAAAAAAATTAATTTTGATTTTGGATTAGTTTTCAATAATTTCTAGGGGGAGCACATAGATATTTCACATTTTTGGGATGTTTCCACTTACAAAATTCATTAAAAAAATACACATTATAAGATTACCCAAAAAAATTGGGATAAACTAAATAGTGTTACGTAACTTTTGACTAGAGTGATTAAAGAATTTCAAAAAAAAAGTTAAATATAAGGGGGGCCACACTTTGCACTATGTTATGCTTTTTTTTGAAGTACCACTTTTTGTGGCCTCTTTTTTGAGGACATAAAACTAAACCATTTTGGAAAAAACATAGTAGTTTAGAACCTAGAGGACTGCTACTTTTTTTTTGTCAAAAAAAAAGTGGCCACTTATACCGCCCTTTTGGAACCACAACTTTGTACACTTACCCCACTAGAAGCCAATCAAATCTTATCCTTAAGGTTCCCAATTCTTCCAAGAAGTTAGCATCCAAACAAGCATGGACTTTTCCTAAACTAGTGTCGAATCCCTCCTAGTCTAGCTATAATTAGTGGACTAGCTACAAAGAACACCTACTCAAATCTTTATAATTTAGTTCATGTATCTATCACCTACTCACAATAAAATTCTAGATAAAGTATTACATTCATCTAGTTTTTGTAAAGATATTTATGTTGATCAATTCCATACAACCATTTTATTGTCCCTCGCTATCTCACTTTTTTATGAAGAAGATGATAAATCATTCAACCATCTACATAACCTCTCTTTGAACATTGAAGTCCAAATTGTTAGGATTAACCACTGATATAGATAACAATTACATGCAAATATCACCAATATTAGAAAATAATAAATCGTACAGAAGAGAACACAAGAAAAAGATTTAACGTGGTTCACCCAATCCTTGGGCTACATCCACCAACTGCAAGTCCACTATTATTATTATCTAGTGATTACAATCCACAATCCTTTATAGGTCAATACCACTACAAGAAAGTATGTAATATTATCATACATTATGAAATTCCTAAACCTAAGCCATTTTATACAAGTTTTTTCCACTTACAAAATTAGGGCTAGAATAAGTCATCCAATAGAAAAAAAAAAAAACAGCCGATGTCTTTTACAATGGTAATTCATTTTTGGCTTTGGCGGCACTAGCCCCAAACACTCCTACAAGGGCATCGTCTCTCGACCCCACCTTGTACTGTAATAGGGAATGCACCTAGAGCGCTGCCCCTTGACTTTGTCTTGGGGGTGTTGCCCCCAAACCCCTATAGAAATTAATATTGGGGGGAAACTATGTTGAATAAACCTTTGAATCTGATTAGGCTCCACATCACAACACAAATCTATAGAACCCATGTAAAATACATGTTGATAGATGGAGCTATAAAGTTAAACATTTGTACATATGATTTGGTTAAATAGTTGGGTCTATCATAATTCACTATTGACCCTAGACAAAAGATCACTATCAAGGAATATGATGAGGAGGAGAGATTTTCTAAGGGAATTGTGATTTTACCTATTCAAGTAGGACCAATGGAAAAGGTTATGGTCTTTCAATTCTTGGATATACCTCTTTCTTATAACAATTTTCTAGGAAGGCCTTGGATTCATGACATGCACTCAATACCTTCAACCTACCATCAATGCATAAAATTTCCCTACAATGCTATTGGAGTCTCTATTCCTGGAGACAATTCTATGTCTATGAATACTCTCATTAAATCTGTGGTACCACATTATATATCTTTTGAAGAAAAAAAATAATACAGTCATTGAATGTGAGAAGAAACTAAAATTTTTTTTGATAAGATAAATAGGTTTTATAGGGACCCTAAAACCTATAAGTAGCTACAAACCAAGGCTAATAATAAGCAATAAATCCCAGCTAGAAAAAATGAGTCTAAAGGTTGATAATAAGTGTGAGGCCCAGCCAACAACAAAGGCCAACAAAAAGGCTAGAAAAGACAGTCTATAGTAGAACTAAGAAAAAGCCAAAATAAAAAGCCAATAGAACAACAAAAACACAAAAGACAGAACTAGAGGACTACTCTTCATTCTTCTTCTCGAAATCCTACATGGTCTGGGCAACCTCATAAATCTTCTGGTGCTCCTTGGCCTTCTGCTCCTGGAATTTCTTTTTTTCTTTGTCCAAACTGGTAAAGGTGATGTCAGTAGCCATATCATCCTCAGACCTAGCTCTTTCTCTATCCTTTCCATCCTCACGTACCAGCAGGCCTCTATCTTTGATCACACTAGTTAAGGAGAGCATATTATCATTGATCAAATTGAGGAGAGAGATCATTTGACTAGCCAAATTGTGATTGTAGTTTTCAAGATTCTTTATTCTCCTCTCTACCAGACTGGCTCTATCGGTTTGATCCTCCTAGTTCTCATTTTCAGTCTTCCTATTGTTGCCCTCCAACTAACACACCTTCTCTCTGACCTCTTCCAGTTCATGGTATAGCCACTTGATTGATATGAAATTATCAATCATGTTGTTACGAGCATTGTTTAGAAGGTTCATTCCTATCTCCCTTGCATTATTAGAGATGGCCACAATAGCTAGATCAATGAGCTCTTCAAGCCTGGGCTCTTCCTAATTCTCCACTAGAATCTGAGGGTTCATAGCTTCTCTATAAATTCCCAATGTTGAAGTCCTAACATTGAAGTTCCTCCAAGATTTTCTCCTATTTTTGACAAGCACTTCCCCCTCTTTAGCACCGACATTATCCTTTTCCTTCTCCTCAGAATGAGATTGAGGGTGGGGGTGAACAGGGGAAAGGGGGAGAATCAAAACATCTGGCTCCTAATTCGAAACCTCCGCTATCTCCACATTATCCCTCTTCCATTTTTTCCTGACATGGTCCTCTTTAATCTCCTCTTCCATCTCCTTGTCATCATCCTCAGAGTCCATGTCCTCCTCATCCTCATTGTATTACATATCCTCTTTGCCAGAGGTTTGTCCATGGTCCCTAGGGCTCTTTCTCCTAGGGGTAACATTAGAGGACTACTTCTTAATATGACCCTTAATTTTCTTTCTAGGAGAAATACTCCCCTCCTCTGAGCTTATGCTCTGAATTTCATCAGAGTCAGAAGAATAGCTGGAGCTACCATTGTCCTCGTCTGCATCCAACGAAGGATTGTTGCTAATCGTCTAAGCTTTGAAGTACTCATGGATTAGAAGCAACAATCCCTCATGTAGAGCTAGGTTGACAATGGGTTTCTTTTTAAAGCTAGTGATAGCCTTGCTCATGGAATTAAATAAATAGAAAGGGAAAGAAATTTTCTTATCATGGTGGAAATGATTAAGAAGAACAAAATGGTGAATGTTGAATATTGGGATGGGAGAGTATTGGGTGGGTTATATTGCAATCTTCTTGTTTCTAAATGTTCCTATGGTAGACCTTCACAATACATGAAACCTTCAGCTTCTTCTATGACTATCTATGGTACCTTTTTCAATCCTTAGTGTCTTGAGAAGATGAGAAGAAAGATAGGAAAATTAGAGAATGGATCTATAGAGGATAAGTTCTTGAAGAGGTCACACTTACTATTGAGACATCCCCTAAAAAGTATTGAAACAAGTACTAATTCCTCACTAGAATGGGTTATCTAGGTCATGGTCTTTTGAGTGATAGAAAAAATTCTCTTACATAACCTTTGAGTCATACCAATGGAAGCAAATCTAGGGATAAGATTGGTTTAGATTTCTCCAATAGTGACAAACAACCTAGCTTTGATCAAGATCTTGAAAGCACTAATGAATCTAAAGAGGAGACCCTACCTATTAATGTTATAACTCAAGAGGATGAAAACTTTGTTCCTTCTATTTTTATCCTCTAGAATCAAGGACCTCCACTAGATCCTAATGATGAAACTTCTACATCCTGCCAAAATGATGATTCATATGTTGAGGATCCCAATAGAGAAAGAATGTGAAGGAATACTACACACTTGCTAGAAAGGAACTATAGTATGTATTCACATGACTATGAGTGGGATTAATTTTTAGTTGAATCTATAGAATGGGGGGTAGATGTCATACATAGCTATGGAAATCAAACCAAGGTAGTAGGTGAGTCACCCATAGGAATTGATGAGTTGAATCTACATATCATTCTTGTTGATCACATTGACCATGCTAGGGAACTAACCGGTCTAAGTGCCCTTGAGGGGACTCTTATAAATTTTGAATTACTTGTTACTAGAGACGATCTCTAGCACAAACACTTTGGAACCCTCTACATCAGTTTCACTTGTACACCGAACCTTAATGATTGGTCGCCCAAAAACTAACAACTTGAGCTCCTCACTTTTCAAAATGATGATGAAATTGCATGCTACCTAAATTTTATTGAGCGCATAGTCTTTTCCACTAATGGACCTACTTCAAGCACAATTGAATTAGATATCAAGTATTTTAGTCAATAGATTTTTTTTTAAATGAAAAGAAATAAGCATTCTAATGGTGAAAACCACTTTGTGGTGGTGTCAAAACCTAAAATAGTAAAAAGAAAAGATATATCCAAGGGTGAAAATATCCTTGAGGTGCCTGAGGATGAGATACTTGGTAGTCTATTCTTTCTAAAAAATAAGATTAAATTTACTTGGAAATATTTAGACGTGCCAAGGCTTGACATTAATCTCATCATGCATCATCTATGCATAGCTCTTGGTGTAAAAATTAATAAGAAAAAACTAAGAAAATTGCATTTGCGCATAGCTCTCTTAGCTAAAGTATTAGTGGAAAAAACTAGTCAATGTTGGATTCATATGAGTTATTGACTATGCTAAATGAATTTCAAACAGTGTACTTATTTTAAAACATGATGAGTCCATCTAACTTTATCTTCAAATGATTTTCTACTCACAGATATTGAGATGATAGTGGACATGACAATGGGCTATGAAATGCACTCCCTAATGGATGGATTCTTGAGTTACAATCAAATCAAGATAACTCTTCAAAAGGGAAAATATTACTTTCACATGCGCATGGAGAACATTTTGTTGGAACTCCATGCCATTTGGACTCAAAAAGGTTGGAGCTACATACCAAAGAGCTATGGCCATTATCTTTCACAATATTATGCATAAAATCATGGAAGATTATGTGGATGATACCTTTCCAAAATCCAAGAAAAGAAACACACATCTAGAATATATGGGTTTGATCCTAGGTTAGATGGAACAATTCAAGCTCTTCAAATATAGCAATATTTCAAGCCTATTATAGTCCAATATTTTGAATATGTAACTCTTCATCTTTGATATTTGCAATATGTCTCTTGAAGATAAAAACAACTGAAGGGGAAGAACATGGTTTTATGCAAGTATGGAGTTGTTAGGAAGATATAACAATAACGCTGAATTTTCCATGAAGAGGAAGAGCATGATCTTATGCAAATAGAAATTACCAATGTTGAGCAATCTATCTATGTTATGACCCATTAAATACGGGGAACCCTTTTATTAAATAACAAGAAATACAAAGAAGTAGTGCTAAGTATAATGTTGTAATGGCAAATTATTGAAAATGTGATTTTATGATAATGAATAATTTGTATGCAATTCCTATATTTGTTTGATTTAGAAGGGGGTGGAGAATAGGGGAAAAAATTAAAGTTGAGAAAGAGTTCATACAAATGGAGAAACTAAAGTTGAGAAAAAAAATGTATTTTTAAAAAAAAATTAGTGTATCTAAATAATGCTTGAGCATGTGCTCTAAGTATATATGGATATTCTATTGAAATTTGTAAGGCCTTAGAAGATAAGACAAAATTTGTCTACAAATTCAAAGTATATTTTAATGTCATCATAACCATTTCACCTCCTTTTGGTGCATATGCTAGTTATTATAGAACAAAATTATAACAATCTAGAATCAACATGGTATTGGTCATTCCTCAACATATTCCATTTTCACAACTACTATTATTAGATGTGCCAATAATAATTAATAATTGAAAATTTTTTGAAACATATGACTCCAAAATCAAGATTTGACCATTCAATAAAATAGCTTAAAAGAGGCCCTAAAGGATCCCAAAGGTCTACTTCTTCATTAATCAATGTACGAACTTTTACCCTTGGCTCATTCAAAAGCATCTCTTATAAATGAACATCCTAGTCATCACCCTTTAGCTTACTCAAAAGACTCTTTCTTTATAAACTAATATGCAAGTGTTCACCCTTAGCTTACTTAAAAGTCTCTTTTTGTATTAATCAACTAGGCACTATTCACCCTTGGCTTACTCAAAATTCCCTTTCTTTATAACTCAACTCCACTATTCACCCTTGAAATACTCAGAAGCCCCTTTTTTATAGCTCAACTAGCAACTGTTTACCCTTGGCTTACTCAAAACTCATTTTGTTGACTTACTACAAAACCTTTTTCTTCATATACCACTATTCACCTTTAACTTATTCAAAAGATCATTTGTTTATAAACTAATATGATTGGCTAACTTGAGAAAAAGTCCCTATCTTTGTGAGTCATTTACCCCTTTAGCTTAATCATTAAACAACCAAACATCCACAAGATTGATAGTTGGACTCAATTTCACAAGCATATTAAACCTCCCCACTAAAACGACAAGGCTAATTCAAAAAAAGACCCTTTCTTTGTAAATCATTTACTACTCCATGCCCCTTAGCTTAATAATGAAGCAACCTAACATAGAAAAGATTGATAGTTAAACCCAATTTCCTAAGTGTATTAAACCCTCTCTTTTAGGAACAAAAAGAAAATGGCACTTTACATTTATAAGCTTCACATTTAGCGAAATAGTTATATACAAGGGCCAAAATGATTAGATAACTTGTTTTTCCTTATCAAATAAATCACTCTTTTTATTTTTTCATTTGCTGGGGATTTCTCCTGCATAAACATTGGCAACATTTAGTGCCACCCCTGATAACGCAATGTCACTATGCTTGTAACAAACGCACAACCATTCGTCATTTTGATCATTAGTACACGATTTACAAAGTCGACAAAACAAACAATGCAGGTTATTGGTTCCATTGTCATTGCACATTTACGGGTTGGGCGGTCCATCAACCCTAAATTCAACCAAACAGTTCATTAAACAGATCAACCATTCAACACTGCCAATCCTCAAACCTATACCAAATTAGAAGCACAGATCCCCAATATAACTGATTAACACCCAATACCCAAGAACATACAACTGAAATGCAAACTGAGTCGAATCTTGTCTGGTGTTCATAACAACACCTGGCTGAGAAAATAGAAACTAGAAGCTATAATATCATAAAGATGACATAAAAAAGATCCAACAAGAACAAATTTTTTTTTCTTGTTTCAACAGATTGGAGAGACATAAATTGTTCCATTGATGAATGGAGTGAATAGACTAATCAAGATTACAGAGCATGGAGTTCGAAACTAGGCGGCTGCAAGAGTATCGTGGTTGGCACCAGCTGAGGCTTGGTGACGCCGGTGGTTAGTCGAAGCGGATTCCTTCTTCCTCACCGCCACACCGCATTTCTCCATTCGTTCATCCCTAACAATCTGCTCGTCCCGGCATTCAATGCTGCAGAATGCCGCATCACCCCTGGAGAAAAACAGAGCAGAAAAACAAATCGATTAAAAACACCCAACTGGAACGACTGATTTCACTCAAATTCACTTAAACATGTCAATTGATAGAAATCAAAGCTACCCAGTCGATTGAATCTCCCCAAATCAAATCAGATAAATGCAAATCAAGAAGCAGTCAGAAATAAATCAGGGGTTTTATAGTGTATTCTTACTTGTACATATAAATGTCTCTGCCAGGGCTGAGGTGGCGTTTGCAGAGAGAGCAAGATTGGAGGAAGTAATCCGGCTGCTGAGTGAAGAAATGTGCAAAAGGGTTCATCGAGATCGAGGGCCTAAAATGGCAGACGCCATTAATGGGCTGCTGCTCAACGACGCCATTAATGGGATCATCGTGGGACTGCGCCAGCGAGGACATGCTGGTGGTCCGCTTCATGGGAGACCCTGGAGGAGGGCGAGGTCGCTTTCCAAGATGCATTCTTTCAGACTGAATTTGATAAAAGAGAAAATCTTAGAACAACCCCAAATCTCAGAACTTCAAATCAACATTTTTTGCCCAAATTTCTTCGAAAACACCCGCTTTGAATCCGCCTTTTTTTCCAGGGCCCGATTTCTTTCGAATTCTTCATACCCTGCAGACGCTCCAAAGCACGAAACGCCTGCAGAATCGACGGCCGAATACCTTACTTCAATTGCATCTAATAAACTCAAGAGAAGCGAGAAGAGGATCGTTCAGAAGCGGTGAGAGACGGACGAATTGAGAGCAATACGTATGAGAGAAAGAAATTGAGGGTGAAATGAAGTACGGGACAAAGGGCAGTTAAAGCATGTACTGCCGCTGTAACCCACCATCGATTCCTGGTGTCCACATCTTAAAAAGTATATCTCGGGGGGACCCGTTCGATCAACGTCTGTCAAATGACAGAATGCGGTCCTATCTTCGGTGTGTGCCAGCTTGTTTTGAACTTCCCGCTGCATTCTATATTGCCATATAATACACCATGGAAAACCGGGACTGCCGGTTGCACGGGAGTTTGAGCCAATTTAGGTAATTATTTTTCAGAATCGCACGTTGAGCCCGCCCATTCCCCACCGTTCATTGCCGGTGGGTCCCGGAAGGATTTCCACGGCCCCCAGGGGGCCACATACTTTTTTGTTTATTTCTTCCATTCTCCAATAATTCATGTACGGGACGGTGCGAATGCACTCCAGCTTCTTTGGAGTGCCCCCGATTAGAGCCGGTCACGAGGTCGAATCTCGTAGATTGATTCCGTAAAGCATGTGGGGACACGGTGACGTAAGCGGCGAGGGAACGAAATAATGAAGGGGTTTAAAGCAATATTTGTGGTCGAGAGGAGGAGAAGGGGAATCTGAGTTAGCTTTTAAGCCTTTTTTGGTTTTGTCTCCTTCTGAATGCGACGTCACGCCGTTGGCATATTCTCATCATGGCCGTAGAAAGCTACTTTTACACCATTTATTTTAGGGTTTCATTGGTGGTGGCAGTAAGGCGGCTTTCCACTGACACGTTTTGTGGGTCATTGGCGGTCCGGACGGCCCAATGAGAGTTCACCCTCTCGATCCTCAAGCTGTTGGATTCGTTACATTGTATTCTCGTTCTTGCCTTTTTAATGGGAAGGAGTTATTTTTATAAGACCATATTTATATTTATATTTAATGTTTCCACTTATTTTATTTTATAGCTTAATATATGAAGGCTAGTAGACAGTTCAAGGAGGAGGATCATATCTCATATATTATTGTGCAATATATGTATGGTAATAGTACAGTCTTCAAAAAGATATTTTTTCACACTTATATATTTGAGTTCTTTGGAGAAGGATATCTTTCTCTTTCAAGATATTTTTCTAAGTATTTTATATATTATCATTTAATATATGTATGCTAGTAGGAATTGTCTCAAGAAGGGTAACTTTCTCCATAAATATATGTTTCTACAAATTTTATGTCTTAGCCTAAACCTGACCAACTAGAGCTAACGTAGCAGACGATTCGATTTTAGGACCAACGGTTTGAAATATACACAACCTCGCTTATTTTAACTGAACAACATTGCAACTTTTGGCAATAGGCGAGATACGAGTGCCAAATCCAAACAAAGTAGAATCTTTAAAAACTGAGATAGGTTGTTGTGGGCCTAGATAACGTAATCATGTAGCACCTGATAGTTCATCAATACCTTGCACGAGCTTAGAGAAATGCCTGATCAAAGATCACAGCTCGATGGTGCTTAGAGACCCTTAGGGATGCTTCCGTTCAGTGTGGTCAATATCGCCAGAGGGACGTTGTGGTTGAAACAAGGTTGGTCCTAGGCTAAACCCAACCAACCGAAGCTAACGGAGTAGACGATTCGATCCTAGGACCAATGGTTTGAAATATACACAACCTTGCTCATTTTAACTGAGCAACATTGCAACTTTTGGCAATAGGTGAGATACGATTGTCAAATCCAAACAAACTCAAATCTCTAAAAACTGAGGTAGGTTGGTGTGAGCCTAAATAACGCAATCTTGTAGCACCTAACAATTTGTCAATACCTTGCACAAGCTCAAAGAAATGTTCAATCAAAGACCATAACCCAATGGTGCTTAAAGACCCTTAGGGATGTTTTTGTTTAGTGAGGTCGATATCGTCGGAGGGACATTGTGGCTAAAACAAGGTTGGTCCTAGGCTAAACCTGACAAACTCGAACTAATGGAGTAGCTATGGATTGCTAGGAAAATCCAAAATTGTTGATTAGGTCCTAAGTTGGTCAAAAGTTGCTCAATGAGCCAAAAGTTGTTAAATAGGTTAAAAGTTGATAGCAATGGGCAACTAAGGTATTATGTTACTTAATACATCCTAGGAATCTTAACTAGGGTCCCAGAATAGTTCTAGATGGACCCATTTGACCAAAAGATGTCAAGAGCAAAAATTGCTCAAAAGTTGCAAAGTTGCTTGAGTGACTTTTGCAATTTTTACAAAAACTTGCAAATTGACCCTACCTTAAACTTAACCACAAACCTTACCTTTGGTAAAAACCTAACCCTAACTCTTCATGAATCCTATTGACCTCATGATGACATCATTATCATGTCTTGTGCCAATCAAGAGCTATTTTAAGTGTAAAAAGGGGTGACATAGTGTGACAGCAAGGACACGATCCAAAACAACCCTATCCAAGTTTTGCAAATGTTGTAGAGAAGCCAAATGGGTATTCAAATCTATAATTTATTTTCCTAGTGTTTTGGGAATTTTGGAAGAAAAATGCAAGAGGACATCCATCTAAATCCATATAACTTGAAGATAATTAAATATTTCTTTAATGATATCATCAAACCCATAAAAAATAATATATGGCATACAAATATGCACATGTTACATATTTTCTCTTTTTTATATACAAAATTTGGCATCTAAATATGCACATGTGACATCTCTTATCAGATTTTTATACAAAATATGGCATACAAATATGCACATGTTACATGTCTTCTCTTTTTTTTTAATACAAAATTTGGCATCTAAATATGCACATGCAACATCTCTTATCAAATTTTTTATACAAAATATGGCATACAAATATGCACATGTTACATGTCTTCTCGTTTTTATATAAAAAATTTGACATCTAAATATGCATATGTGACATCTCTTATTGGATTTTAATACAAAATATGACATACAAATATGCATATGTTACATGTCTTCTCTTTTTAATATACAAAATTTGGCATCTATATATGCACATTACTGCAAAGTTGTAACATTTCACATTACATATATACAAAATTTTCAAAATTATTCTACCATATGTAGAATGATTTAGCTATATAGCACACAATTAATCAAGCAAACCTTCTGGATCAACTCTAACCCTTATTATATTGATCGAATATTTCCTCGTGATCAGATTCACGTACTTTCCACAACTTCTTGTTAAGAGGCCTACCATGATATGGTATCAATTGAATATTTGTTGCAACAGTAAGGTTAGAGTAATGAAGAATATGTCTGTGTGTCTCAAAATCCTCAAATAACCATGTGGTAGATTTCTTGATAAGGTACCTACATTTAATTGTAAAGACAATTTAAAGTCAAAATTTCAATACACTATACATGACAAATTGACTTAAATAGATATTCATGGTAGGGTACAAAAATATACTACCTTCTAAGCAATGTGCCTACCACAACAACGAATCCTATTGGGTACTCAATATCCTCACCATCAATGATTGTAGGTATCAGTTTCTTTTTAGGCTCAATATACTGACATAGAAATTAATATGTTCCTTCATCATTATTCTAATATGCAAGACCTACATTATATAGAAGGATAAGTTAATGGAAAAGTTGAAAGTAATCTATTTTAACCAAGTATTAAATTGATAACTTAGTATCTAGTTCAATTAGGTCAGATACATGCTCAAAATCTATTGATGCTTCAACCTAGTTGAGTTGTAGTGTTGTAGGAAGTTGATATGAATCAATTAGATGCAAAGGTCTACAAGACCATTGGTCAACCCACTCTTTTGATTCACATTCATCCCATAAATGATGCATACACGAAGAGCAAAAGTATGCAAGCTTTCTAGGATGAATAGCTAGTGATGCTGCATTTGAACTTTGAAATGAGTGCATCTCACTTGATCCTATAAGTGTATAACAATCTTGAAAATTTTCAATGTTAGGTTCATGTATCAACCAAAAAATCTAGAAACCATAGACTTACTTGTATTACCTAGTCCCATTGTAGAATTGGACCATTGGACAATTATTTCAACATTTTCTAATATTGTGCCAACTTTGTACTTTTATTCTTCTCTACTAAGGGCTCTTTTCACACATGCTCCAGCACCATCATGCTCTTCCTTTCCATGTCTTGCCTCAATGAAATTCCAAAATGTTGCACTCCACTTGTCACATGCATACTACTCAACCAATAGAACATCCTTGCATTCTTGAATTGTGTGGTGCAATTGTCTGATCATATAATGTGTTCATTATATCTTTCATCTCTTTCCCTCAGATTTTTATAGAAAACTCTAAAACATCCTTGCACAAACTTTGATGAATGAGTTTGATCATTGCTGATATAGAGGTGTTACTCTCTTAATATTTTTCTATCATCCTCTGTGCTATCATGTGCATGAATAAATTCCGTGTACAAAAATTGACACTTGTATAGAGTTGTCATACATTGGTTACACTTCATTTTGAGGTTTTAGTGTATAGTTTTTAACAAAGTCAATGATCAACACAATTGTACCCAAGGGAAAAGTGTTCTTACACAACTTGAATTGCTCATCTAACCATCTAGCTCTATGTGTATGACATATGTAGTCATAAACTATCTTCTCTTGAAATAATTTCATAAAATCAGCTACACATACATCACTTTTCACTAATTCACACTTCTTTAATTATTTTCCATCTTTAACACCATATATAATTGATTTGTACTTTCCAAGAGAAACTAGTGTCTTACCAATTTCATGTGTGCTATCTAGATGTAGGCATCTTTGCAACTATTGCAAACCACCACATTAAGGGCAAAAACCTTTCA
This sequence comes from Cupressus sempervirens, assembly GCA_028749045.1. Classification (NCBI taxonomy): domain Eukaryota; kingdom Viridiplantae; phylum Streptophyta; class Pinopsida; order Cupressales; family Cupressaceae; genus Cupressus; species Cupressus sempervirens. The sequence goes on along the minus strand of CM053792.1, from coordinate 658,657,402 downwards.
AACACATGGTCTTATAATAAATGCACCCATCATCTCCTTTACATAGTACAGTTGTAATAAATTCTCTCAGTGACTTAGGAGGTAATTGTAGACCACATTCCTGCAATATTTTGTTAGTATGCAAAGTACAACATATATAACGATAAACATCATAATGCATAGAAAACTCAACATGAACCCTACAACAACATGTAGTACATGTATGATTTATCTTAACGTAGAATGGTTTTGTCATCTCAAAAAACATTTCGCTGATTTTAATTTGAGGAAATCTTTGAAAAAACATTTCATAAAATTGTGTTTGAGTTGTATCCAAAAAATGTGTTGCATGTGGCTCATGGTTTGTTTTTCTGTGGCATTCTTATAGTTCAAATTGTATTCATGTGATTAATGGTAATCAGATGAAATGATGGTATATATAAAGTTATGCAATTTGATTTCAAACTATGTTAAGAAAATTTATTTATATGAATGATACTTCATTTTGTATTTTCGTAATTATCAGGAAGTAAAATATTCCTATTCGAATACTTAACCAATACATCAAATTCTATGCCATGTTTTGTATAAAAGTCTGATAAGAGATGTCATATGTGCATATTTAAATGCTAAATTTTGTATATTAAAAAGAGAAGACATGTAACATGTGCATATTTGTATGCCATATTTTGTATAAAAATCTAATAAGAGATATCATGTGTGCATATTTAGATGCCAAATTTTCTATATAAAAAAGAGAAAACATGTAACATGTGCATATTTGTATGCCACATATTATATTTTATGGGTTTGATGAAATCCTTAAAATAATATTTAATTGTCTTCAACTTATATGGATTTAGATGGCTATCCTCTTGCATTTTTCTTCCGAACTTCCCAAAATACTACAAAAATAAATTATAGATTTGAATACCCATTTGGCTTCCCTACAACATATGCAAAACTTGGATAGGGTTGTTTTGGATCATGTCCTTGTTGTCACACTATGTCACCTCTTTTTAGGCTTAAAATAGTTCTTTGATTGGCACAAGGCATGATGATGATGTCATCATGAGGTCAATATTGTTCACAAAGAGTTAGGGTTAGGTTATTACCATAGGTAAGGTTTGTGCTTAAGTTTAAGGTAGGGTCAATTTGCAACTTTTTGCAAAAATTGCAAAAGTTGCTCAAGCAATTTTTTGAGCAACTTTGCAACTTTTGAGCAATTTTTGCTCTTAACATATTTTGGTCGAATGGATCCATCTAGGACTATTCTAGGACCCTAGTTAAGATTCCTAGGGTGTATTAAGTAACCTAATACCTTAGTTGCCCATCCCTAACACTTAGGACCTAACTAGCAATTTTGGCTTTCCTTAGCAATCCACAACTACTTTGTTAGCTCGAGTTTGTTAGGTTCAGCCTAGGACCAACCTTGTTTTAGTCACAACATCCCTTCGAAGATATCAACCACATTGAATAGAAGCATCCCTAAGGGTCTCTAAGCACCATTGGGATATGATCTTTGATCGGGCATTTCTCTGAGCTTGTGCAAGGTATTGACAAATTGTTAGATGCTACAAGATCATTTTATTTAGGCCCACAATAACCTATCTCAATTTTTAAAGATTCATTTTTTTTGGATTTGGCACTTGTATTCGCCTATTGCCAAAGTTGCAATGTTGCTCAATTAAAATGAGCAAGGTTGTGTATATTTCAAACCATTGGTCCTAGGATTGAATAATCTACCTTATTAGCTCTAGTTTGTTAGGTATAGCCTAGGACCAACCTTGTTTTAACCATGACATCCCGCTGACGATATCGACCACACTGAACGAAAGCATCCCTAAGGGTCTTTAAGCACCATTGGGCTGCAATCTTTGATTGGGCATTTCTCTGAGATCATACAAGGTGTTGACAAATTTTTAGGTGCTATAGGATCATGTTATCTAGGCCCACAACAACCTATCTCAGTTTTTAGAGATTCTACTTTGTTTGGATTTGGCACCCGTATCTTGCCTATTGCCAAAAGTTGCAATGTTGCTCAGTTAAAATGAGCAAGGTTGTATATATTTCAAACTATTGGTCCTAAGATCAAATTGTCTGCTACATTAGCTCTGGTTTGGTTAGGTTTAGGCTTAAACACAACCATTAATTATGTCTCTTAAATACCTTTTGCACAAAGTTAAAATGGGAATAATTCTCCACCCTTAATTTTGCCTCTAAATCTCTAGCTGTCCAAATTCTTTTGAAAGGAGGCTCTCAACTCACACTCTCATATCTTAGACCTTCATGTTATTGCTATGTTCATGCACTTTCATTTGAGCACTTGAGCACTCCATTTTTCATTATCTTTTAGTTTACTTGCATCTTAGATTAATCTTTCCTCTATCGTGTGTTAGATTAGATCAACTAGTTTTCTTTATTTGTAGTTGCATTTGCATCATCATTTAGAATAGCTTTTGCATTCATATTAACTTACTTTGAATTTTCATATTCACTCATAAATCCTTGGATATTACCATCTCATTTCTTATACTCCACTAAATATTCCATTTCGTAGTGCACCTTGCAAGGGTCACTTATCTTGTCTCATTTGAAATCCATAGCATTATATTCCTTCCATTTCCCTTGCACATTACAAGTAGGAAGCTATAAATTGCTTCTTGAGATACTCTACATCATGGCTTCTCTCATGTGTACTGGTTTATAGAAGTGTACTCCATTTTTGGTATGCATTTGTGGCACGTACCATGGGGCTAGACTCAAGTTTTAGCTCCATTTTTTCTTGCGTTCTCATATTTTTCTATCGTAGGTTTGTCACTGTGATTTTTGCATGCATTAATATTGTACAACATTTTACACTATGGGGGTATGATATTTCTCCCTGTTGCAAGCGATATTTGCCCATTTTTGTTCTATCCCCTAAAGGTTTGATGGTATATCATCTCCATTCTACTGGACCTAGTTGGGTTCCTCTATCATTGTTGGTGTAAATACACATTTACTATTTACACTTAAGTTTACTTAGGTTAATGCATTATTTTATTATTTTATTTTGTGAGACACTTAGGAGTTTGTGCACCTTCATGAGTTGTCATGTTGACAACACAAAAGTACACAACTCTAATTTAGCACATGGTGTCTACAACACTAGAGTTTGCATCATTCACTAAGTTGTCATGTTGACAACACAGTTATTCACACTCCCTTTTTAGCACATGTTGTTTAAACCATTGATTTGTGTGCTACACCATTGTAGGCTTATCCTCACATCATCACACTTAATTCCATGCTTAATGGAGGATAACCCATATATGGTGGACATGTGCCTGGTTGTATGACTTATCATGTTGTCGACTTCTATGCATTCTAGAAGCTCTCTAGAGGCCTTTATATACATGCACTTCTAATGTACTTGCAAATGGCATATTGAATGAATATATCATCATTCTGATCATACTCTCTCTTTGGTCTACTATTGTGCTTGTGTTTGAGCTCCTTGGTCTTAGGTGAATTCTGCCCTAAGCCAAATTCTTACATGGTATCAAAGCTCGGGGAGATTCTCTACACATAGTCATTTGAGACCATTCATGCCTCAACACCTCAACCCGAATCTAGAGAATCTGTAGAAATTGAGAGTGTCTAGAGCCATATCTGACCTCACCATTGCGTCCAAAATGTCGATTTGGTGAAGATCAACTATAAATTTTCCTATGTTGGCCTAAAGTTGATCATGAGACAATTTTTTTTGGCAAACTAGCCCCCGAAGGCACCGATTTGCAAACTAGGAATGGTCATTTAATCGATATGATTATTTGTTTTTAGATTTGAATTTAATTTAATTCTCTTCAATTTATTTTCCATATGGGTATTTTTGGATTTTTTTCCCAGTTAGAGAATTTTTTTTGCAGAACTAGGCAATCACACCCTAGCTCTACAATTTTGGAAAAAGTTTTGTATTGATTTTGTAAGGTATTATTCTAATTGGAGGGCTTATTATTATTCTGTGGGCATCTATATAATTTTGGCCATGACAAAGTACACTAGAAAAACCTGTCGGTGACATAACCAGTGACCCTCTCTCCAAACTATGGTGAGAACTCCACACACCGGTCACTCATTATTTGTACTGCATATAAGCGACATTGTTTTTATACAACACTCCCAGTGCTCACCCCACACATGTGGGATTATATTTTTCAAAGTCTAGCATAGTTTTAATACTCTTTCAGCCTATGATCAACTATCTCTGATGAACGTTGTTCCTTGACCCATCGGTGATAGAAAAAATTTTCCGGTGGCCCGTAAAAATGTTTTGGTCCTGCACGAAAGCTCCTGCCCATTTTTCATACACTCTAGCCCACGGCAAGGGATTTTTGGCCCCCGAAAACCCTACTACGACCTTTGATCGTAGGATTTCGACGTCCACATCCGCTCTCTAGCTGTACTTCCTAAGGACACATTGTGACATCTACACCCATCCACAAGCCTCCACGTGGCACAAGTCTATGGGGACACACGTCACCCTTTGCACCCGCCATGCAACATTTCTTGATTCACCCTAGCAATTTTCATTTTCTGACACATGGACAGTCATTGTATGCCAGTTCATCCTACTGACAGAGTGCCAACTCAGTGGCCATACAATCTGACTCAGCGACATGTGTACACATCTGTACAATACAACCAACTTTTTTCATACAATTATGTACGACATGGTGTCATAATCTGTATGGCTGACATTATGCTAATGTCATCATAGGCTTGAAGGTGCACAGATATCATCTTTTTACAAGCCTAAATTTGACGGCTATCTAATCATCATTCCGAGAAAAATTAGAACTTCTATTATGGCATATGACTATCAAATTTAACCCCATATTTTGCTGATGCAACCCCTCTCTAGATTGATTTTTGATTTTGCAGTTCGAATTTGGGAGGCCATATCTCAATCATCCAGACTCCAAATCAGGTGCAATTTTTTTTTGAAATTAGGTAGAATTTCCTAAAAATTTCAATGGTATAGCTCTTTTCTAGTTTTGGTGCATGGGTTCTTCAAAAGTTGCATATTTTCACAATTGTACCTACATAATCCTATATTTTGCAACTTCAAATGCTCCGTATGGGCACATCTGGACTCGAAAATAAGTTTTGTTTTTTTTGAAAGTGCATTATTTTTCATCTACTTTCTATATCTTCAATCATATTGTAGGGTTGTGTGGACAAAAGTATCACTTTCATAAATAGGGTTTTTCTTTGCTTTGCATTGCTTCAAATTTGTTGTACATTGTAAAGTTCTAGACTTGTAATCCATTAAGAGGTTGTAACAAGCAAAATCAAAAGTCCACAAAGGCCAAAATTAGCAAGTGGCCATTGTAATCGCACTACTTATAAAGAGCCAAAAGCATCTCTTTTGGGGGGGTTTCTTGATTTAGTGAAAAGGGGGGGTGTTCTTGGTGTTGTGTTCTCTCTTTTCTACAATTTTCTTTCATTTTCTACATTATGAAAAATTTCAAATTTCCAAAATTAACTCCACATAACTATGCTACATGGTCCATCAAAATGTGGTATCACTTAATGCATAATGGAGTTTCTCAATATGTAGATGGTACTCTTCCTAAACTAGCAGGTGATAAAGTATCAACAAGTGTTATTTTAGCTTTGATAGTAATGGATAGGAAAGCCCTGGGTGATAAATGTTTGGGGGTTGATGACAAGATCATGTATCTATGTCATATTTTGTATAAAAATTTGATAAGAGATGTCATATGTGCATATTTAGATGCCAGATTTTGTATATAAAAAAGAGAAGACATGTAACATGTGCATATTTGTATGCCATATTTTGTATAAAAATCTGATAAGGGATGTCACATGTGCATATTTAGATGCCAAATTTTGTATATTAAAAAGAGAAAACACGTAACATGTGCATATTTGTATGCCACATATTATATTTTATGGGTTTGATGATATCCTTAAAAAAATATTTAATTGTCTTCAACATATATGGATTTAGATGGCTATCCTCTTGCATTTTTCTTCCAAATTTTCCAAAACACTACAAAAATAAATTATAGATTTGGATACCCATTTGGCTTCTCTACAACATATGCAAAACTTGGATGGGTTGTTTTGGACCGTGTCCTTGCTGTCACACTATGGCACCCCTTTTTAGGCTTAAAATAGTTCTTTGATTGGCACAAGGCATGATAATGATTTCATCATGAGGTCATTAGGGTTCACGAAGAGTTAAGGTTAGGTTATTACCATAGGTAAGGTTTGTGGTTAAGTTTAAGGTAGGGTCAATTTGTAGCTTTTTGCAAAAATTGTAAGAGTCACTCAAGCAACTTTGCAACTTTTGAGCATTTTTTGCTCTTGACATCTTTTGGTCGAATGGGTCAATCTAGGACTATTTTGGGACCCTAGTTAAGATTCCTAGGACATGTATTAAGTAACCTAATACCTTAGTTTCCCATCCCTAACAACTTTAAACCTATTTAATGACTTTTGGCTCATTAAGCAACTTTTGACCAACTTAGGACTTAATCAACAATTTTGGCTTTTCCTAGCAATCCATAGCTACTCCATTAGTTTGAGTTTGTCAGGTTTAGCATAGGACCAAACTTGTTTTAGTTACAACATCCCTCTGATGATATCAACCACACTAAACAAAAGTGTCCCTAAGGGTCCAATGGGTCCATCTAGGACTATCTAGGACTATTTTAGGACCCTAGTTAAGATTCCTAGGGTGTATTAAGTAACCTAATACCTTAGTTTCCCATCCCTAACACTTAGGAACTAACTAGAAATTTTAGCTTTTCCTAGCAATCCACAACTACTCCATTAGCTTGAGTTTGTTAGGTTCAGCCTAGGACCAACCTTGTTTCAGTCACAACATCCCTCCGACAATATCGACCACATTGAATAGAAGCATCCCTAAGGGTCTCTAAGCATGATTAGGCTATGATATTTGATTGAACATTTCTTTGAGCTCGTGCAAGGTATTGAAAAATTGTCAGCTGATACAGGTTCATGTTATCTAGGCCCACAATAACCTATCTTAGTTTTTAAAGATTCAATTTTATTTTTATTTGGCACCCGTATCTCACCTATTACCAAAAGTTACAATGTTGCTCAGTGAAAATGAGTAAGGTTGTGTATATTTCAAACCATTGGTCCTAGGATTGAATTGTCTACTTTGTTAGCTCCAATTGGTCAGGTTTAGCCTAGGACCAACCTTATTTTAGCCACAACATCCCTTTGACAATATGAACCACATTGAACGAAAGCATCCCTAAGGGTCTCTAAGCACCATCAAGCTGCAATCTTTGATCGGGAATTTCTTTGAGCTTATACAAGGTGTTGATGAATTGTCAGGTGCTACAAGATCACATTATCTAGGCCCACAACAACCTATCTCAATTTTTAGAGATTCTACTTTGTTTGGATTTGGCACCTGTATCTTGCCTATTGTCAAAAGTTGCAATGTTGCTCAGTTAAAATGAGTAAGGTTGTGTATATTTCAAATCATTGGTCCTAAGATCGAATTGTCTACTACATTAGATCTGGTTTGGTTAGGTTTAGGCTTAAACAAAACCATTGATTATGTCTCTTAAATACCTTTTGCACGAAGTCAAAACGAGATTAATTCTCCACCCTTAATTTTGCCTCTAAATCTCTAGTTGTCCAAATTCATTTGAAAGGAGGCTCTCACCTCACTCTCTCATATCTTAGAACTTCATGTTATTGCTATGTTGATGCACTTTCATTTGAGCACTTGAACACTCTTTTTTTCATTATCATTTAGTTTACTTGCATCTTAGATTAATCTTTCCTCTATTGTGTGTTAGCTTAGATAAACTAGTCTAATTAGAAGGATTATTTCTCTCATCTTGTTATCTTAGTTTTCTTTATTTGTAGTAGCATTTGCATCATCATTTAGAATAGCTTTTTCATTCATATTAGCTTACTTTGAATTTTCGTATTCACTCATAAATCCTTGGATATTAGCATCTCATTTCTTATACTCCACTAAATATTCCATTTCGTAGTGCACCTTGCAAGGGTCACTTATCTTGTCTCATTTGAGAGCCACAAGAATTATATTACTTCCATTTCCCTTGCACATTACAAGTAGGAAGCTATAAACTACTTTTTGAGATACTCTACATCATGGCTTCTCTCAAGTGTACTAGTTTATAGAAGTGTACTCCATTTTTGGTATACATTTGTGGCATGTACCATGGGGCTAGACTCAAGTTTTAGCTCCATTTTTTCTTGCATTCTCATATTTTTCTATCGTAGGTTCGTCACTATGATTTTTGCATGCATTAATATTGTATGATATATTACGCTATGGGGGTATGATATTTCTCCCTGTTGCAGGTGATATTTGCCCATTTTTGTTTTGTTGCCTAAAGGTTCAATGGTATATCGTCTCCATTATACTAGACCTAGTTGGGTTCCTCTATCATCTAGACCTAAAATATTGTCTATCTTTGAGGGGAATATTGATGGTATTCTAACAAACTATGAAGTGTTGTATACATCTGTTAGCTTCCATAGTCTGAGTCATTTAGCTTAGTTGTTGTTTTTTAGCTTGCATTTTTAGATTTTCTGGTTTTTATAATGGTTAACACTTGTTTTGTGAGGTTTCATTGAGCTTTCCTTTGATATTATATGTCCTAAATTGTAGTTTTGTAGAGATTATTTGCTAAAGGAGATTGCAATGCTAAGTATACTAACAAGTAGTTTTGCAAGGTTGCCTTGAAGAAAACCAAAGGTAAAAAACAAAAAAAGATTGAATTGTGCTTCTTTTCTTATATCATTATGATTGTTGTTTCTATCATTTCATTTTCATAGGTAGCTAATAACTCATTAATAAGGGTTCATATTAATGGTATGAAAATATGCTCTTATCTTTCTAAGACAATCAGAAATCTCGACCCATTAGTGTGAATCAAGAAAGTGAGTAGGGAGGTCACTCTTTAGTATCTTTAATTAACCTTTCTTGGTGTGTTTGGGAGAAGCATTTTAGGAGAGTACGATCTTTACCTCTTTGAGGTAAATCAAAAATCTTGACCTCCTTGTGTAGATCTACTTTTGGTTTAATCTCCTTGTGAGATTCTTACCTTTAGTGGGCCTATTGTAGGGGAAAAAATCTCAATAGGAATGATCCAAGTGGGAACAAGAAAAACCCAGCTAATATAACCCACTATAACCAAAAATCCCTTGAAAAAACTAAAGTCTTAGAGGGACATAGTATCTCCATTCACTCTAGTGAGGATACTCATGGAATCACAACCATGGGGAAATTTCTAGTTTGAATTATCTAGTGGTTGTGAGGCCTATGTTGTGTATTGGATGCAAGAGGAGTGCAATGAATGGTGACCCTTGCTAAACACTCTAGGATTATTAGCTAACCTATTTTAGCCACTCAATATCTTTGTGTAGGATTGACCCAAGTGGATTACCCATGTCACCCAGAGATTTGACTCACCATCTTTGTCTCTTTAGATATGTTAAAAGAACTTTATGAAAAATCCAATATATATTGTGGACAACCACTTTGTGTGAGGAAAGGGGGCATCAAGTTGTGGGAAAAGGTATTGAGTAATGAGTTGTATCCTTTAGGTACAATTTTCTTGGTGTGTTCTCAATTTGTGATAAGACCCATGGAAATTATTTGAACATATACATGGTAGTAGTACTCATAGGGCTTTTCCTTTTGAGACTTTAGAAGTGTTTGTATCATACAAGGTTGCTTTGTCCCTTGATTTCTTATGAATTTAACTTACTTTTGAACATACAAACTCACTGTCAAACTAAGATTACACATTGCTCCAACAATCAACATTGCCCAATTTGTCAAAAAAGAGAATGAACTAGGTCTTTTGAGTCAAAATTTTAGTCAAATTATATTTCTAGACTACACTATCACTTGCTTCTAAGAGAAATAGTGTATGACTTGCTACGGTTTCACTTAGGTAATTTGAGAAGTATCACATGCTTGTACTATGAAATATTGTCTGCCATATTCTAGAATATCATCTTATGATAAAACAATGTCTGGGTTCTTTGTGAATCATCATCCTAATGTCCTAATTTCACCTGGTTTGTTGGGGTTTGTCATCCAATTGTTGATCCAAGTTGGCCATACATCAACTCTATCCTTAGCTAGTTTAGGGAGCCTGTATTTGACATCTCTAGTCTCCTAGTTTGAAACTAGTAGGTTAGAGATTATTTTTAGCTAAAAAGATCACTTAGATACCTTAATTACACACTTGAATAGTAGAGTTGTTCACTTGTCCATCTCTATTTTACTATATCTTTTATTTCTTTGACTTTATCTCTTTGCTTGATTCATAAGTATTGTACACAGGGCATTCTAACCCACAACTTGGACACTTTCTAACAAGTCATATTGATCCTTTTCTACTCTCTTTTTTGGTTCTTGGACAAGAGAACACTTTACTCCTCTTTTTTACACATCAAGTTGTCTTGAGTTATCCTATTAGCTCTTTTCATTCGCTTTCATTCTTAGTAACAACTAGGTATCAAATTAGTCATAAAAAGTAAGTCCAATTAGCTTTGAAAAGTTACCTTTTACACCTAGATGTCAACACCATTAAGAGAAAGAGCCTCAAGCTATCTTTGAAAAAGAGGAAAATTTAGAAACTTGTTTGATCCCTTTAGCCACTTTGGTAGCACCTTTGAGATACCCCTTACTTCAGCTAGATCTAAAAATAGTTTATATTTTACTATGACTAGAGAGGACCATGATGAGCACATACAACAACTATTTAGGGAATATGGAAGACTAGAGTGAATTGAGTTAGGAAAATAAGCTTACATGGAGGAAGAAACTAGGTGTTTGGACCAAAGAAAAAATAGGCCAGCTAGAACACAAAAGGAAGATGCCAGATTGTGGTAATTTCAATGATCAGGGGATCGATTTAATTTGGCGAAGAAGAGAATCCAGAATTTGGAAAATTACAACCATAATCTGGTAAATCAAATGATTACCATTTTGACTTCTATTAATGATAATATCTCGTCCCTTACTGGAATGCTAAAAACAAGAGGTCTTCTGGATGCAAATGAGGAAAAGGACAGATAAAGAACTAGGATGGAAGAGGAAGTGACTACTAACATTACCTTTAGTAGCATGGAGCAAGATGTGAGGAACCTCCTTATAGAAATATCGTGAGAATGCTCGAAATAACAGAATACAAAGTGATAGCAGAACTCAGAATGAATCTACTGATCGCAGGCCACTTCGAGGGGGTAACCTCCTTTGAGCAAGCTCAATATAATAAATTCGTCCGTGCCCATCAAGGGCCTCAACCTATTCTTATATACTGGGTACGATCTAGAAAAGTAATACTACCTATGCATGTGGGATAATAAAATATACTCACGGGACGACTTACAAAGCATATGCGTCCAACAACACTACTCTAACAAAATAAACAGAAGGAACACATAGGTTCCTAACATCCCCTCTCCCTTAGAAAAAATCTTTGTCCTCAAAGCTTAAGGTGTGGAAATTGTTGTTGAATCTGAAGAAGGGGTTCCCAGGTAGCATCCTCTGGTTGCATGCCATGCCACTGAATCAAGACCTCAGAGATGGAGCGAGAGCGAAGCTGGCGAGTGCGCTGGTCAATGATTGCCACCGGCTCTAGGATAATGGATCCTTCCGTATCCATTTCAGGGAGAGTAGTTTGTGCTCTGACAGTGGTACCCAGAACTTTCTTTAGACAAGAAACATGAAAGACTGGATGAATGCGGGAAGAAGGAGGAAGTTCCAGTTTATAAGCAACTGAACCAATCTTCTGCAGAACCTTATAAGGCCCATAAAATTTTGGGGCCAGCTTATGACGCCCTTTCAGCTTTAGGGAGGATTGTTTGTATGGCTGTAGACGAAGAAAAACCATATCCCCAACTTGAAATGAGCGCTCAGAACGGTGTTGATCTGCTTGCTGTTTCATCCGATTACGGGCCATGTGAAGATTATCCTGTAAGGTACGAAGAATCTGATCCCTGCTGCGGAGAACTATGTCAACTGCCTGGACTGGTGAGCTGTTGGGAGTGTAGGGAAGGAGCACTGGAGGTGCCTGACCATAGACTGCTTCATATGGAGTCATTTTAGAGGTAGTGTGGTAAGAGGTATTGTACCACCATTCAGCTAAAGGGAGCCACTTGGCCCACTGATGTTGCTGTTCGGAAGTGAAGCAACGAAGATAAGTTTCCAAGCATTTATTGACAATTTCAATTTGACCATCAGTTTGTGGGTGATAGCCCGAACTCATCTTCAGTTTGGTGCCAGTTTTCTGAAACAGTTCAGTCCAAAAATGACTGGTAAAAGTTGCATCACGATCAGAGACAATGGAAGAAGGGAGTCCATGAAGACGAAATATCTGGTCCATGAAGATTTGTGCAACAGAGGAGGCAGTATAGGGGTGGCTGAGGGCACAAAAATGACTATATTTCGAGAGACGATCAACCACAACCAAGATCACTGTCTTGCCACCGGATTTAGGAAGCCCTTCAATGAAATCCATAGAAATATCAGTCCAAATCCGTGTAGGGATGGGCAATGGTTCGAGCAAGCCAGGAAGGAGGGTCGTTTCACCCTTGTGGCGTTGGCAAGTATCACATTCAGCCACCATCTGTTGAATCGTCTGTTTCATCCCTTTCCAAAAGAAGTTTCTCCTTGCTCGCTCATAAGTTTTGAGGAAGCCTGAGTGCCCTGCTGAAGGAGAAGCATGGAGTTCATAAAAAATAGCCTGATGTAGAGCTGGGTTCTGAGGAAGCACTAGCCGACCCTTGTATCGAAGAGAAGCACCATCCCAAGAGTAATGTGGTATAGCAGAAGGATTATTGGCTAGCTGGTGAATGATTTGAGATAAAGAAGAGTCACTGTCATAGCCCTGCTGAACAGACGCTAACCAATTGGGAATGGGCATAGAAATAGCGGAAAGGGAAGCTTGATTATCAAATGTGCGAGAAAGAGCATCGGCCACAATATTCTCCTTACCCTTCTTGTAGGTGATCTCATAATCATACCCCATGAGTTTGCTGACCCATTTCTGTTGTGTAGGAGAGGATACCCGTTGTTCCAGGAAGTATTTTAGACTTTGGTGATCGATTCTGATGCAAAAATGACTCCCTAAGAGGTATGGCCGCCACTTCTGTACAGCATGCAAAATAGCCATCATTTCTTTTTCATAAGTAGAGAGGGCTAGATTCTTACCAGAGAGGGCTTTGCTAGTGAACGCAATAGGATGGTCATCTTGCAGGAGAACAGCACCCAATCCATTGCCGCAAGCATCACTCTCAATAGTGAAGGGTTTGGAAAAATCTGGCATCGCGAGAACAGGTGTACTGCACATAACCTGTTTCAGTTGGTCAAATGCAGTCTCAGCAATAGGGGTCCAGGAGAAGGCATCCTTTTTTAACAGAGCTGTCAATGGTGCTGCAATTTTCCCGTAATCTTTGACAAACTTGCGGTAGTAGCCAGTCAACCCCAAAAAACCCCGAAGGCTCTTGAGAGTTTTAGGATGCGGCCAAGTTTTCATGGCATCTATTTTTGTAGGATCCACCCGCACTCCATGGTGTGCAACAATATGCCCGAGATACTCCACTTCCTCCTGGCCAAACACACATTTAGATAGTTTTGCACAGAGTTGATGATCAGAGAGAAGTTGCAAGACAAGCTCCAGATGATGGAGATGCTCAACCCAAGTTTTGCTATATATGAGGATATCATCAAAGAAGACCAGAATGAATTTCCGGAGGTATGGTCGAAATATGTTATTCATCACTGCCTGAAATGTTGAAGGAGCATTTGTGAGGCCAAAGGGCATGACTAAAAATTCATAGTGACCATCATGTGTGCGGAAGGCAGTTTTAGGTATATCCTCCTCATTAACCCGAATTTGATGATACCCAGAACGAAGATCTAACTTGGAGAAAAAATGAGCCCCATGAAGTTCATCAAGAAGTTCATCAACAACTGGAATGGGAAACTTGTCCTTTATAGTGAGATGATTAAGTGCTCGGAAATCAATGCAGAGTCGCCATGACCCATCTTTTTTGCGAACAAGCAGAACTGGAGAAGAAAAGGAACTGGTACTAGGGCGAATAATACCTTGCTTCAGTAAGTCACGGACAAGTATCTCGATTTCGGTCTTCTGATGAAATGGGTAGCGGTAGGGCCTGATGTTGGGCGGAACACTGCCAGGAAGGAGCTGAATACGGTGGTCCTCTGGACGAGAAGGAGGTAATCCCACAGGTTCAGCAAATATACCAGAATACTTGTCCAAAATGTGTTGGAGATCGGCAGGTGTGTTCAGCCCCATGAAGTTCATCAAGAAGTTCATCAACAACTGGAATGGGAAACTTGTCCTTTATAGTGAGATGATTAAGTGCTCGGAAATCAATGCAGAGTCGCCATGACCCATCTTTTTTGCGAACAAGCAGAACTGGAGAAGAAAAGGAACTGGTACTAGGGCGAATAATACCTTGCTTCAGTAAGTCACGGACAAGTATCTCGATTTCGGTCTTCTGATGAAATGGGTAGCGGTAGGGCCTGATGTTGGGCGGAACACTGCCAGGAAGGAGCTGAATACGGTGGTCCTCTGGACGAGAAGGAGGTAATCCCACAGGTTCAACAAATATACCAGAATACTTGTCCAAAATGTGTTGGAGATCGGCAGGAGTGCTGGAGACTGCTGATGGCTGCATCTGAATGGAATGGAGCTGAGCGATGACACTATGTGAATTATTCTTAAGAAGTTTTTCCATACGGTGTGAACTGATGATGCTGAGAGACCCTGGTTGTAAGCCTTTCAAAGTGTGTTGGTGCCCCTCGGCTGAAAACTGCATCCAAAGTTCAACAAAATCCCAGAGAATGGGGCCAAGAGTGCATAACCATTGGGCACCCAAAACCACATCACAGCCACCTAAGGGTAAGGCAAACATGTCAGAGTGCATGTTATAATCTCCAATAGAGAGACGCACATTGCAACATTTCCCTTTACAAGGTAAAGTGCCCCCATTGGCAATCATGACTTCAAAGCTAGAGCAGGGATGGATAAAGCAATCAGCCTGTTTGGCTATTCGTGGATCAATGAAGTTATGAGTGCTACCAGAATCAATGAGTATAGTAAGAGGGATCTTCTTGAAGAAACCCTGGACCCGCATGGTTTGTGGAGTAGTGACTCCTGCCAAAGCATGGACAGATATCTCTGGTGGAGCTTCTGGTGAAGGAGGTTCAGGCTGGTGAGGCTCAACCTCATCATCCACTGTTTCCTGAGCATCTACATATTCTTCCAGTTCCGGTGGAGAATCCACATCCAAGAGATAGAGCTTTTGCTGAACACATCTATGGCCCCGAGACCATTTCTCATCACAATTATAACAAAGCCCTTTGTCTCGCCTGACTCGCATCTCTGTTTCAGACAAGTGCTTGATCGGAGTAGTTCTGGGAGCTGGTATGACGGGAGGGTTGTGAGAACCTGTATTTCTGAATGGAACAAAATTAGATCTGGAGCGTTGTAGAGCACTAATCTTGTCTTCCGCTAACTTAGCCAACCCAAGGGCTTCCATCATTGTAGTAGGTCGAAACATTTTGACTTCTGAGCGAAGTGCATCCTTCAGACCACTGACAAAACAACTACGGAAGAATTCATCAGACAAGCCCTCTGTGTAATTAGCTAATTTTTCAAACTCTGTCTGGTATTCTCTTACAGTGCCTGTTTGACGCAGTTTAGTGAGTGCTCCTGTGAAATCATCAAAGGAACTAGGGCCAAAGCGCTCCAAAATGAGGGTGCACAATTCGCTCCACGTTGGGCCTACATTAGCCTTGATGTACCAACGGAACCATTGAAGAGCTTCATGTTCCAAATGAAAAGATGCAAGGGAGACTTTGTGGTTATCCAAAGTATTATGCAAGCTGAAATACTACTCTGCCCTATAGATCCATCCAGTCGGATCAGAACCATCGAAGCGTGGAAAATCAAGCTTTGGTCCACGGAAATTGCCAGAAGAGGACCCAGTATCTCCTGAATGGTTTTGGCTCATGGCTGACTGCTGAAAGTTAAGACCTAGAATTTTGTCATCCAGATCTTGAAGTTTGGTTTTGAGGGATGCAATTTCCTCTTCCATTATTTTTGCTCCTGTACGCGTAACAACCATAAAACAAGGTTTTTTTTTTTTTTTTTTTTTTTTTTTTTTGTTTTGTTTTTGAAATGGGTAGAAGATGAGAAACAAAAACTTTTTTAGTTACGGCAAACTTGGATTTGGGTAAAACTCATATAGGAAATGGGTGTTCGACGGGTGGTGGGAGACTATCTGGGGACAAGGGAAAAAGAAAAATGAGGGTTTCAAGGGTAGGGAGGCGAAATGAGGCGAACAGTCCAAGAGGGATAAAGGAGCAAAATGAGGAATTGAATCTTGTGGCTCAGTTTGGTGGCGATTGGATGAGAGGTGAAAAAGATAGGGCAAACCCTAAAATTAGATAAATGAGGGATTTAGGGTTTTGATATGTAAAATTTGGGGTTGGGTCGCCAAGGAAGGAAGTATGCGAAATGATATTGCAGACGTTCTGCGGAAGTATGAGCAGAAACAGAAAGCAAACAAGGAAGCTACGACTAAAAAACAGAAAAATTTTTACTCTTTTTTTGAACAGTCGACTTAGAAAAATTCACTCACAGACAGAACAACTGAAAAGAGTTATTGCAATAACAAGAGATATTAGAAGTGAGAGGAACCTGAAGGCCACGACAGAAAAAAAATTTGATGTAATTTCCACCCAGCGAGCCCAAGAGAGTGCTCTGATACCAGATGTGAGGAACCTCCTTATAGAAATATCGTGAGAATGCTCGAAATAACAGAATACAAAGTGATAGCAGAACTCAGAATGAATCTACTGATCGCAGGCCACTTCGAGGGGGTAACCTCCTTTGAGCAAGCTCAATATAATAAATTCGTCCGTGCCCATCAAGGGCCTCAACCTATTCTTATATACTGGGTACGATCTAGAAAAGTAATACTACCTATGCATGTGGGATAATAAAATATACTCACGGGACGACTTACAAAGCATATGCGTCCAACAACACTACTCTAACAAAATAAACAGAAGGAACACACAGGTTCCTAACACAAGATAGTCAAAAGAAGCAGGAATAAATGGCTAAGGAGATTAACAAAGCCTATGAAGCAACGAAAATGATGTAGGAGCTAGAGAGAAAGATAGAGGAATAACATTGGTTTTTCTTTTCTTTTCTTTTGGACTGTTAGATTGTTGTAGTTTTTTGTCTGGTTGGTTTGTTAGTCTATTGTACTGGCCTTTAGGTTGGCCTTTGTTTTCTGGCTAGGCTTTATCTACTTATTATCAGCCTTTAGCTTTTTGTCTATCTGTTGAATTGACCCTTTGGTTGGCCTTCTTTTACTAGCTGGGCTTTAACTACTTATTATCAACCTTATGATATGTTTTAACTCTTCGGTTTCAAGATCCCTATAAAACCCACTTTTCTTATCAAAAACTAGGTGTTTGGACCAACATTTCAACAACAACCAAAACTTTGACAACTTTAGGAACTTTGGCAATAATTCACCTCTAAATACGTGTCTAAGATCCCATCACAATGCTAGGTATGACTCACCACCTCATAGATCTTCACATACTAGGCATGCCTCACATGGCTTACTACATGATAGTGATTCAAATCTTGAAATTACTAAATAAGAAATCTTGCAATCTCAATAAGATAGGAGATTCTAAAAGTTTCTGCAAGCAACCATCAACCAAAACAAGGATCGATACTTCCTTATCTTGCTTTCCCAAGGAGTGAAAGTTCTACATAATGCTAACATTGAAAATTTGATTCAAATGGAGGAACCCTCATTTTTAGAAATGATGTCTAAAGAGTTACAAGATTTAAAGAAATGGATGCATCAAATGGATAAGGAGAAAGATAAGCCTAAGACTATGTTATCACTTGACACTTTATGCACACTTTCTTTTGACAAGAGCTTGTACATATCACTATTCCTAGGCAAGGTTGAAATCCCCAAGTATGGAAAATATGACAAAAGTCAAGACCCTCGTGATCACATTAGAGAGTTTTATGTGTTGAGTATAGAATTCTTTGACAAACCCACTTATCTCATGTGATTATTCCCAATAAGCTTGAGTGGGAAAGTAATAGGATAGTTCAAGAAACTTTCTCCACCCCTTAAGTCTTTTGAGGTATTGGTTGAGCACTTGATTTAACAATACACATATACCATTCAACATCCTATCAGCATGCTTGGCCTTCACAATACTAAGTAGGGAACATGTAAGCCTTTTCTTCCTTCCTTAAGTAATGGAGGAAATTTTTCTCATGCTACCCTCATTAGCTTCGTAAAAAAAAGAATTGACATCTTTGCAAGTAACCTTGTTCCTAAATTACACTATGAATTAAGAAAACAAATCTTTCACGAATTTGATCTTACGGTAGAATGTGCCTTTTACATTGAAGAGGTTGTAGTTGAGAAAGGGTAACTAGTTTTAAACAAAGATACGTCTAAGAACAACAAGTCCAACTACAAAAACAATAAAGATAAAAGCAAGCCTTGGAAGAGAAAAAAGCATGTGGTGAATGATTGTATTTTTGATGTATCTAAGCCTAAGGAACCCATCTTCAATTTGACTTGTGCTATTCAAATGACCAAACAGAAAGAGGCTTCAAGATTTAATGATTCCACAGAGGGTGAACCATCATGGACACCTAGACCTAGACTTAACTTTACACCCTTGAGAGACTCACTTGATGTGGTATTGAAAAATTTGGTTTGAAATAAGATCATTAATCTACCAAACAACTCATAAATCTTTTAAGGAGCCTCTCCCTAAATATGAAAAAGGAGAATCTTCAACATCCACAAAGAATGATGGGGATGTCATGATT
The DNA here is from genome assembly GCA_028749045.1 of Cupressus sempervirens. NCBI lineage: Eukaryota > Viridiplantae > Streptophyta > Pinopsida > Cupressales > Cupressaceae > Cupressus > Cupressus sempervirens. The sequence continues at coordinate 658,638,458 of CM053792.1, read as the reverse complement.
AACTATACCTTTACAAACAATGAAAACTTTATTCGCATGCTTGAGCCTATGGATAAACGCATAAACATGATAAGGCCTAGGTATGTGCAGGATCATGGTGTGCCAAATAGTGGCAATCTGAAAAATATTTAGTTCTGAAATGCCTCAAAGCATTTCAAAATCTATTCTAACTTTTTTCCCACCCATCTTGATACCAAACCAAAATATTAATACCTTTATAAGGCCTAGTATTTCTTTGGCTACCAACCCTAAATGGGAAACTTTAAAAATGTCACAAAAATGTGTTCTTGGCCTCTTCTTGTGTGTTTTTGACTTCAAACATGTATTTGATGACCTTTTTTTTCATCCAAATTTGATGAAATGAAAAGGGTTTGTTAAAAATGTTCTAATATTTCCATAAATGTAACGTCTGTCAAATTATGAGTTTAGTATGTAATTATTATTAATTTTCTAATGGAGTTACACATAAAGTGTTGATTGACACACTAATTGAAAAATAAATATAACTTTCAAATGGTAAAACATTTTGAAATCCAAAAGATGTATCACATTCTATACTTCTTCTACTATAAGGGAGAAAAGAAAGAAAAATTAAATTTTGTAAAGTTTTGAATTAGTTAAGGTGGTTAGACATGGGAGTTTTTTTATTCCAAAAATACTATAGTATAAAATTCATAATTAATTATTTATTTGGAATAAAAATACCCAAAAATATGTGTCATTTCCCACCATGAGTCTACGTCTTATATATAGAATCTTATTAAAAATATTATTGAATTTGATTTTGATTAAGGTGGTCAGGCATACACCTACTTATTTTTCAATGATTTCTTTTTACTATTGCATTAAACTTAAAAAATTTGACCAATCATTTTTTTTCCTTCACATAAGGCCTAGTAGCTTATAAACTAATTCAATTTCCTATAGATTCTTTTCTCACAAATTTTTGATATAAATTTCATAACAAGTTCAAAATTACACATCAAGTTGAAATAACCCTAATTTGTTGATTTTTCATTGCCACTTAAGGGCATAGTTTGGTTGATCATGATCCTGCACATACCCACCTAAGCATGATGAACACAAGTATGACTCAGATATTGATGAGACAACTAAGGTTATCTTGAGAGGTGTTGGTTCTTCCATACAACCATGATCTCTCAATGAGTGCAAACCTATGATCATTCTTAGGGGTTTCAACTCTCCTTCATATGGTGAAGGCTTGAATGTTGTCACTAGGAGCCAACCCAAGTTCATAATTAAGGGATCAAATTCTTCACAACAAACCAATCCTAAGTCATCCATTTCTAAGAAAATTGGGTTCTCATTCAAACAAGTGTGTACCCTAGAAAATCTAGCTACAACCTAGTGGATCAACTTCAATGTACCCCAACTTATATTTCTATCTTTGAGTTTCTAGAACTATGATCTATGCATGATGAGTTCTTAGAAAAAGACTTACAAGTAGATAGTCTCCCTAAAGACATGGATATTGATCAATTCCATACCATGGTCAATCACATCATTGTCCATCATTACCTCTCATTCTCTAAAGAAGATAATAAGTCATCAAGACATCCACATAACCTTTCCTAGCACATTGAAATTCAAATCTATCAAACTCAAGTCAAACATGTGCCAATAGATAATGATACTGGGTTAAATATTTGTTCTTTCATTGTGGTTAAATAGTTGGGATTTCCTGAGCTCACTATTGATCCTAGGAGGAAGATCACCATCAAGGCTTATGATAAGGTTGACAAATTATTTGAGGTGTTGGTTGTGTTACCTATTTGAGTGGGTCTAGTGGAAAATGATGTGGTCTTTCAAGTTCTTGACATGCCTCTTTCTTAACATTTAGGCAATCCCCTTGACTTATCACCATTGTATCAAGTTCCCCTTTAATGGTATTGAAATTTCTATTCCTAGGGACAATTCAAATGCTATTACTAAATCCTTAGTGCCATACAATGAGGAAGTTGAAGAGAATAAAAACACCCTGGCTAAATGCAAGAAAAAATTAAAATTATTAAATGTCAAAATAGGAGAATAACCAGTTATAATCTATTGCTACACTTCAAATTTCTCCACACTCTTATGAAAAACCTTCAGAAGACATGAAACCAGCATCTTATGCTATGATTGCTTATGGTACTTTCTCCAATCCTTGGTACCTCTAGAAGATATAAATTAAGAATGAGTTGTAAGAGAATGGATCTATAGATAAGAAGGCCTTGAAGATGTTACACTTAATACTAGAATCTCTTCCAAAAGATATGGAAAAGGATATTAGTTTCTTTCCAAGATTGGTTACCCAAGTCATGGTCCTTTCAATAACAAGAAACACACTCTTGCAACCTTTAAGTCATACCAATGGGCATAAATCTAGAGACAAAATTTGGTTGGGTTTTTCCAACATAGATAAATAACCTATTTTTAATAAAGAACTTGATGGCACAAGTGAGTTAGGAAAACTATCAATCAAGAAGACAAAGACTTTTTCCCTTCTACTTCTATTCTTTGGGATGAAAATGAATAACTAGTTGATCATAGTGCTAAAGCTTCTACTTCCACACAACGTGATGAGTCAGATGTTGAGGACTCTAATAGAGAGCATATCCATAGAAATGTGGCACATTTTCTACAAAGAAAAGAGAGCACTTATTCACATGAATATGAATGGGATTCTTTCTTAGTTGAATCAATATAATTGGGAGTAGATGTGGTTCACAATTACTCTAACCAAATTGAAGTAGACGATTAGACACCCATAGGACTTGACAAGTTGAATTCACATGTCACCCTTATTGATTAGGTTAACCATGCTATGAATTAGATGGATTTAGGTAACTTTGAAAAGAACCTTATAGATTTTGAATATCTTATCATTGAAGATGACTCACTCTACAATAACACTTTGGAGCCTTTCATTTCCCCTTTTCTCATGTATCCCGACCTTAACAATTGGTTGCAACAAAACCAACAACTTGAATTACCTATCTTCCAAAAAGACTACGAAACATCTTGCTACCTTAACGCCATTGAACCTGTAGTTACCTCCATCACTAATCCATCTTCAAACATGATTGAGATAGATATCAAGTACCTTAGTTAGAAAAATAATAGGCACTTTGATGGGAAAAATCACTTTGTGGCAATGTCAGAGCCAGAAAAAAGTAAAAAAAAAGGCATATCCGAGGGTGAAACCCTCCTTGAGGCACCCAAGGATAAGGTACTTGGTAGCCTACCTACTTATTTTTAGGAGATATCTTCATTATTGATAGATCCAATGCAACCTATAAATCTTGATAAAAGAAACACCTCAAATCATACATTTAGCTTAGTCTCTCTTGGCAAAAAAAAAAGTTCATTGAATGCTTAAAAAAAAAACATTTTTTCTTGGACATATATTGATATGATAGGGATTGACACTAATCAAATTATGCATCATTTGTCCATATCTCTTAGTGTTAATCTAGTAAAACAAAAACTCTAGAAGATGCATCCACATGTAGTTCTCTTGGTCAAAGCTAAATTGGAAAAAATCTTAAGTGCTCAATTCATGCAGGTTATCAATTATGTTAAACATGAAAAATCCATTTGAGTATGTACAAATTTTTGAGATCTTAACAAATCTTGCCCAAAGGATGACTTTCCACTTGTAAATATAGACATGATAGTGGATATGATTGCAGGTTATGAAATCTTCTCTAATGGATATATTCTCGAGATATAATCAAATAAAAATATCTCCTAAAGACCAAGAAAATATTTCTTTCACATGCACATGGGGAACCTTCTGTTGGTGTAAATAAGTATTTACTTATTACACTTACTTAAGTTTACTTAGGTTAATGCATTAGTTTATTATTTTGCATTATTTTATTATTTTTATTTGTGAGACACCTAGGAATTTGCGCACTTTTTTGAGTTGTCATGTAGACAACATAGGAGTACACAACTCTATTTTAGCACATGGTGTCTACAACACTATTTTGCATGTCACACCCTTGTGGGCTTATCCTCTCATCACCACACTTACTTCTGTGCTTAATGGAGGATAACCCATATCTGGTGGACATGTGCTCGGTTGTATGACACATCATGGTGTTGATTACGAGACATTCTAGATGTATCTTAGAGGCTTCTATATACAGGCACTCCTAGTGTACTTTTACATTACATTGCATGACATATTGAATACATTGTCATTCTGATCTTACTCTCTCTCTCTCTCTTTGGTCTACTGTGTGCTTGTGTTTGAGTTCTTAGATCCTGGGTGAATTTTTCCCTTAGGCGAATTCTTACATGGTATCAGAGCAACTTGGAGATTTTCTCATCACATAGCCATTCAAGACCACACTTGCTTCATCACCTCAGCTTGAATTTGTAGTACTACAAAAATTGGGAGTGTCTAGAGCCAGATCTGACCTTGCCATTACGTCCGAAATGCTGAATCGGTGAAAATAAACTATAAACTTGGCTACCTTGGCCTAAAGTCGACCATGAGGCAATTTTTTTTTGCAAATCAGAACCCGAAGGCCTCGATTTGCAGTATGGGTATGATCATTTTTTGCAAATTTAATTGATTAATTTTAGATTTGCAATTTTATTTTTCTCTGTTATTTTATTTTTCGTCGGAATATTAGCGAAAAATCAGAAAAAAAAAAATTTAGCAGACCCGGGCAATGACATCCTGGATCTGCCATTTTTTGGAGGGTTTAATTATTTGCTCGTAGGAGAAATTTTTTTTTATTTGCAGTAGGCACAAATCAAATTCGGCCTCTGCATAGTTCAAGCCATACAGTTTAAGTAGCGAGCATCACCTCAAATTTGGGGGCACTCACAGCGGCCTAGCAAATTTTTGGCATCGCACATTATATTTCCGATGACTACATCACCCACAGGGTAATACCTTCACTGGTGGATCCCCACATCGCGATGGCCTAATCTTCCTCCTAGGACTGTTTAATCTAACATTTGCAAAAGCTTTAATTTATAAAGCACAGAGAGAGGTATCCCATTATGTGTGGGATTAAACCCATTTACACTGGCAAGTTTACCTGTCTTCGGCCCATGGATTTTAATATTTCGGCCCTATTCTCAGTTTCTTGGCATCCATAAATTTCCACATAGTTTTTCGGCGTCGTGCGCAGCATATTCGGCAGTTGTGATTTTGTCTTTTCTACCCGCGAATGTTCTGAACTTCCGACGAGTACAACTTTTTCGACGATTGCAACCTCTCATGCTACTCCTACGATTTTGGTGACCTCTCATGCTCCTCCATGTGGCATCACTTAAAGCTCATAGTGAGTGACAATTTTGTTAAAGCTTCCCGCTTGCACACCCCTGTGCCAGTACTGCCATGCGGCAATCATTTATTGATTCAGCCTGCCAACTCACTTGGCATATACACGTGGAGGACTCTTAGAGTTTTTAGACATGCAAGCAGCAACACATTAGCTCAGGATGGCCACATCACCCATGAAACCTGACTATATGTGCCATGTATTTTTTGTATAGTACAAAAATCCTAGTCAGCATCCAATCAGCTACCATGTCATCAGGGTGCTCTTTTTTGTTGACATCACATTTTCACTGGGTTAAAATTGACACCCATTTGAATGTCATTCCTAGGGAATTTTAGAACTATAGTAATGGTTGTTTGACCATCAAATTTAGACTCACAGTTTCTCCTCCAGACCCCTCTCTAGATTGCTTTTTAGTTTGGCAGCTTGAGTTTGCGAGCCCATATCTCGTATATCTGAACTCTGATTCAGGTTCAATTTTTTTGAAATTGGGTACAATTTCCTAAATTTTTTAGTGGTGGTGTTTTTTTCTAGTTTTGGTGCACAAATTTTTCAAAAATTGCATTTTTTGGTGATTGCACCTGCATAATCTTGCGTTTTGCAACTTCAGAAGCTCCATACGGCCACATCTGGTCACTTTTTTAAGTTCTATTTTTTTTGAAAGTGTGTATTTTTATGTCTACTTTCCAGATCTGAAGTTAGATTCTAAGGTTGTGTGGACCAATTTCTCACTTTCAAAATTAGGCCTTCTTTGGCATTGTAAAGCTTTGGTTCTTTTTCAAAATTGTTGTAAAACTAAGCTACAATGCTTAAGTGACAGATTTGTGTACAGTATTTTTCTGTCTCTCTTTTGTGCTCTTTTCATTTTCTGCATCATGGGTTTTAAATGTGCTCCTTTAACTTCATGCAACTATTCTACAGGGAAAGATATTGCATGGAGTAGATTAATGGAAAAAGGATATAGTCTTTATGTTGATGGTATAATTACCAAACCTACTGATGCTAAAGAACTCATTGATTGGAAAAAAAAAGACCAATAGGCTTTAGGAGTAATTAGGAGTTGTGTACATGGGGATCTTCTCTTCCATATTAAAAATTGTTCAGAATCTATAGAAGCTTGGGATACACTTTAACAATTATATGGTAAGGTGGATGAAGAAAAGGGATTTCAGATTGAGGATGATCTACTTCTTTTGGATTCTAAAAACTATGACACAATTCAGGATTATATCATCAAAGTCAATGAGTATAGGGCACTTCTAAAAGATTGTGGAAATCCCATGAAAGATGATAGGTTGATTCATCATATCTTGAAAAGGCTACCTTCTAAGTACGCCAACTTTGTTTTGAGTTTTAATACTCATAGGTTGACCATGGGATCTGCATACCAGAAGCCTTCCTTTGATGGATTTGTAGACATGTTGATTGTTGAACAGTCTCACTTGGTGGATTTTGGACTTCTCAAGTCATCAAAGACCAAAGCCTTGGTGGCTAGTGATGATCAAAAATCTAGTCTAGGGGGGAAAAGCAACAAGAAGAAGAAGCAATGGAAGCAAAAAACACAATCTGAGCCACAACAATCCTCCTCTCAACAAGGCAGTTCTTCTTCAAACAAAAAGGGAAGTAATGAAAACAAGGACAAACTCTTTTGTGCATACTGCGAAAAGCCAAATCATGACGAGCATCATTGCAAGACAAAAATAATCGATGAGTTAGAAAATCTACTCAAGAAGAACAAGATTCAAGTGCCAGGTACTTCCAAGGATTCAACTCCAACCTCTTCGAAGGGTAAAGGTCAAGCACTTATGGCAAACACAAGTTCTTCAGAATGGATACTTGACTCAGGTGCCTCTTACCATATGGGTTCTTCAAAGGAAGACTTTTCTTCATTGAAGAAGTCACAGGTGCCCCACATCTTCGTGGGAGATGATGCTAAAATGGAATTTGAAGGGAAAGGACATGTGGAAATGGAAAATGGGGAATTCAAGGATGTTCTCTATGTTCCAAATCTAAGCTCCAATCTCCTATTAGTTTACCAAATCACTCATCTTGGAGATGGTCATAAGGTTGAGTTCCTTCCAGATTTAGTGATGGTGTGAAGTCTTAAAGATGATTCATTGGTAGTAGTTGGGAAAGTCAATGATGACAAGAGGCTTTATTCCTTCTCCTACTTTGTGCCTAAGAGTCCTTCCCAAGCCTTGTTGACTCACTCTACTTCAAACATCAACTTATGGCATGATCGGTTTGGTCACCTTGACTTCTGCCCTCTTTAACAACTTTGCTCAAAACATATCGTCAGAGGTCTACCTAATATCAAATTTTCTAAGGGAGAATGTTCATCTTGTTCAGTGGATATGAATCTCAAGGAGAAGTATGATAAAGGAAAGTCTTCATGAGCTCCTGTTGTTCTTCAGCTAGTTCACATGGTATTAGCAGGACCCTTTGTAGTGACTTCAGTTAGCTGAGGCCGCTACATAATCACATTTGTTGATGAATTTTTGAGATTCACTTGGGTCTTCTTCCTTCATCATAAGAATGAAGTGGTTCATAAGCTTCAAGACTTCGAGGCTCATGTTGAACACAAGTCAAGGAAAGCCATCAAAGTACTAAGGGTGGACAATGAGAACACATATGTAGACAGAAGACTTAAGAATTTTTGTAGAATTAAGGGGATTGATCTTCAGAACTCACCAACATTTAGTCCGCACAAGATAGATGTTGCAGGTATGATGATTAGGACTCTCAAGACCATGGCAAGTTGCATGATTAAGGCCAAGTCTCTCAATCCTACACTTGAAGTTGAAGCCATTAGCAGTGCTACTCACATACTTAACAGATCTCCTCATCTAGCCTTAGATGGCAAGACTCCTTTTGAGGCATGGTGCGGCAGAAAACTCGTTGTGAGTCACCTTAGAGTCTTCAATTGTGTAGCATGGGCAAACCTTTCTTCCAGGAGTTGCAAGGCACCGACACCTAGGCCTTCTGTCTTCATCAGTTATGAAGACAATGTGAAGGCTTATAGACTTATAGATCCAAAGACTCACAAGATTTTTGTGGAGAAGGATGTTCACTTTGCAGAAAGTTCATCAAGCTTATCCTCTACTCTCCACACATCATACACAGTGGAAACTGATAGTGACACAAGCAATAGTGCTTCAACAGGTTCAGGCATGTGGGGTTCTATCGATAGTTGTAGTGAGAGGTCACATCAGTCCAGTCCACACACTTATATTGCCACAGTGAAAGGTCCATCTCAGCATGCTACATCTAGTCTTCCAGCTCCAGCTTCATTTGACTTGGGTGATAGACTTGAGGACTTACATCTTCTCATTGATGATGATTCTTCTAGAGTTGTTGTGAGGGCTCACTCTGAACCTCATGTCCATTCTCTACATGATCAATCTTCACAGGTTGGCATGATTATGGATCCTTATGAACATCAATTAGTGGAGGTCTCTTTTTCAGTTGAGGAGACAAATGGTTCAGTGGAACATGTTCAAACAAACATCCTTGACCAATCTGCATTCGTTCTTTTCAGCACAGTTGGAAGGGGTGAACATCAACATCAGTACAAGGATACTTGAGCATGTTTCAGGGCCAACATACATCTTCACGAGTGTACCTTTGCCTTTTTTTCTTCCTAAGGGGAGGAACATCGTTCTACATTCTTGGACCAGCTTCTTCATCGGAGCAACTTTCACTTGTCAACATTCTTCTTTTTTGGGGGGAGTCTATTCTGTCTCTCATCCTTCTCTCATTCTCTTATGTATATACTGGATGTATGTCATAATGGGGGGGGGGGGGGGGGGGGGGCGCTTGATTACTCCATCCATCGATGCATCCTTATTTATCTCTCTTTTTGGGGGAGGGTTTTTCCCATGAGGTTTTCCCTCTTTCCCTGCTTTATGGGAGATTGCATTTTCATTATGTACATGGGTACCTAATACGACCTAGTAGCCAAGACCCATTATGCATCTTCATCCTAGTTTGTAAGCTTAAGGGAATTCCCCTAAGTTGCACTTAAGGGGGGGTGTTGGTGTAAATAAGTATTTACTTATTACACTTACTTAAGTTTACTTAGGTTAATGCATTAGTTTATTATTTTGCATTATTTTATTATTTTTATTTGTGAGACACTTAGGAGTTTGTGCACCTTTTTGAGTTGTCATGTAGACAACATAGGAGTATGCAACTCTATTTGAGCACATGGTGTCTACAACACTATTTTGTGTGTCACACCCTTGTAGGCTTATCCTCTCATCACTGCACTTACTTCTGTGCTTAATGGAGGATAACCCATATCTGGTGGACATGTGCTTGGTTGTATGACACATCATGGTGTTGATTACAAGACATTCTAGATGTATCTCAAAGGCCTTTATATACAGGCACTCCTAGTGTATTTTTACATTACATTGCATGACATATTGAATACATTGTCATTCTGATCATACTCTCTCTCTCTTTCTTTGGTCTACTGTGTGCTTGTGTTTGAGTTCTTAGTTCTTGGGTGAATTTTGCCCTTAGGAAAATTCTTACACCTTCTACTGGAACATCATTCCATTTGGATTAAAGAATGTTAGAGGTAATTACCAACAAGCCATGTCCACCATATTTCATGATATGATGCATAAAATATGGAAGATTACGTGGATGATACCTTGAAAAGATCTAGAAAACTAAACATGCACCTTGAAGATTTGGGTTTAATCTCAGATTGGATGGAGCAATTCAACCTTAAATTAATTCCTAAGAAATGTGCTTTCAACGACCTACCTCATAAAAACTACTTGGATATATTTTTCCAGCTAAAGGAATTGAGATTGAGCCTAAAAAGGTCCAAGCTATAATGCATATGCCACCTCCCAAATTCATAATCTAAATTAGGAGTCTACAGGGACATCTTTAGTCTATTAGAAGGTTCATATTCGAACTCATTGACATAGCTCAACCTTTCAACAAGAACCTACGTAAAAGAGAAACTTGTATATGAAATGAAGAATGTGAGAAAAGTCTAAATTAAATCAAAGAATATCTAGCTAATCCTCCAATTCTAATTACTCATATTTCAGGGAAACCACTCATCCTATACATCTCAATCATAGCTACATCCCTGGGGGCACTACTGGATCAACAAGATGAAATAGGAAAGGAAAGATTTGTATATTATATTAGTAGAACATTAGTATCCTATGAGGTCAATTACAACAACATTGAGAAGGGTTGCCTAGTTGTTGCCTTTGTATCTAATAAACTTAGATAGTATAGGCTTGTACACACTACACATCTTGTAGGAAAAATTGACCCATTGTGTAGTGCCTAGCCCTAGTTTACCTTTTAGTTAATATTGCCAAACACTTTAAGGCCAGTTTATGTTTATGCTTGATGATTAGTAACATTATTTTCCAGATTACTATATATTGTTTTCATACTCAGTTGATTATATGATGAGACTACTTTGGTACTAGTTATTTCATGCATGCATGATTATACCTTGATGATGATTATTTACAGTGATTTTAACTATTTAATGATGTCAATTACATGGATTATTTATACATGTTTTCTATGGATACTTACCCCATACTGCATGTGTATGGTGTGCATGTATGTTTTCTTTATGTATGATATTTCTAATGTGGTTAAGGAAGGGAGTCGTAGTCACCTACTAGTCAGGATCTACACAATGCACCACTTCCTACCATTGCTTGATTAGTTTAGAATTTATGTGTTTTTACATGTGTGGATTTTATGCAGATTGTAATTGTCGAGTATCAACTTCCCTAAATTGCCAGGATGAGCGTACCTTATCGCAATATCTCAATGGTAAGAGAGAGGAGCTAAATTCTTATGTCCAAATCCTGACCTTAAAACCAATTGTCCTAGAAATTAGGACAAGTATATGAGATGATTACCCTTTTGAATTGATCATATGACATAAATTCGTGATTATAACCTTTGAGTTTGATCTTGTATGTGGTATTTTATGATGGGTTTTCATATTTCGTCTTATAGGTCTTTGGTGATTTTTTTGTTAATTAAGTAAAATTAAAAGAATATTTAATTATTTAATTTAATGAAAAATTATTAAGATAATTTCATTATTTAATTATATTTAATTAATTAAGAAGTTAATTAAATAAAATAATTAAATTTAAAGAAAAATTTATAGTTCTTATTTTAGAGCATAATAATATTAATTTAATTTAATAATAATATATTTAGGAGATCATTTTTAAATAAATGCTAAATATTATTATTACTTAAGTTAATAAATACATTATCAAAAAAATGCTTTGAAAATTAATTAAAGAGAGAAAGAGAAATGAATTAAATAAAGACATTTTAAATTGCAAAAAGTGTGCATGAATATCCAAAAAGTAATAAAATATTAATAAGATTGTGATCAACGAGTTCCCTTGTATGATTGTACAATCAATGTCCCGAATTTAGGGGAGAACTCCTTATCAAAGATTGAGAGTTCATTTCACAGGGACCAGGGATTTTTAGAAAGAAGATTTTGAGAGAAGTTAAGGGTATTCTCTAACAATCTTCAAGTGGTTGTATATTAGCATCAAATTTAGGTAGTCTTGTGTTTTATTCACATAATGAATTGTGTTCTTTGAAATTCCTATCTACATTGTGTTTGTTGAATCTATTTTTCAAATTTCATTTATGATGAATCTTTCATTGTGAATTACTGATATTCATATCGAATTCTATCTTATTATGAGAATTGAAACATTAGACAACCCTCATTCTGTAGATTACAAAGTTGATAATATAATCGAGAAGGGTTTTGAATAGAAATCAAAATTTTAGAATATAAATTTGACTAGTTTATCAAATTTTCCCTATCAAAGTATTTTCATAATATATATATAAATTAATGAATTCTAGATAATATTTATTTTGTCTTATTAAAAAGACAAATTACATTTTCAAAGGGAAGTTTTAAATTTATAAAAAAAATATAATATAAAAAGGGTGGGGGTGAGGCCACCAAACCCCACACCCCAACCTTCTGACATGGCCTTGAAAGGACTGCACGCAACAACATTATTAATATTGCTACCTGTGGCAATAGTAACATCTACAGTCGCATGACACAGACAAGCCAACGGGCCATAAATACTATTACTGGTTGTTTTAAAAATTATTTTAAAAATTTTAATTTTAATAAAATTTAATTATTATTTATTAAATAATTTAATTAATAATTTTTGTTATTTATTAATTAATTAATTAACGATAATTTATTTATATAGTTTTATTTTAAATAGTTATTAATTTAATTAAATTAATTTAGTTAATTAATTTTCTAATTAATAATAAATATTATTTAATAACACTTAAGTTATTTATTTATATTATTATTTAATAATTTTGATTGTTAATAAAATTGTAGTAATTTTATTTAATGATCAATAATTATTATTTTAATATTTTATGCAGATAATTATTTTTTGTAGTCATCTTATGATATTTAATTGTGAACCTTGAAATTTCATGAGTTAAGGGCAATTGTGCAATTTGTTCTATCACGAGAAATGGGTTAAGTTGTTAGGGTAAAATGTAATTCTTATCTACTTGAAAACTTACATTGAAATGAAAACTTAAACCTTATTGTTAACTTAGACTATGTGTCTTCAAAATCAAACAAAACTATGAAACTACACTATTAACTATATGTTGTCTATGTTTTCGGTTTGGGTTGACTAGAGTGTTGACTAGTCCTAGGATGTTTACCAGAGGTCAGGAAGTATTATTTTGGTGATTATAAATGATGTTATGTTTTGACTTATGTGTACCTTCTTGGATCAATCATGTTAGGATGATCATATTTGTGATGTTGTACTTTGACTAAGTGATTTCTATACTTGTCAGTTGCTTGTTTAGAGAACTAATGTATGGGTTTTGGTCTTTTGAGATCTTTTTACTTTGCTGAGTTTAGGGTAGGTTATTTCTATGTTAAGTTGAGAAGTGGCTTTCAATGGAGGCCAAGGCTCTAAAGAGGTTGATGGTTAACCCATTGTAAGTAGTTAATAAGTGAAAATACTATACTAAATAAGAGTAAAATGAACCTAATAAGAGTCTTTGTCTTTCCTCTCTCATGCCTCGAGTGCTAGTATATACTAGGATGAGAGTAGAGAGGATGTTTGGTTGTGACCATGCATCATTAGTATGTCTTGTCAATATGAAAGGATACTAGTACTGCATAGATTCACTAAGGGATCAAAGGATTAAAAGACTAGCTGGGTAACCCTAGAGTTGGCTCGTGCAATGACACTTGCCCGCTAGCATTATAGATTCCCTACTTGTCTTGTAGACTCTGGGTTCTTTGAGTTAGATTACTTTTAGGGTTTTCCTTGACCTAGATATTACTTTGTTTTTTTGGGGTTGTCATCCTATCTAGGACTTGATACTACCTCCTCAGTGCAGTGGGAGTGGACCTTTTTGGGTTACCACAAGGTCGGGTGGTAGTACTTTTTTACTTTTACCATTGAGATTTGTTCGTTGATGTCATGGCTAGAGTTCCTTATTCTGCATTTCCTTTCATTCTATCTTTGTGAATTATGATGGATGGTTATATCTATACGATGGATGATTTTACTTATTGTATTGTATTTTGTTTCATGGATTTGAAAGGGATGATGTAATCTATTTTATAAATGTATATTCTTTTAGCCTTTCATACCCTGTGATATGTATAGTGGATGATTGTGCATTCTAAATTAATACCAAGTGGCATTCATAACAAATGTATATTATTTAAATGGATTAGATCTTGTAGTTATTCTTTAATGTGGATGTGTTATTTATTGGAATTAGTATTATTTAAATTTTAATGCGATTCAACGTCTTGGGATCCTTAAGGAATGTAATATGTTATGTGTTGCTTATGTATGCTTATATGTTATTGCTTTTGCTATTATATTATTGTTGTTATATGTGTTTTTTTTTTTAAGAAAAATTGTTTGGCAAACTTAGTAAAACTTTAGGTTAATTCTTCTGGATCCCTTGGCGGGGCGTTACACACTGAAGTATCTCTTAAGCAAGGCTACCCTTACTGGCTAGTTAGCTAAATGGATGATGATTATATATAAATTTGACATTCAATACATCAATTGTAAGGCAATCAAAGGACACGCTATAGTTGATCAATTGACAAATTTTCCATTGAAAGATAATGCTCCAATATAAATTGACTTTAGTGATTCTTCCATTATGTATGTAATTGAGTGAACATGGAAAATGTTCTTTGATGCATCTTAGACAAAGAACAACTCCGATTTTGGAATCTTGTTTGCCACACCTCAACATTAGATTATTCCAAAATCATACAAACTTCTTTTCCCCTGCACAAAAAATATAGCAGAGTATGAGACTTTGACAAATGGGATCAAATTGGCTATTGAATGGAGGATCACTAAGATACACATATTTGGAGACTCATCTTGTCATCGATCATACTAATAGTGATTATCAAACTAAAGATGATAAAATACTTCCCTACAAGAAAATGATTGACGATCTTAAGAATTACTTCATTTTTGTCACATTCCAACATATCCCTTGAGCTAAAAACAAGACAGATGATGCTATGGCTACTTTAGCTTCCATTATGCATTTGTAGGAGCATGGATCCATATTTGAATTTTTGGTGGAAGAACTATGCTACCTTTAACATGATTCCTCTGATAATAGTGGCATATGCACTATGGTTGGTCATGATTCCTCATAATATACTAACATCTACTTTTACCTTCAAGACCAAATAATCATTGTATTGAAAAATTGGATAGTATGGATATACTCTAATTTTATCATTTATGGAAACATATAACCTATATTAAGTCAACAAGATATAAAGACATGTTTTTGACATGAAGAATTAGAAATTTGTTTAAGTGTTATGAAGACTAACTGCCAATAGAGACACATTTTTGGTTAGCACACTTCACTAATAGCATTTTGGCACATGCACACTTGATAGAAGGTAGTACAAGGTATTAGGACTCCATATCTAAGAGCACAAGTCATAATGAGTTGTACAAACAAAGTTATTAGAGTTTTGTGAGTTGTAGTCATGTACATGAATAACATAATAGAGATGAGGAATTACTAAATTGTGTTAAGGCATTATTTTAGTTTTATAAAATAATTACTTAACTATTATGGGATGAAATCCTTTATGTTAACCCTAACTTAGAATAAAGTGATTTTATGTTTGGGACACGTGTGAAGACTTGAAGGCTGACATGAATAAATAATTGGGTATAAAGGAAAGAGTTTTGTATGTGAAGTTGTGCAATGTCTTTTGACATTGTATTATGATTTTTATATGATATTAACTTTATGTTATAGTAGGAAATGGTAGTATATACAAAGTTTTTTGAAGAGATCCACCAAGGAAAAATAAAAAATTGAAGATATCAATACTATTATAAAGGTTTTTGTATCTATGCCTTTTGTGTACAGGATATATCATTGTATATGCATGCTTGAGTAGTGAGTTCAACTTGCCACATTTGTAATTGTAAAACCAACTCCTAATAGGGTTGAGGCTTCTAACAAGGCCTAGTCCTCTAACAAGGAAAAATACACTATGTATATGTAATAGACTCCTAAAAGGGTCAATATCTTTCACAAGATACTTTTGATCAATGGATCATTTTGTGGGTATCATCCCCACCAAGGCTTTCCCTTGGCCAAGGTTTGTCTAGTTAAAAAATAATGGTGTTATGAGTTGCATTGTATTACTATTATGTTTACTTTTCAGTTTGATCACATGTGCATGTTTAAAGATTGTTAAAGATATCTATATGATAGAACAATTGGGTATAAAGGAAAGGGTTTTGTATGCAAAGTTGTGTGATGTCTTTTGACATTATATTGTGATTATTATACTATGAAAACTTTATTTTATAGCAGAAATGTAGTATATGCAAAGTTTTTTGAATGGATCCACTAAGGAAAAATTAAATATTGAAGATATTAGTACTATTAGAAAGGTTTTTGTATCTATACCTTTTTGTGTACATAATATATCATTGTATATGCATGTTTGAGTATTGGGCTCAACTTGCAACATTTTAATTATAATACCAAATCCTAAAAAGGTTGAGGCTTCTAACAAGGTCTACTCCTCTAACAAAGAAAAATGCACTATATGAATGTAATAGACTCCTAAAAAGGTCAATAACTTTCACAAGATGTTTTTGATTAGTGGATCATTTTGTGGTTATCATCCCCACCAGGGTTACCTCTTGGCTATGGTTTCCCTAGTTAACAAATAATGGTGTTATGAGTTGCATTGTGCTACTATTATGTTTACTTTTAATTTTGATCACATGTGTATGTTTAAATATTGTTAAAGATATCCATAGTTGCGAAAACATTTGTGGAATATTGATTCACACCCCCCTCTTAGTATTTGCTGTTTCTAACAATTGGTATCAGAGCCCAATTACTTATACTAGGCCTAAAAGATTGAGTAAGAGCTCTATGGATATGGATCAGTTATGGAAGAGCCTAGATGAAGCTCTTGAGGAACTTGATGTAATCACAAAAGAATGAGACAACTTTAAGATAAAACTTAAGAGAAGCACAAGATTTCATTTAGAAGTAGAAGGAATAGATTGAATTGACTAAATCCAAGAAGAAAAATTCAAATGATCAGATCAAGGATAGTGATGCAATTTCTAAATTGAAGGACAATGAGATTCCAAAGCATGAGCTTGAAATTAAAAATCTTAAGATGAGCTTGATGGAAGATGAGAAGAAAAGTCAATTAAATAATAAAAACTTCAAATTATATAACTTGTGAAGTACAACATTATTGTGAAAGGAGAGCTTACACAAAAAAAGTACCATATTGAGAAGTTATATTCAAGCATTTAGAAGGTTAATGAGAAGATCATGACATAAATACCATATTGAGAAGTTATATTGAAGCATTTAGAAGGTTAATGAGAAGATCATGACATAAAGACCTAAAGATGATATGACTGGTATTGGCTACTATGAAGGAGAATCATCTAAGAGATTTGAAGTTACTAAGGAACCATATCTAGTGATCAAAAAATTTGTACAACAACAAGATCTAAACAAGGAAGTACCTAAACAATCTTAAGAAGTAAAGAAACAATTTAATGGAAGATGCCTTGCATGCAATGAAATTGGTCACATGAAGAAGGACTATATAGGTAATTATACTAAAACTCTTTCTGGTTATTGTTATAATTGTTTTGTTTATGGACATAGAGCTAATGAATGCAGGAAACCTAGATATAGTAATAATAATGGAATGCATCAAGGTGCTAACCCTACAACTAGTAGACCTAGTGGAGAAAAAAAATTCATAATAAATAGAGTTATTTGTTATAAGTGCAACAACTTTGGACACATTGAGAGAGATTACAAATTATAGATCAATCCATCAGGACCTAGATATGGAAACAATGTCATGGCCTATTTTAATTGCAACAAACTTGGGCATACGACAATATTTTACAAGTTCATTAGTTTTGGAAGAGATATGAGGACAAATAAAATGAGACCAAAAAATTCAAGGACACTAATTATAGAAGGAATGCCAACAACAACATGAGATTGAATGAAAATAACAATGAAAGACAAGAAGAGATTGTGAAAGAGAAAGTAGAGAACTTCAATAAAATATTTGTTAAATCTAAGACACTTGGAAGCACACAAATATGGGTAGAAAAGAAGACAAATAACTCATTTGAGAATAATTTAAATTTAGTGATAATAGCTGACAAACCCTTATCAATCTAAGAAATCAATTCATTAAAGGATGAAGGGGAAATGACATCAAAAATTTATTCAACCCCTGATAGGTTGAATTAAGACTTGTGAATTTTGTGGTAGTATAATATGTATAAGAGGAAGCTGTAATTAAGATCACATGTCATCTAAAGTTCATATGTAAGTGCACAAAATGAAAACAATTCTCTAGTAAATGATAGTATCTTTTGAGACTTGCATACTTTTGTGATTAATGTAGATTTAGGTTGAATTAGATCTAATGGTTAAGATTGATTGAAGTATCACCATTTGATTGTGCAAAGAGTTAGAGAGTCCTAAGAAGTAAATTTGAGAGCAATTTTGAAGTGTTTAAAGAAGATTGCAAGTGAATTTATAGAAGCCCTAATTTTACAATTTTAAGAGGTATTCATTACTCACGTAATCCTTTTTTAAAGAGAATTTAAGGTTTTAAGATTGAAATAATAAAAATTCCTGTAATATGCAATTTTTATAAGAGACCTAGGTATAAATTCAAGAAGCATCCTTATATTTTACTTGAAGATGATCCATCTAGAGGCTTTTTCACAAGTTCCAAGTAGGGTTTTACAAGTTAAAGACATATGTGAGTATGTTCACTACAAGTTTGAAGAAATTAGAGACAATGACATACATAAGGACTTGAACCTAGTATGTCAATAATAATTGGACCTTTAAAAAAAGGGTCTAAACACTTGGAAACCCTGAATATCACTAAGCACATGTTCTTTGAAGAATTTGATCAACATGAATGGACCATAATTGTATTGAGAAGAATTCATGGGGGTATGTTTTGGGTAGGATAAATCCTCATTATGATTAAAAATGAATTGATTCATAAAATTGTTGGAATAAGAAATGAAGGTAGTAAACCTGTTAATGAGAAAATTGTGAATAAGTTAGTTGAGATCAACACCGAATCTATATCATATGGTAGAAACATGAAGTTTGATAAGATAAAGAAAACTTATGTTAGGTTGATCAACAAGATCAGATGATATAAGATGAACTACAACTCAAGGGTAAATGTAGTACATGTGGGATTTATACTGTATGTGTGAATTTGTGGGCCTCTGAACCTCACACACACTTCAATGTGGTCCTTACCTACAGAATCATCTTGGAATAAACATAGAGTCATTTATCCAAGACACTTGACAGTGCAACCCATTGCCTTCTATCCAGAAGGATTTTTCTTATTTATGCTCTCAGAGTCAAGATGTAGGCAACCATACCTTTCTGGAATCAAGGGTTTAAATGCAATTAAGTCTATATAAGTGTGCAAGTAATCTAAATGATATATGCACTTAATCTAATAGCATATAAAATAAACTAGATTATATGTATGCATATTAAAGCTATATGATCTTTAAATCTAAATAATGAAAATCTTGTGAGAATAATAAGCTAATGAGGGCACAATTCAGCAAAGATTCGATGCAAATTCAATTCAACCTCTATAATGAGGAATTATGAACCCCTTAAATAGAATCTAGAAATGAATCAATGGTCAGGATCAACCTTGATGAACGGTTAGGATTAGATAGAATATTCAGTTAAGATGGAATATTCCTTATGCAGATGAAGTTAACTGTCCCAGATCTGAGTGTGATAAGTAGATAACTGAACTTGTCATAAATGTGAGAGCAAGTTGACCAGATTGATTCCAATTTTGAGAAGTAGTTCACTCAGAGTTGCCATTTAGAACTAAAGAGAGGATTTTGAAGATATTATTTAATTTAATAGGTGAGATATGACCTCATAAATGCCTTTTTCATTTAATTGAATAATCTAATTCAATTAATTAAAATAAGCATAATTATTAAATTAAATATTTTAACTCCTTAGTACATTAGTCTTAGGATATAATTTAATTAAATTAAAGTACAAAAACTTCGAATTAAATTAAATCTTAATTAGTAGGTTTAATGTGACTAATATGAGTCAATACTTTAGGAATTAAATAAATAGCATGATTAATGTAGATTTAGGGTTTTTGCATTTGGCAATTAAGCCAAGTAGTGAATATCAGAATAAGAATTGCCTAGTGGAATAGGACTTCAGTATTGATTAGAATAGACTAGAATTGGTGATCATGGCAATGAGCCAATTTTGGGGTATTACATTTTTCCCCTCTTTGAATGAATGTGCGACCAACATGTTCAATTCAAAGAAAATTAGAAAGAATGATGTGAGGATCAAGAAATGAGATTGGTTCCAAAATTGATGATACAGAGACCAATTGATAAGCTTTTAAGGACCATCTCCAGAATAGAGCTTAATCCTAAGGAATCCAAGTAGAGCACCTAGATACCTAAGTTGATAAGTATTTTAAGGTTTTCCCTCAGAATGAAGTTTAACCTTGAAGAATCTAGATAGAACACCTAGATACCCAAGATTTGATAAGCCTTTAAAAGACTATCTCCATAATGGAGCTTAATCTTTAAGGATCTAGATAGAACATCTAGATACCTAAATTGATAAGCATTTAAAAGAGTATCTATAGAATGGAGCTTAATCTTAAAGGATCTAGATAGAACATCTAGATACCTGAGATTTGATAAGCATTTAAAATATTATCTCCAAAACGAAGCTTAATCTTTAAGGATCCAAATAGAACATCTAGATACCTGAAATTGACAACTTTTAAAAGATTATCTTCAGAACAGAGCTTAATATTTAAGGATCTAGATAGAACATCTAGATACCTGAGATTTGATAAGAATTTAAAAGATTTTCTCCAAAATAGAGCTTAATCTTTAAGGATCCAGATAGAACATCTAGATACCTGAATTGATAAGCATTTAAAAGATTGTCTCTAGAATGGAGCTTAACCTTTAAGGATCAGGATAGAACATCCAGATACCTAAAATTGATAAAATATAGAAAGATAAAATTATGAGTCATAGGACCATCCCCAGAATGAGGCTTGATCCTTAGGTGTCGAGGTTTAGATTGTGCCGATACCTATCCATCAAACTTTGATACAAACTACTATAAAGTGTGATCAACTAATGACAAGATGAAATAGATGACAAAGATGTCACGTAGAGGGGAACAAGATGCCCCTAGTAATGAGATGCCCTGAATGGTAAGGACATAATATGGGAACAAGATGCCCCAAGCAATGAAGATTAAGATTAATTTGGAATTAGAGTTCAATGATGTAATCATCCTACCCCCTCAGGAATGAAATTGAAAGATGACAAACCAAAAATATGATGTAAGTAGTATATTGAGAGATATAGAAGAATTATGAGATTCAACAAAATGTAGGAGAGATCAGAATGATCAAAAGAAAATTCGAAGTCAATTCAACATGATTTGAAGGTCTTGAATACCAAGTTTGACCATAGTTAACTGGAGTTGACTTTTTCCAAATTTGAGATGAAATTGAAGAAATTTGAGTTGAAAAGATTCAAAGAGTCACCAAGTATCAACAAAAATTTGGACTACACAAGTGTTTGATTGCATCAATCCCAAAATTTTAAAACACATTTTTTAGCTACTTAGGTGTGTCAGATTTTGAATTTGATCCCGAAAAATGGGTTTAGTGTAGCCAAAGTAGCCAAGAGGGTGATTAATCAATCATTTGTATAGTTGTGAACATGATGCTTTGAAGAAGACAACAACCCTTCATTACAGAAGACAAAAGTAGATTTGCAATTGAATCATATGTTGAACCAAGAAATAGAATCCTATGCTATATGCAACCTTAAACTAGATGCAACCCTAGGTCTGGTTACCAAGCGTCAACAATTGTCATCACTGAGCATATAGCCGAAACCCTAGATTTCATACAAATCTCACTAACATTGCAATCATGAGAATATGAATAGGACATCTGTTCTAGTTATGTCAAGATCAAATGTAAGCATTTGAGGCACAAGAAGCCAGAATGACCAGAACATTTGCCCCTTTTAATGTAGCAAGTTAACATAAGCATCAAAACATAAATGTTAGGGTGACTAGAATGTTGCTTGCATGGAAAACACACCAAATACACAAGAGATCCAACTTATCCTAAGTATTTAGTAAGTATTCTATCTGAAATGACCCTTACATTCATAACCTAAGACAAAAGTGTGCTAGATATACTCACAGTGATCCATACATTCACTTAATAGGATGAGTATTAGTATATACTATAGCATGAAGAGTTCACTCCAATAGGCAAGGAGAAGAGTGAATGTTATTGATGTATCTATATAAAAGGAATTAAGGTACACCCAACCATCCAATATGAGATGGAGGCTCTTATAGTGGACACCCCTTTTATAGGAATAGGTCAACTAATTGGAACTAAAACATAGATAGAAAGCAAAGAAAAGATCATGCCCCCAATCATTAATTCTCTAAACCTCACACACACTTCATTGTGGTCCTTACTTGTAGAATCATCCTAGAATGAAAAGAGGTCCAACAGTGTGATCCATTGCCTTTTATCTAGAAGGATTTTGGTATTTATGCTCTCAGAGTTGAGGTACAGGCAACCAGACCATTTTAGAATGAAAGGTTTAAAATGCAATTAAGCCTATATTGAATGAAAAATATTCTATGTGAGATGTGCAATTATTCTAAGAACATATAAGGTAAACTAGATTATATGTATGCATACTAAAGCTATATGATATTTAATCTAAGAAATGAAAGCTTATGCTAATAATGAGTGAGTGAGTGCACGATTCAACAGAGATTTAATACAAATTCTATTCAACCTCTGTAATGAGGAATTAGGAGTCTCTTAAATAGAATTCTTGGAATGGATCAATGGTCAGGATCAATCTAGATGAACAGTTAAGATTAGATAGAATATTTAGTTAAGATGGAAACTTCCTTATGCAAGTGAAGTTAACTGTTTTAGATCTGAGTGTGATAAGTAGTTAACTAAACTTGTCATAAGTGTGAGAGCAAGTTAATTGGATTGATTCTAATTTTCAGAAGTAGTTCACTCAGAGTTTCCATTTAGAACTAAAGAGAGGATTTTGAAGATATTATTTAATTTAATAGGTGAGATATGACCTCACAAATACCTTTTTTCATTTAATTGAATGATTACATTCAATTAATTGAAATAAGCATTGTTATTAAATTAAATATTTTTAATCCCTTAATACATTAGCCTTAGGAAATAATTTAATTTAATTAAAGTATAAATAATTATAATTAAATTAAATCTTAATCAATAGGTTTAACGTGACTAATATGAGTCAATACTTAGAAATTGAGTAGATGTCCTAATTAATGTAGATTTAGGGTTTTCTATATTTGACACTTAGGTCAAGTAGTGAAAATCAAAACTAGAATTTCCTAGTGAAATAGGACTTTAAAATTGACTAGAATAGACCAGAATTGGTGATCATGAAAATGAGCCAATTTTGGGGTGTTACATTTTGCCCCTCTTTGAATGAATGTGCGAGCAACACATTCAATTCAAAGAAAATCAGAAAGTGTGATGCACAGATTAGGAAATAAGATGGTTTCCAAAATTGATGGTATGGAGACCAATTGATAAGCTTCTAAGGACCATCTCCAAAATGGAGCTTAATCGTAAGGAATCCAAGCAGAGCACCTAGATACTTGAATTGATAAGTATTCTAAAGGTTTCGTTAAGAAAAAAGTTTAACTTTTAAGGATCCAAACAGAACATTTGGATACCTAAGATTTGATAGCATTTTAAAGGTTTTCTTCAGAATGAAGTTTAACCTTTAAGGATCCAAACAGAACATATAGATACCTAAAATTGATAGCATTTAAAAGATCATCTCTAGAATAGAGCTTAACCTTTAAGGATCTAGATAGAACATCCAAATACCTAAAATTGATAGCATTTAAAAGATTATCTCCAGAATGGAGCTTAACCTTTAAGGATCTAGATAGAACATCTAGATACCTAAGAGTTGATAGAAGATAGCAAGGTCAAATTATGAGTCATAGAATCATCCTCAGAACAAGGCTTGATCCTCAAGAGTTGAGGTTTAGATTATTCTGATACCTATCCATCAAACTCTGTATAAGATGTGATGGAAAAGATGCCAGAAAGAGGGGAACAAGATGCCCCGAGCAATAAAGATTTAGATTGATTTGAAATTCAAGTTCAATGATGTAATCATCCTACCCCCTCGAGAGTGAAATTGAAAGATGACACATCAGAAATATGATGTAAAGTAGTATGTTGAGAGATATAGAAGAAATACAAGATGTAGCAAAATGTAGAAGAGATTAGAATGATCAGAAGAAAATTGGAGTCAATTCGGCATGATTTCAAGGTCCTAAAGACCAAGTTTGACCATAGTTTATTGGAATTGACATTTTCTAGATTTGAGATGAAATTTGAAGAAATTTGAGTTGAAAATATTCAAAGATTCACCAAGTATCAACAAAAATTTGGATTGCACAAGCATTCAATTGCGTTAGTCCCAAAATTTTAAAATGAATTTTTGAGCCACTTAAGTGTGTTAGATTTCAAATTCGATCCTAAAAAATGGGTTCAGAGCAACCAAAGTAGCCAAGAGGGTGATTAATCACTCATGTGTAGTCATGAAGAACATGATGCTTTGAAGAAGCCAACAACCCCTCATTACAGAAGATGAAAGTAGATTTTCAATTGAATCATATGTTGAACCAAGAAATGAAATCCTATGCTATATGCAACCTTAATCTAGATGCAACCCTAGGTCTAGTTACCAAGCTTTGACAATTATCATTATTGAGTATATAGCGAAAACCCTAGGTGTCATAAAACTCTCACTAACATTGCAATCCTAAGAATATGAATAGGACATCTATTCTAATTTTGCTGGGATGAAATGTAAGCATTCGAGAAGCCAAAACGACTAGAACATTTGCCCCTTTTAATGTAGCAAGTTAACATAAGCATCAAAACATAAACATTAGGATAATTAGAATGTTTCTTGCATGGCAGACACACCAAACACGCAAGAAATTTCACTTATGCTAAGTATTTAGTAAGAATTCTATCCGCAATGACCCTTACATTTGTAATGTAAGAAACAAGCGTGCTAGATATACTCACAGTGATCCATACATTCACTTAATAGGACAAGTATCTGTATATACTATAGCATGAAGAGTTCACTCCAATAGACAAGGAGAAGAGCCAACATTATTGACATATCCATATAAAAGGAGTCGAGGTACACCTGACCATCCAATATGAGATGGAGGATCTTATAGTGGACACCCCTTTTATAGGAATAGGTCAACTAATTGGAACTAAATCTTAGATAGAAAGAAAAGAAAAGATCATGCCCCTAGTCATTACTTCTCTAGTCAAAAATGACACCATCGAGTTAATCGAGGAGACATGATAAAGTGAAAGAAAAAAAAAACAAAGAAAAATGCTCAGCATATCTAAATAAGTATGTCATTTTGAGTTCAACATTTTTGGGATTGATGTCAAGTGTCAATGTCCAAAATATAGATGAAAGGAATCTCTTCAGTAGGGTGACAACAATAGGTAGACGCAGTCATAATGACTAGTGACTAAGGTCAAGGAGGAATCTTTGAGGTGAAGAGCCTAAGAGGATTGAGCGACAGTAGATAGATAGCCAAGATGACTAGTGACTGATGCAAGAGAGATCTTCCATAAAGGAATCTTGAATCATGACTCGAGCAATAGTAGGAAGACAAAACTAAAACAACTGGTGACTATTGTGAAAGAGATTCTATGAGGAGAATCTTGACAAGAGTGACACTAGAAACAATAGGTAGACATAGCCAGAATGAATTGTGACTATCGCAAAAGAGATTCTATGAGGAGAATCTCGAAAAGGAGTGACACTAGCAACAATAGGTAGACATAGCTAGAATGACTGGTGACTATCATGAAAGAGATTCTATGAGGAGAATCTCAAAAAGGAGTAACACTAGTGATATTAGGCAAACATAGCCAGAATGACTTGTGACTATCATGAAAGAGATTAGATGATACTAAAGGGGAATGCCCCCAAGTTATGAGAAGAATCAATCCATGGATACATGAGCGAAAAGTAGGAAAAGCAATAAAGCAACTATATAGGAAGCCAGAAGATGTGCTACAAGATAGAGCATTGGGAAAAAGAGGTGCCTATTTACTAGGTTTTCACCCTCTTGTTAGAGCTTTCATTTTTTTGCTACCATAATGCCTATTTTCAAGTTTTCACTAATGGCACTTTTTCTTGTTTTTCAATTTTTTTTTGTATTTTTTGTATTTTTTGATTTTTTTGTATTTTTTGGAATATTCATTTTTTTCAGTTTTATTAAGGCACCTATTGCTAGGTTTTCACTAAGGTAACAATTTTTTTTCAGGGTTTTTTCTAATTTTTATGATTTTTTGTTAGGATATTTTCAAAATTTTAGAACTTTTTTAGAGATTACTAGCTCTCAAGAAGGATTACCTTGATTTTGTTCTAGTGTCTAGCAAGGTGTAGGATGAGATATAGTAGCAAGCTAGTGGATAAGTGGAGATGGATAGGCAAGGAGTATAAAGTGGTGAATGTTACCCTCAAGGAAAGTCTTCACAAGATTACCCAAGCTAGGGAAAAAGATATAACAATATAAGCTCATGGTGTAATGAAGGGTGTCACATAAGTAATCCAAGAAAATGACCATGTCAAGGGATTGCTAAGAACTAAGTTTTCTTCTTTCTTTTGTTGATCAAGACCAAAGGGATAACTTAATAGGATAGTAAAGTTTGTTATGGAGGTTATGAGTAAATGACTTTGGGAATGAGGACATTTGAAGGATAAGCAAGATCATGGATGGAATAATTATGCATGATGCCTGTTTACTAGGTTTTCATCATGGTATTTATCCAAGGTGCCACAAGAAGTTGTTTTCACCATAGGATGGATTTATTTTTCTTTAATTTTGCTACTAAGGTGCCTGTTTCTAGGTTTTCACCAAGGCATTCTTTTTTCTTTTCTTTTTTTTGGATTTTTAGAGTTTTTTGGAAATAATTCAAGCCTTTTTCAATTTGAATAGTGCTCCTATTGGAAGGAGAAAAATTATGATAAGCCAAGACCATAGAAAGGTATGCTCAAAGATGTTGATAGGGTAATAAAAGGGAGATAGTAGAAAAGATATATGGAGGATAAGGTTTTAGGCTATGGATGAGATAAATGGGATGGAAGGATAAATGGTGGAGGATAGAAGGTGGAGTGGATAGGGTATTGAAATGGATGTGCAAGGGTAGAAGAAAAAGTGGGCAAGATCAACATTGACACACACCTTGAAGGGTAGTGGAATGATGGAGGAAATAAGGATGAAATAGTATGAGGTGGTGGAATATTTTTGGAGAGGGGTGGAGTAGAAGGTTTTGAAACTTTTTTAGGAAGATTTTGGGAAGAAGATGGAGTGGAAGCCTTTGGAAGCATAAATGTCAATTTTTATTTCTTTTCAATATCCAAGTCCTTCAAAAGAGACTTGGGAATCCATATAGCTTTTGATTTTTCATTAGATGCTTTGGAATGCATTTCTTCAATAACAGATTTAAGAACCCATATTTTCCTTAGTTGAGCT
The DNA here is from genome assembly GCA_028749045.1 of Cupressus sempervirens. Taxonomy (NCBI): domain Eukaryota; kingdom Viridiplantae; phylum Streptophyta; class Pinopsida; order Cupressales; family Cupressaceae; genus Cupressus; species Cupressus sempervirens. Next base: position 658,610,820 of record CM053792.1, on the reverse strand, counting down.
CTTTGAATAGTGGACCTTTGCAATCTCTTTTGCATATTTTCCTTCTTGACATTCACATGTCAATTAGAGGAGACATAGTGAATGTTTGAGGATGGATTCATGCACTTGTGTTTGAGTTTATCATCCAAATTGCTTCCAAAAAACTTGGGAGTTGTGGATGAATGAGGCCAATATGACTGGTTTAGATGGAAAGGTGGATGTGAAGAGTTCAAGTATGTGTATCTTTGTTGATCTTGGGGTAGGGTAGAAGGAACATGTGATGAGCTAAGAGTAGAAGTAGGAGATAGAGGAACATAAGGTCCCAATATGGATGGAAGGTTCGAAGGTTTTAGCTTTGATGGATAGGGACAAATGATAGATTTAGAAAATGTACATGGACCATGAGTAGCGATATCAACATCTTTGGAGTGAGCAACATGGCTTGGGTGATTAATAGACTCATGAGTAATTGTTATAGGAGCAATACCTTTGACAGGAATATTTAAATCTTGAGAATAGTTTTGAAATGAATGTAGTGAGGTAGAACAAGAGGGTGAGGAAACACTTTTCTCTTCAAAAGGAATTTTAGGTATCATAGGAAAAGTATCCTTCTCTTGGTCTTTAATAATCTCCTTAAGGATGGTGAAAGGAATATCTTGATCTTTCTTAGTAGAATATTTTGATCTTTCTTAGTAGAGGTGCATGACATGGGAGATGGAGGACTATGTGGCTCTTGAGATGGAGGCACAAGATCTTGGAAGATTTGAAAGGGGATGAAGGAATCTTGTTCTTGATCAATACTTTTTTCTTCATCATTTAAGTTGTCCTCTTGACATGAAACCAGTTCCAAGGATGAGGAAGTATCTGAATCTATATTTGAATCTTTTTCTGGAGTCTACATAATAGGCTTTTGAAGTTCAGAAGGAAAATTACTTGGAGTGGACTTCATAGGCATAGTAGGGCATGGAGAAGTATGATCTGTGAAGGTAGTGAAAGGACTTGTAGTCCAATATCTATTGGCTTGATTTTCTTTCAAACACAGTCCTTGAGGGTACACATAGTCAACAAGGGGAGTAGCGAGTTCTTTGTTTGGTGAATATGTGTTGGAAAGATTGGACACTTTAGAAGGTGGTTGTATTTCTTCTTGAGATTATAATCTATAGTAGATGAGAGCTTTGATTTTCAAATTATGTCATTGTTAAAGAGATCTTGGATCTTGTTTTTCAGCTCCTTACAATGTGAAGTTTTATGTAAATTATGTCTATGATAAGCACAATAGTTACTCATAAAGGAAACTCCTGCCAAAGTGACCTTAGGTAACACAATGAGTTTCTTTTGAAGAATTTATTCCAAAGTTGATTCATAAGATCTTCCCAAAGGGGTGAAATCATGCTTTGGTTTAGGTTCCCAAGGTTTTTCTTCAAAGATATTTGTAGATTTCTTGGGTGTTTGTGAGGTGTTCTCAGATATCTTGGATTCAAGATCACAAGAATTTGATTTTTGGTTGTCATAGGAGGAAGGGAAATTTTCTCTCAAGGAGAATTTTTTTGATGATGTTTCATCTTCCTCCTTTAGTCTTTGAAGTTGAGCACTCATTGATTGGATTTGTTGCTTCATGTTTGCAATAAGTAGCTCTTCTTCCTCACTAGGAACATTGGATTTAGCACATTTTTTGTTAGCCATTTTGATGTACTATGTTTCAGGTAGTGATAGCCAAGTTTTAGAACATAAGTCAAGTTTCCATAGTCATAGACAATGACAAATAGCAAAAGCTAAGACAAGGACCACACTAGAACATAGTCTCAAAAAAAAGCAAGATAAGAGTGTTGTATACTTAGGTATGAGTTGTCTGAGTAATGGCTAGAACAACCAAGGTTTATGACTATCGTGAAACCAAGTATGATGAACATAGAAGGAAAATAACAAGATAACTAAAAGATGATACTAGTCAAAGTATGGATCACAAGTCATTAGCTAAGTAAGATGCCGCTATTTGGGACTATCTACAAACAGAAAAGAGGTAAACTATTGCAGGAAAAAAACTAGACTTAGAGTGGAGATAACTCTAAGAAACTAGTTTGACAATTTTGACTCAAGATCCCACGTGAATATACTTTGAGAGTTGTGCGAGAAAGTAAATAGGCATGGGAAAAGAGTTAGAACAACAATTTAAACTCACGCAGAGAGTTGTATAGAACTGCGCAAAAACATGCTAGGACTTGCAAGCGAAATAGAACCTAGACAATAGGACAAAAATGCAAGATCTTGCATGGAGATTTACATAAGCTCACATGAAAACCTAGATAGGGCCACACAAAGAAATGAAAAGACAAAAGAAACTCACGTAAAATTTTGAAAATTGTGCATGAAAATAGAGACCAGACTGACAACTAAATTGGATTTTAAAGAGACTTTGAAGATTTCAAATAGTTGTAGACAGACTGTTGATTCATTTGGAAAATTTCAAATAGATAGTAAGGTTGATTTTCAAGTGTTTAAATAGTATTTGGTTTTGAACAAGGTAAGTGTTTTGAAAAAGACACAGGAAGCAGCAGTAGTCGAATACAATCCACTGAGGACAAAGCAACTCAAAGGGACAGGGGTGTCTTGACCTTCAATTTGTTTAGATAGGTTTGGACATGTTTAAGACTCGATAACAAACATGCTCTATCCCTAAAACCAAAAATGGTAGAGAAGTCAAAACCTTTGTCTCACAACTTATGCACATGTGTACACCTCACACAACCATGTCACCCCACTAGAGGGCACCCGTATTTTTGGTGTATTCAAAGGGCTCAATAACATATACTTGAAATGAACACCCTTGTGGTAGGGGTCAAGCACGTATACCACCTTCCAATGCCCAGTAGCATGCCTATGGTGAGTTCTACAATAGAGATTCTTCCCCCTCCTTGCACAAAGATTATGCTTCATTTTAGAGGTGAATCAGATAGTTTCTAACTAAGAGGTTTTTACTTGGCTTCCATTCATATTAATCCTTGGTGGCTCTGCAAGCAGAGTTGAGACTAGTAGCCCACACCAACATCTGAGAGTGAACACACTTTCCTAGCAAGATTGTGGTCAGCACCAACTAGTGCAATAGATAGAGCTTCCCCTTGATAAGTGATATCAAGAATCAAGGGAAAGAAATTAATCCAGCTATGGAGTCTTTCACTCTACAAAGCATCTTGATTATATTGAGTTGGAATCTTTGGAAAAAGGAGTCTGCTCACTTGGGTCATTCCTAGAGGTTGGATGATGGATCCCTCTAGTAGGCCCTCTAAAGGATTGACTCAGACTAGTGGTTCAAACATAAGGGTCAAAGTTTCTGATTTCCCTCAAGAGGAAAGAGCATACTCCTCTACCTTAGTTTCTCACCCAAACACATAGAACACATTAATTACCAACTTAGCTTAATCAATTTAGACTCATCCTTCCTAAATATTTTGATCCCTTTGAAAGGAAACCATCATCTCATCATAGAAAAGGGCTAGCACTAGAGAACCACTAAGCTACTTGCCTTCTTTGGAATGCCATCTTTTAGAAGCATCTAGGTTTCTAATTCACCCTTGGTCATGACCTCCAAGTGGTGAAGAGCATAATCCCCTATTCTTCTATCTTACACTCTAAGAAGTTCACAAGCCCTAATTAGATTATGTTTTGAAATTAGGAAAGAAAACACATTGTTTTATTTGTTTTAAGATTTGATCTTCGACAAATGTATCTTCGACAATTATTCTGCAGACAAACAGTCAGTTCATGTTTGAATGTTTTGTATAAGGAATCTTTGCCAAACATCTTGTAGACAACCATTAGGTTGTAGAAAATTAGAAAAATAGAAATAAAGATGCTTTAGAGAAAACACATTAGTCAAACAGAAGCTTAACTATGGGAAAATAAAATTTAACTTTTTTTTGTTCTTTTTTATACCCATAAAATAGCTTAGAAAATGTCAAAACCTATGAAAACATCAAACGTCAAAATTCATTTTATACTGTTTTCTTTTCTTTTTAAATCTAAAAAATTGTATTTTGTATTGCTATAGAAAATTTTTGCATGAAATCATGCATAGACCTACGTAAAATCATGTACAGAACCATGTGAAATCATGCATAGACCTGTGCAAAGAAATGGTGTGCACTATTCAAAATCATGCACAGGTTCATGTGAGCTCTTTCACTGACTCACATGAGAATCTGTGCAATAGGGAACTTTTTCAAGTGAGGAAGTATACAAAAATAGGCAAAACCCTCAGATCTTCGTGCAAAAATTAGATTTTTTGTGTGAAAATTTGGAATACTATATGGATAGGTACGGGAGAATGCTAAAAATGTCAAAAAATAAGCTAGATGAGGCTAGAAAATTTGTTTTTCTTGGCCCCATACTGGGCACTAGAAATGTATGTGTGAATTTGTGGGCATCTAAACCTCACACAGACTTCAATGTGATCCTTACCTACGAAATCATCCTGGAATGAATATGGGATAGTTCATCCAAGAGTACCAATAGTGTGACCTGTTGCCTTCTATCTAGAAGGATTTTTCTTGTTTATGCTCTCAGAGTTGTGTAGGCAACCTGACCATTCTAGAATGAAGGGTTTAAAATGTAATTAAGCCTATATTGAATGAAAATTATTCTATGTGAGATATGCAATTATTCTAAGAACATATAAAATAAACTAAATGATATGTATGCATACTAAAGCTATATGATATTTAATCTAAGAAATGAAAGCTTACGCTAATAATGAGTGAGTGAGTGCACAATTTAGGAGAGATTTGATACAAATTCCATTCAACCTCTGTAATGAGGAATTAGGAGTCTCTTAAATAGAAATCTTGGAATGGATCAACGATCAGGGTCAATCTAGTTGAATGATTAAGATTAGATAGAAGATTCAGTTAAGATGGAAACTTCCTTGTGTAGGTGAAGTTAACTATTTCATATCTGAGTGTGATAAGTAGTTAACTGAACTTGTCATAAGTGTGAGAGCAAGTTAACTAGATTGATTCTAATTTCGAGAAGTAGTTCACTCAAAGATTCCATTTATAATTGAAGAAAGGATTTTGAAGATATTATTTAATTTAATAGGTGAGATATGACCTCACAAATACCTTTTTCATTGAATTGAATGATTACATTCTATTAATTGAAATAAGAATTTTTATTAAATTAAATATTTTTAATCCCTTAGTACATTAGCCTTAGGAAATAATTTAATTTAATTAAAGTATAAATACTTAGAATTAAATTAAATCTTAATCAATAGGTTTAATGTGACTAATATGAGTCAATACTTAGGAATTGAGTAGACATCCTGATTAATGCAGATTTGGGATTTTCTACATTTGACACTTAGGTCAAGTAGCAAAAATCAAAACTAGAATTGCCTAGTGAAATAGGACTTTAGAATTGACCAGAATAGACCAGAATTGGTGATCATGGAAATGAGCCAATTTTGGGGTATTACATATACATGCAACCTATATGATGATAGAAGGAAAAGAGAAATTCAACATATGTGAGATTCTTAAGTGGCATTTGTTTCATAATTTGGATAAAATCAAGTAAAGTAAGGTAGCCACTTTCATTTTTGAATCATTTTTGATACATCTATTCTTTCAAGTAATGAGAATATTTTTGGGATTTCCTAATTATGAATGAGATTCTAAAAAAGAGTATAATGGAAATTATTACCTTGTATTTTAGGAAGCAACCCACTAATAGGATATGAGATGACATCAAGAATGATGAAAAAAATTAGGTAGAAATGAAAAAAAAATTAGAATACCCCCTACTATTGTAGAGAAGTACAAAGATTAATTATGATTTATGGTTGAAATAAATTTAACTTGCATGGAGGCAATAGAGCCTAGAGTGAAGTTTATTAACCCTATGGACTATGAAGTGAGTGAACAAATAATAGAGGGATATGCAAAACTAATTTTAGAATTAGGTACATGATATTATTCAATCAGAAGTTTATCAATAGTTGATGCAAGAGTATCCTAGGTTGCCTTCCTACCCTGTTCATCTTTGTTCATTCTACCTATTGGAGCTGAATGATAGTGGTTTCCAAGTTGTTGTTTCTATCGACTTGTTCAATTTTGGTTGACTTATCTAGTGTTGGTCGAGTTATTGTACCTAGTTTTGGTCAAGTTACTATAGCTAGTATTGGCTAGGTTACTATAGCTACTGAGTTACTGTAGTTGTCAAATTACCGTACCTATCAAGTTACTATTACTATTGATTTCTAGTTACTGTCGAGTACCAATTATTGCCAAGGCATCTAATGTTGGCTGAGTGTTCCTTCATGTGCCAAGTGAACTTGTTATTTGCTAATATTCGATTCCTTATTTGACTGAGTTCATCTGTGGTTGGTTCTTTGTTTGATCCAACTTTTGTAATTAATTTGGATTATTAATTTAATGTTCAAACCTTATCTTGGGATGTGTGCAAACCATTTTAAGGTCAACCTTTCAATTATTTAATGATCTACAATCTTTTGTAATCCATTTTGGTAAGTAGAAATAGGGGTATTTAGTTTAGGTTAGGTATGACTTGTAGAGTTGAGAGAAAATGTCTTTTGGAAGAGAAAATTTGAAGTTGGATCATGGATTTGGAATTCATTTTGTATTTGGAGATAACCCAAAAGGCCTTATAGCTTGGCATGTATGCTAATAAATTAATGAATCAATAAAGTATGTGTTGTTCCTCCTCTCCTTGGTGTTATTCTCTTTGTTGTTTTCCTCCATTGTATTACTCAACAAGGTGATTGAATAGTTAGGCGTACATCTAGCCCTAGCTCTTTAATCTATCCTTGTGTCAGGTGGTATCAAAGGTTGAAGTTCATCCTTGTGGATATTGGATCATGTAGAACCTTAAGTTGAATTTGGTTGTAGGGTGGTAGACTTGTAGATTTTACCTATAGCTTGTAGAGGGTTGCAATATTGTAGGAATCTATTGATAAAGATGGTTCACAATAGAGGAAATTATGACACTTCTATTATGGACATGTTGAGACAAATTGCCACCAAATTAAATGTTGTGGAGACAAACCAAAGGAGAGGAGTGCATCTTGATAATGCGAGTGATGATGAAGCAATAGAACCACACCCTAATATGGAACCTAAGGAAGATTAGGATGAGGAAAGATTATTGAGAATATTATCTAGGGTACATTCAAAGCCTATTGTGAAAGTAATTCTTATGATGGAAAATAAGACACAAATGCTATATTGGATTGGATCTCTGATATGGAGAAGTCCTTTGATTTTGAAGGTACTCATGATAATAGGAAGGTGAAGATTATAGTCACTAGGTTGAAGGGTCATGCCTCACTATGGTGGGAGCATTTACAAATTGGTAGACAAAGAAGAGGAAAAGAGAAGATCACGACTTGGCTGAAAATGGTGAACAAGGTGAAGAAGAAGTTCCTTCCTGTTGATTACCAAGTTATCTTATTAAGAAAGATGCAAAATTTGAGACAAAAGGACTTGACTATAAAAAAGTATACTAAGGAATTCTATAGATTGCACATCAGATCTAGACATGCAAATGATAAGGTTGAAAAAGTTTCAAGATATCTAAAAGGATTGAGATCTAGAATTCAAGATGAGATAAGTTTTGTGAAATTGGAAAGTGTGGAAGAAGCAGAACCAATACTTAAAACTTTCAACCTCTAAAAGTATTCACCACACATCCATCTCATAGTCTATGCATATAAATTGAAATACCAAATTAAGCATATACATTCATAGCATGAAAGTAAATATTCAACACATGTATGAAACAAGATATTTGGTTAACATGAAACCATTTAAGGAGAAGGTAAAAGTGGGGTGTGCTGGAATACTTTAGAATAACTAAGAGAGGGGGGGGGGGGGGGGGGGGGTGGGTGAACCAGTTATCCAAGGTCTAGATGTATAAATTAAACTTTTCAGAACTTAGTTAAACCATACAACACTTAACTTGATCATGCATTCGTCCATAAGATTATGCAATCACTTAAAACTTGTAGCTTACTATTAAATCAACTTGTAGAAATATAAACATAAAACAAATTAGATTCATTATCACACTTGACATAATGATTTACGTGGAAACCCAATTTGGAAAAAATCACTAGTAACATGCTACATTTTTTCACTCTTTTGAAGTGATGCACTGTGAAAGGCCAACCTTGTTAAAGGTTACAATACACACTGTTAAATGTAACCTCATTAAAGGATTTCAATCACCCTATTAGGAGTGAGCCTTGTTATAGAGCTTTAGACCATTCACTTGGAATGTCACCCAATTAAAGGATTTACAAATAACTGTTAGTTCAACCTTAATCCAAAGGATTTACCTTAGATTGATACAATTACTAGAGAGTAATAGTAAGGCTTGATCTAATAACAACTTACAACTTCATTTACAAATTATAGATCACCATTTTAGTCCTCCATTCTATTTGGCCTTCACTCATTACAACTCTGATAGCTTGTTCACCCTTCATGAATTCATATCCTTAAGCCTTCTTGCTTAACATGTCATTGAAATTTTTTCTGTTAGGTTACTTAATGAAGCAAAATCCTTGACTCCTTGTCTTCCTTAGGTTCTCACACATGACAAACTTTTCTTCTGACTAGTCCTTCCTATAAATAGGAAATTAAGATCTTTTGCCACTCATTCTCCATCATCCAATTTAGGGTTAGGACATATTAGGTAGGATACAATGGATCTACCCCATATTCCATATATTTTATATAAACTTCTCCTTGAATCCTCTTTGAATTCACCTAAAAATGGTTCACCTTAAATTTTGTGTTTCCAGCTCATCAATCTTATCTTCTTCCTATTCAAATAATCTAAGAAAACAAACTTGTCAGCTCAGATCCATCAAATTCACAATCTTTTAAATAATGTAGTAGCTCGACATTATCTTGTCTCTAATTCTTGGCACATACTGTGTTGCTCCACATCCTTTGTAAAATCACTTAGCATGAACTAAAGTTTACTGGTGATTGACATCAATTAAACTTTACTCAACATCCACTGTTATGCTCGGTATACACTAGAATAGACTTTTACTCAACTCCAACTAATTTTTTGCTTAGCTTGCATTGACTTTTCTCAGCACCTACTATCCACTCAATCAAGCTTTGTAGACAAAATTTTTGTAACTTATTCTTCTAGAATTTCTTAGTGCAACCAACCTTTGTAACCTTAAGTAGATTATCAATACATCATGTTATCACTATCTTAATTGATTCTTGTACTTCTTTACATAAGCATAACTCAAACTTTCCTCTAGGTGTTATTATTACATCTTTTGATCAAATCCTCTAAATCAATCAACTAAGTGATAATACTTAAATCATATAAGCAGCTATCTTACCAACAAATAGCAGGTTTGATATCAGTGACAAAATAATGATTGAAACATATTGATCATACTTGTATGTTCTCAACAATCTCCCTCAAATAATCATCCTCTTTTATTGTTTTCAATCTATTCTGAACAATCTCCCTCTTTGGTAGTAATGGAAAACCAAACTGATCAACCAAATTGACTAGGTTAAAATAGTAAGACAATACTAAAAAATAAAATGATTCCTTGTATTGAAATCTCTCCCTCTATTAGCAACTTCTAATTTCTAATAGATTACAAAACTCTTTTTTTACAACTCCCTAAGAATTTCTTCTTATATATCTCCCTCTTCCTAGGTAGATGTTAGAATTTCTCTATTTTTGTTCTCTTGATCAATAACTATCTCCCTCTAAGATTAGTAAATCTCTCCCTTGATTATTCCCTTGATCAGTAATTATTTTTCCTAATTATTTTTCTTTCCTTCTACTGTATTCTCCCATTATTTATTTCTCCTCCTAATTTTCCTTCTGATCATTAATCTCTCCCTCTTTGACAATAATGCCAAAGATGTGTCATCTTAACATGCAAATATAGGCTTCTTCAATTTCTCCCTCTATCACCTTAATTGTGACTAATTTTTAGTTTCAGCTCTTTGATTACTTTAGGAAGCTCCTAAAGTAAGATACACTACATTAATATGTAATATGTGAACATTAGCTTGTTTGATACAGGGCACTACTCTTGTTACTTAGATAGCCTTTGGTAGGGGTATCACCCCTAGTTTACCTCTTAGATACCCATGAGCATCCTTAGGTAATGCTTTTGTCAAGATATCAACAATTTTCTCTTTAGTGTTAACATATTCCATCTTCACCTCTTTATCTTGAACTAATTCCCTCAAGTAATGGTACTTGATTGCAATGTGCTTATTCTTTGTGTGCATCACAAGATTCTTTTATATATAGATAGCACTTGTATTATCACAATAAAGTATCACTAGTTCTGTGATCTCTTCCTTCATACCTTTGAGTAACTATTTGATCCACACAATGTTTGTACAAATTATAGCACTAGCAACATATTTAGCTTTAGCCGTAGATTGTGAAGTGCAATTTTTATTTTTTACTAGTCCATGTAACTAGCCTCTTGCCTAAGAAAAATGCTCCTCCACTAGTTCTCTTTCTATCATCAATGTTTCTAGCCCAATCAACATCAGTGTAGGCTCTTGATTCAATTTTTTTATTCTTCTTATAGTATAGACCATACTCCTCTATTCCTTTTAGATATCTCATTATTCTCTTTACAACCATGAAGTAATTCTCTCTAGGATTAGTAGAGAATGTTGCAACTATCCCTATAGATAAGGCAATTTTAGGTTTTCTATGTACTACACATTGTAATTTTCTAATCATAGACCTATATAATGTTTGATTCACCTCAGCCTAATCATCATTCTTTGACAACTTGTGTCCTATCACTATAGGTGTATTTTACTAGTTTGGAATCATCCAATCCAAAAGTTTTTAGTATTTCTTTGATATACTTTGACTGAGCAATGTATATACCATATTTCAATTGATATACTTGCAAACCCACAAAGAATTTGATCTCTCTAAACATAAACATTTCAAATTCTTGCTTTATTTGATTTGTAAAATCCTTACATAAAGCATCTTGACCTCCAAATATGATATCATCAAAAAAAAATTAGATTAAAAAATACGTTTGTCTTTCTCTAACTTCATGTACAAATAGTTGTTATCATCAATCCTTTCAAATCCAATCTTCACAAGATAATTATGAAGTCTCTCATACCCTGCTCTTGGTGCTTGTTTCAAACCATTTAGAGCTTTGTGTAGCCTACATACCATGTTCTTATTGTTAACATCAACAAATCCATCTAGTTGTTCTATGTAAATTTCTTCCTATAATATGCCATTTAGAAATGTAGATTTACCATCCATTTGATAAAATTTGAAACCTTTGTATGTAGAATAAGCAAGTAGAGGTCTTACTCCTTCCAATCAGGCAACAGAAGAAAATGTCTCTCTATATTCAATTCCTTCCTCTTGTGCATATCCCTTGCAAACTAATCTTACCTTGTTCCTTGTAACTTCACCATTTTCAATACCCATTTGGTGCCAATCACTTTTTTTCTTCTGGTCTAGGAACTAAAGTCCATGTTTTTTTTTTCTCAATTTGTTCAATCTCTTCTTCCATGGCTTTACTCCAGTCTATATCTTCTAATGCATATATCACTGATTTTGATTCCTTCATGCTTAGAAAACACATATTATTTCTCAATCTATTTCTTAGCATTGGTCTAGCATCTTTATCTCCAATAATTTGTGTAGCAGGACAATGTCTTTTGACATATTTGGACAATCTTGGTTTAGCTCTAGTTTCTTCAATTTATCTTTCACCTTCAGAGTCACTGTGTACATCTTCGGTAGTTAGTTCAACATCTCTTTCATGTACACTAATCTTAGAATCATTATGTGCTTCAACTTCATTCTATGAGTCGGCATCTAAATGTAGCTCAGTTCTTGAATGCAACTCTACAGTCATTGAAACTTGCTGCTAGTTTGTAGCTTGATTTGTAGCATCTTCTTTAGTAGGCATACCTTCATAAAAGTATATAAATTACTTGTATTCTTCTAGTTATTTCATAAGTTCAACCTCATGTACTTCTTTATATTCATCAAAATTTATATTTTCACTTTCCACAACTTTGTTAGAATTAGTATTTAGAAACTTATATGCTTTACATTTTGTGGAATACCCTAGGAATATACCTTCCTCACTTGGTCCATCCATTTTACCATTCTTGAAGTCTTTATGAATATAGCATTTGCTTCCAAATACCTTAAAGTATTTTACATTGGGTGAGTATCAATACCATATTTCAAAAGGTGTTGAATGAGTACCTTTCTTGACTTGCACATGGTTCAAGGTATAGATAGCTGTACTTATAGCTTCTCTCCAGAATTTTAAAGAAACATTTCTCTACATCATGAGTAGTCTAGCATAGTCCATTATAGATCTATTCATCCTTTCAAAAATTCCATTTTGTGGAGGGGTTCAAGGTGTATATGTCTATTTTTTGATTCCTCTGTCATTAAAGAACATCTCAAATTCATTTGATGTGAAGTCTCCTCCTATGTCAGATCTCAAACACTTTAGACTTTTACTTGTTTCCTTCTCAATTCTTTCTAAGTACCACTTAAACATTTAGAAAGCATTAGATTTTTTTTTAGAAACATAACTATCCTCATTCTAGAATAATCATCAACAAAAAAAATAATGTACTTATCTCCTTTGTAGCTTTGCACATCAATTAGACCACACAAGTCAATATGAAAAATCTCTAGTATTCCTTTAGAGGTATAAACTTTACTCTTAAAACTTGTCTTTGTCATTTTTCCTAACTAACATTGTTTGCACATTACATTATTAGGCTTCTTCAACTTAGGAAAACCTCTAATTTTTCTTATATTACTAATACTAACCAGGTTATCAAAATTGACATGACATAACCTTTTGTACCATAGCCACACATCATCAAATTTTACAACTAGACAATTAGCGTCCTCTATGTCAAGATAGAATAGATTACTCCTTATTTAATCACCCTTTTCAATTAGTTTTTGATTTGTGTCATATATCATAGAAATCTTGTTTTCAAACTCAATCTTACATCCCAAATTATTCAGTTGTGACACAATCAACAAATTATAGTTTGGTGAACCCACAATAGTGGGTTACACTTTTTTTCCTAAACTGACAATGAACTATGAATTTTCAAGAAAACTTTCACTTTCAGATGCAAATTGCCATTTAACGGTTAGGAATTTGAAGATGAACTAAACTAGAGTCTTTTAGGATTTTTTGTGTAGAATCTAAATATATTTTTTTAAAAAAAATTTGACTTGATTTGATTGAATTATTTTTTCTCCCATGAAAGCTGGTATGTTATCAAAAACCTGTTTTTTAAAAAGTGACATTGTTTTTGACACACATAACTTTTTTTCTACAATAGATATCAATGTGATTCTTTCAAATTTAGTTTTTTAACATCCATACCAAAACCATAGAGGTGATCTGATGTTTTTATCCTTAGTTTTTCATATTTTATTAGCGTTTAAAGTTGACCTAACATGAATCTGGACATACATGGATTTTGACACATGTAACTTATTATATATTTACTTGATTTAAAAATTTCTTTTTTTGATTGATAGAGGACTTGAATACAAAGATTGTAGTTATTTTTCAAATTTTTTTTTCTCTTAGTTACTATTTTTCCATGAGCGTTCAATATAGAGATTTATTTTTTAGAATGAACCTCTGTTCAATTCACATGCAAAAACATATACCTAACAAATTCAAAATGTATCAAATTCATAGTCATTAGAAAGCTTGTTTAGAGTACTTCTATCATGAAAAATGACATGATTTCAGTGCTCCATCTGGACCTAGTAATTGAGCCTGGAAGCCGTGAAAACAATTGAAACTATTATAGAATTTGCAAAAGACATCTAGTTTTCTAGTTTCGATAGAAACTAACTTTCTATCGAAAGTTTTTACATAGTTTCGATAGAAACTATTAATATTTAGTTTCGATAGAAACTATTTAGGTTGATTTTTTATCCTAAATAGTTTCGATCGAAAGTATTTAGTTTCTATCAAAACTATTAAGGACCCTTTTCTTCCATTTACTTAGTTTTGATCGAAACTAGGGTGCAAATTAGTTTCGATAGAAACTATATGGGTACTTTCTATCGAAAGTTTTTAGGCAAAAAAATCATCTTTCATGATTTTGGAGGAATTTCTTCCTCCGAAAAAGTGTAACCCACTATTGTGGGTTCACCCAGTTAAGTACTTCAACATAGTAAGTATTGTCACATAAGATCTTATCTATGAGCTTGATAGAACCTTTTCCCTTTATCAAACATGGTGCATCATTACCAAATATTACACTATTTCCATCATAAAAATTCAAGGTAATGAACTTCCTTTTTGTCTCTAGTCATGTGATGTGAACACCCACTATCAACGATCCATTTATCATTCTTGTTCACACAAGTCACAAGTGCAGTTGCCTCATCTTCATCATATTTGTCCTTCATTGCAACATACACCACTTCATCATCATGTTCATCAAATTCATCTCTTGTTTACTCTTCAACAATGTAGCATGACTTCTTTCCTTTTTCTTTGTAGTCATTGCTATCTTCATCTCTTGTACTCTTGTATTTGTCACCATCTCTGTAGTTCTTCTTCTCTGGACATCTAGTAGCAATATGACCAATCTCATTGCAATTGAAACAAATAATAGGTAATTTACCTTTGAAATTGCCTTTATCTTTGTGGAATCTTCTTTCCAATAGTGCTTCAAGCTATTTTACATCCTCCTTATCTATATCACTATCACTAGACACGTACTTTTTTTTGTCTTCTTCTTCTTCTCATCTGGTTCCTTCAATGATACCTTAGCTTTGAAAGTAGATTCAATATTCTTAGGTTTTAAATTAACAAAGTTAGTAGCTTGAGAGTAGTGAGTCTACCTATCAAACCCTCAAGTGATAGTTTATTCCCCGATATACATCTCAATTCTTGAATTATAGAAACTCTAATAACATATATAGGTAACAATGTCCTTAAAACTTTTCTTAGTATAGTATCATCATCTATATTACCAGTAGCTCCTCTTATTGCATTAAAAAATTCTTTTATCCTTTCAACATATTTAGTAATATTTTCACCTTCTTCCATTCTCATATCATCAAACTTACCTTTGAGACTTTCAACTTTAGCTCTTAGAACATTTGCATCTCCTCCATAGATAGTGGTTAGGGCATCCCACATTTTCTTTGCACTATCAAGACCTTTGATATAATCAAATTTGGCATAGCTTAGGACAAAAGCAATCTCCAACATTTTTTGGTTATGTTCTTTCTTCATTCCCATATCCTTAGTAGTTGGGGCTCCAACAAGGTCAACATGCTCCATGGGAATGGTAGATTGTGTATGATCTCCAAGTCCTCCAAGTTATAGCTTCATCAAACTTTGTCATGCAAGAAATTTATATCTATTGAGCTTGGGCACTTCTCTTTTTGACATTCTAATCTTTGTGCTTCGAGTACCTTCAAACTAGTTCTCTTAAGCAGATGGCTCTAATACCAATTGTTGGAATACTTTAAAATAATTGGGGGCAAAATTAGTTATCCAAGGTGTAGATGTATAATAAAACTTTTCACAACTTAGTGAACCCATAAAACATTTAACTTCATCATGCATGCATCCATAAGATTATACAATCACTTTAAACTTGTAGGTTACTATTAAATAAACTTGCAAAAATGTTGATGGGGACACAACCCAAGAACAGAATGGACACAATAGAAAAGGGGAAATTATATTAACTAAGAAAATAAGCTAGTACAACAGTACAGGGAAAATAAACTTCAAAACATGCCCTAAGGGCTTACAATAGCATAAATTTGGAGATAATTTCTCCTTTCAGTACCTCCTCTCAAACTCCACTCCAAACTGCCTTTTACAATGCCAAAAATCTCCTTAAATAGACCCCGGAGGGTTAAGGACTAGGAATACATTCTAGAAGGTGCTAGTAGGCATCCACTGACCAAATAGAAGGTTCCAGAAGCTGCATTAGAAGTCAGCGCAAATCTAGAAGAATCCAAAAATGGTAACCGAACTTTCGGGAGGCATAACTTTTGAACCGTAGCTCCGATTGACAAACCGTTTACATTTTTGAAAAGCTCTTGAAGCTCTCTATAGTGCTATGGACCAGCTTGCTCATCCCCCCCCTTTTTTTGGCCCTTTTTGAGGTCATTTAATTCCCCTAACCTGACTTTGAAGCATTCTTAGGAGGTCTCCAAAACTCAAAAAACTGCAATAACTTTCAAACCATGGGGCCTTTTGACCTGATTCTTTTTCTGGAATGCTCTAAATCACAATTACATTCATCTGACCAATTCACACCTTCTAGTTCACCAAAATGATGGCCCAATTACATGCTCCTATTTTTTTAGGATTTTCTAGCACACCAATAGTGGAACTGTGAGAGTTGGAACCTTTATTTGACCCAAATGGGTATCCAAAAATGAAAACACATGAAACAAAAACTAAGTCTAAGTACATTTTTTTTGGGTGACACAGGATTGCCCTTATACCTCTAGATGCTCCTGCATCAGACACCCAGGGTAGATTGAAAAGTGACCCTGTCACTTTATGAATGGTAGAGGAAATCCCAAATGGGAAACCTCAGCTACTGAAATCCAAGTTGAGTCCTCATTCGGTCATCCTTTCCATTTGACCAAATACTCTTCATACTGCCTATTTCTGGTACTCCTACCCACACGATGATCTAGAATGTCTTCTATCTCCTCCTTCTTAGAAGTAGGAATTGGACATGGCTCTAACACCAGCTCCTCATCTGAACCATCATCATGATACTCTATTAAATCCGCAATGTTGAAAATGGGAGAAATGTGAATACCATCTGACAGATCCACTTCATATGCATTTCCTAAGTCATGTTTCTTCAAAATTTTGCAGGGGCCAAATTTCTTCATTTTCAGCTTGTTGTAAGTACCGACTGGAAATCTTTCTTTTCCTAAGTGCACCATGAGTAGATCCCCTACTTGGAATTCCTTATGTCTTCTCCTTTGATTAGCCCTAGCTTTATACTCTTGATTCATCTTGGTAATGTGTGCCTGAACCTCCTCATGTAGATGCTTGATATGTTCAACAAATTCCTTAGCTTCAGCACTTGTCCTCTCCCCAACTAAACATCTCAGCAAATTGCCCAGACTTCTATTTACCACTTCTGTTTGGCCATCAATCTACGGGTGATGCATGGAACTGAATTTTAGGTCTGTTCTCAACTTCTTCCACAATGTCCTCCAGAAATACCCCACAAATTTGGTATCTCTGTCAGAAACTATACTCCTTGGAAGACCATGTAGTCTTACCACCTCTTTAAAAAACAAGTTTGCAATATGGACAACATCATGAGTTTTGTGACATGGAATGAAATGTGCCATTTTGGAGAACCTATCAGCCACAAGGAATACTGAGTCATTACCCCTTTGTGTCCTTGGCAATCGAAGAACAAATTCCATACTTATGTCCTCCCATGGCCTTGATGGAACATGCAATGGCTGATATAGGCCAGTATTGTGACTAAACCTCTTGGCAACTTGACAAACCTGGCAACTCTGTACAAAATTCTTCACATCCTGTGAAATTTTAGGCCAAAAATAATGTTCTCTAAGAATGGAAATGGTCTTATCTCGACCAAAATGTCCTGCTATCCCTCCACTATGTTTCTCCTTAATCAGATTTTCCCTCATGGAACTCCTTGGAATGCACAATTGACTACCCTTGAACAACATGCCATCCTAAATCAGATAGTCCAACCACTTGGTTCTATCTACAGCAACAGGTTCTTTACAAGCTTTCCATGCTTCAGCAAAATTAGGATCCTCGGGGTACAAATTCTTGAGTTCATCAAACCCAAATACTTCAACCTGCATTACTGTAAGCAACAACTGTCTTCTACTTAGTGCATCTGTAACCCTGTTAGATTTTCCACTTCTATGCTTCAACACAAATGTATAGCTCTGCAAGAACTCTACCCACTTCATATGCCTCTGATTCAATTTACCTTGGCTATTTAGGTACTGTAATGCCTGATGATCAATATACAAAACAAATTCCTTTGGCAATAAATAATGCCTCCATTTATTTAAGGCCTAAACTATTGCATAGAACTCTTGATCATAAACAGAATACTTCTTTGCATCATTCAATTTTTCACTAAAATATGCAATAGGCTTACCTTCTTGGCTTAATACAGCCCCAATAGCGCTGCCACTGGCATCACAATCCACCTGGAAAACCTTTCTAAAACCTGAAAGTGCCAACATAGGTTGTTCTGTTACCTTCTTCTTCAACAATTCAAAACTTCTCGCAGCTGCTGCATTCCATTTGAACTCTTTTCTATCCCCTCTTATTGTATCAGTTAGGAGTGCACATATGCCACTGAAATTCTTAATAAACTTCCTATAAAAACTAACCAGACCATGAAATGATCTTACCTCAGTAGCAGACCTTGGAGTAGGCCATTCCAAGATGGCTTTTACCTTCTCCAGATCCATTTTGAGACCTTCGGGTGATATAACAAACCCCAAATAGACTAACTCCTTTTTTGCAAAGATACACTTCTTCAGATTAATTAACAGTTTCTCTTCCCTTAGCCTTTCAAGGACATTATGAATATGCAATAAATGTTCTTCCAAAGTCTTGCTGCAAATTAAAATATCATCCAAATAAACAATAACAAATTTTCCCAAGAACTTCTTAAGTACCTCATTCATGAGCCGCATGAAGGTGCTTGGGGAGTTCGTCAATCCAAAGGGCATGACTAACCACTCATAAAGACCCTCCTTGGTCTTGAAGGATATTTTCCACTCATCTCCTTCTCAAATCCGTATCTGGTGATAACCACTCTTGAGATCTATCTTTGTGATGTACTGAGCTCCACTCAAGCAGTCCATAAGATCATCCATCCTTGGCAAAGGAAATCGGTACTTGATGGTTATCCTATTTATAGCTCGAGAATCTGTACACATCCTCCACTCTCCATCCTTCTTTGGTTCGAGTACTACAGGTACTGCACATGGACTTAGGCTTTCTCGAATCAAGCCCTTCCTCAAAAGCTCCTGAACCTGTCTATTTAGCTCCTCTATTTTAGTAGGAGTCATCCTGTGAGAAGCCTTGTTAGGAAAACTAGCTCCTGGAATCAGATCTATCTGATGACTGATTTGCCTTACTGGTGGCGATCCATTTGGAATAGTATCAAAGATAATATCTCCAAATTCCCCTAGTAAATCTAAAACTTCAAGTTGTATTTCACTACTGCCTTCTTTATATTTCCTAGGAATCAAAGCATAGCACATATGCTGATTTTTCATGCCATCTAAAAACTTCCTTCCATCAACAAGACAAATCCTAGCACTGCTACATACCTTTTCACCTTCCTATTTCATGGGCTTCAATTTGTGGCAAACTCCATCCTTTGTCAGAGAGTATGTGTTTGCATGTCCATCATGTATTGCATGTCTATCAAACTGCCATGGTCTACCCAATAATAGATGGCAAACATCCATCGAAATAACATCACAGAGAACTTCATCATGATAACTCTCAAATTTGAATTTCACTAAACATTGTTCACTTACCAGGACCTTATGATCATCTTTTACCCAAGCAATCCGATAGGGCTAGGGATGTTTCTCCCTCTTGAGCTTCAGCTTAGAGACCATCTCTTCTGATACCAAGTTATCGGTGCTACCACCATCAATGATCACGTCACAACATTTATCCTCACACTTGCATCTGGTATGAAATAAACTCCTCCGTCGTCCTAGTTCAATCTCACCACTTAGTAGGACTCTTTCATTTACCAAGGTCTCTCCTCTTTTTGCATCCTCTGAATGTGATGATTGTTCATCCTCATCCACATGAGCAACCCTAGCTTGGCCCTCAGCTCTCCTATCTGTCCTTCCTTGTTGTTGAGAGCATTCAAAGGCATGATGACCTTCTTCATTGCAATGGAAACAGGTACCATGGAAGCTGCCTCTTCCTTGTCCATGTCATCTACCTCTTCCTCTCTGATTTCCAAAGTCTTGATCATGGGAGCAGTTGAAACCCTCATTCCTCTGGTTCCTTCTAGTACCCACATCTTCATTTTTTTTTTGGGTTTCATTGTGGCCTCCAGATGATCTACTGTTTCCCCTTCCTCCTTGACTGCACCCTCTTTGTCTTCCTTCAAACCTTTTATTCAGCTTCTCTTCAACTCATAGGGAAAACTGGTATGCCTCTTCAACGCTGGTCATTCTTACCAGACTTAATTCCTCCTGGATGCTAGGTCGCAACCCACTGATATAATGAGAAACCTTCTCCTTATTCGCTTTTGCATGCCCTGCTCTAATCAAGAGTCGGTAAAATTCTTCTGTATATTCTTGGACTGATCTTCCTACTTGCTTTAACCCATGCATCTTCTTAAACAAATCAAGCTCGTAGTCCATAGGAATGAACTGCTTCTTCAATTTGTCCACCATGCGATCCCACCTTGTGATCTTCTCCTTTCCTCTTTTGTTTATTTCCAATTGGACCTCTTGCCACCAGATTTTGGCATGGCCTTTCAATTTGACCTTTGCAAACTTAACCCTATCTAGGTCCCTGATATCCTCATACTCAAAGTATTCTTCCAGTTCATTGATCCAATTGATCAACTCATCTGGTTTCAGATTTCCTGAAAATACACCCACTTCAATTGTAGGTCTTTTTCCAAACTTAGTAATGGCCCTAAAAAGCCTTTCCTCTGCATGACTCAGAACTTCCCTGTCAAATTCCCCTTCTGGTCCAATTTCATCTTCTTCGTTGTCATCTTCACTTTCATCACCTGCGGCCACAATTGTTCCTCTACGGAGCTTCTCCTGCAATGCTTGTACCTACCTTTGGAGGGCTCTAACCTCCTCAAGATTAATAGCTCTGGCCCTTCCACCATGCTCTCTTCATGGAGGCATCTTCTTAACTCAAACCCACAACCACACAGTCTTGGTGCAAACTGCCTCACAGTCGGCGCTCTGTCTACACACTCAGGAAAACTAGCTCTGATACCACTTGATGGGGACACAACCCAAGAATAGAATGGACACAATAGAAAAGGGGAAATTATATTAACTGAGAAAATAAGCTAGTACAATAGTACAGGGAAAATAAACTTCAAAACATGCCCTAAGGGCTTACAATAGCATAAATCTGGAGATAATTTCTCCTTTCAATACCTCCTCTCAAACTCCACTCCAAACTACCTTTTACAATGCCAGAAATCTCCTTAAATAGACCCTAGAGGGTTAAGGACTAGGAATACATTCTAGAAGGTGCTAGTAGGCATCCACCGACCAAATAGAAGGTTCCAAAAGCTGCGTTAGAAGTCGGTGCAAATCTAAAAGAATTCAGAAACGGTAATCGAACTTTCGGGAGACATAACTTTTGAGCCGTAGCTCCGATTGACAAACCGTTTACATTTCCAAAAAGCTCTCAAAGCACTCTATAGCCCTATGGATGAGCTTGTCTTGTCCCTCCATTTTTTTAGCCCTTTTTGAGGTCATTTAATGCCCCTAACCTGACTTTGAAGCATTCTTAGGAGGTCTCCAAAACTCGAAAAACTGCAATAACTTTCAAACCGTGGGGCCTTTTGACCCGATTCTTTTTCTAGAATGCTCTAAATCACAATTACATTCATTTGGCCAATTCAAACCTTCTAGTTCACCAAAATGATGGCCCAATTACATGCTCCTATTTTTTCAAGATTTTCTAGCACACTAATAGTGGAACTGTGAGAGTTGGAACTTTTATTTGACCCAAATGGGTATCCAAAAATGAAAACACATGAAACAGAAAGTAAGTCTAAGTACATTTTTTTTGGGTGACATAGGATTGCCCTTATACCTCTAGATGCTCCTGCATCAAATGTCAACACATTTGACACAATGATTTACATGGAAACTCAATTTGGGAAAAACCACTAGTAACATGCTACTCTTTTTCACTCTTCTAAAGTGATGCCCTATGAAAGGCCAACCTTTTTAAAGGTTATAATACACACTATTAAATGTGACCCTATTAAAATATTTTAATCACCTAGAATGATCCTTCTTAGAGGACTTCAGACCATTCACTTGGAATGTCACCTAATTAAAGGATTTACAAATGACTATTAGGTCAACCTTAATCCAAAGGATTTATCCTAGAGTGATATAATTATTAGATAGTAATAGTAAGGTTTGATCTAATAACAACTTACAACTCCATTTTTAGATTACAGATCACTTTTTTAGTCTTCCATTTTTCTTGGCCTTCACTCATTGTAGCTTTGATAGTATGTTCACCCTTCAAGAATTCATATCCTTAAGCCTTCTTTCTTAACATGCCATTGTAGACTCTTCCCTTTGGTCACTTGATGAAGCAAAAACCTTGACTTCTTGTCTTCCTTAGGTTCTCACACATGATAACCTTTTCTTTTGACCATTCCTTCCTATAAGTAGGAAATTAAGATATTTTTCTACTCATTCTTCATTGTCCAATTTAGGGCTAGGATAGATTAGGTAGGATACGATGAATCTCCCTCATATTCCATATCTTTTCTAGAAACTTTTTCCTTGAATCCTCTTTGAATTCACCTAAAAATGGTTCACTTTGAATTCTGTACCTCTAGCTCATCAATCTTATCTTCTTCTTGGTTCACATAATCCATGAAAATAAACTTTTCAGCTCAAATCCATCAAATTCATGATCTTGACATACTGCATTGCTTCTGATGCTCAACACATACTACATTACTTGACATCCTCTATAAAATTAGTTGACACGAACTAAAGTTTATTGGTGCTTGACATCAATTAAACTTTACTCAACATCCATTGTTATGCTTGACATATAATAGAATATACTTCTACTCGGCTCCAACTGATTTTCTACTCGGCTTGCATTGACTTTGCTCAGTACCTACTATCCTCTCGGTCAACCTATGTAGAAAAATTTTGTGTAACTTGTTTTTCTAAACTGTCTTAGTGTAACCAACCTTTGTAACCTTAAGTAGATTATCAATACATCATGTTATCATTGTCTTAATTGATTCTTGTACTTCTTTACATAAGCATAACTCAACCTTTCCTCTAGGTGCTATTGTTACATATTTTGATAAAATCCTCTTCATCAATTAAATAAGTAATAGTGCTTAAATCATATAAGTATTTTTCTTACGAGAAAATAGTAGGTTTGATATCACTAACAAAACAATGATTGAAACATATTGATCATACTTGTATGTTCTCAAAAATCTCCCTCAAACATTCTTCCTCTTTTATTGTTTTCAATCTATTCTTAACAGTGTGGGGATGACACCCACAAATCTTCAGTACTATAGTAATAAAGTGTATCTAATGAAGGTTGCAATGTTTGATCATGAAACATGATCTACCTTGTGAAAGGTCTGCCCTGTTAAAGACTTACAAGATTTTTAGATTTTACCCTATTAAAGGATTTAAAAACCCTACTAAAAGTGTGCTAAGTAAGAGGACTTTAATGTACCATAAAGTAAGCACCCTATTAAAGGATTTATAATAGCCTGTTAGGACTACTCTATTAAGATATTGACTAATTCATCTATTAAAATGTCTTAGTAATGATCTTGTGGTTAGTTTTTTGTTGTTTGATGTTAGATCACCTCTATACTCATGTGTACTTGATCCTCTCTAATCAAATGCACCTCTTCTATCCTCTATTTCCTTTCCTCTATTCTCCTTCTAATTGGTTCTACAATGTAACTCAATTCATAACACCTTAATCACCATGAATGCTCTATTTGCACATGCAAACTCTCTTTAATTCTACTTAGCATTCCTTTTCCCCATCCTTTAAAGTTTAGTGTTCATCTTCCTTAAGAAGACCTAGGTGATTTAGGGTTAGGTATGAATAAAGAGTAGTGATTCACTCATACTGCCACCTAAACCTTCCTTTTTTTCTAATTGGATGCATGTCATGCATAGGGATTCACAATTAAGATTCATCCTTATCAACAAAAATTGTAAAACAATACTTAAGTCGACTCAGAAACAATTTACATAGTAGTTTGTTCCAATACAAATGATTATGTCAAAATTGTATTACTTAACATCTGAAGTCCTTGGTGCTTAGCACTAACTATAACTTTAATGTTGTCACTCAAAATTTGAGTGAATTGGCATGCACTACTCTCTCAGTACTTGAATCATTTGGTACATACTATCTACTCAACATCTAAGTGACTCAGCACTCACTGTTTACTTAGCATGTACTATCTTATGTGTTATGCTTGGCATATGTTACTTATTCAATATGAACTAAGTAAATGACTTAGGTATATAGAAACTCATTAGTCAAAACCAATTTGAGATCAACAATCTCCTCCTTTGACTTGAGTGTCAAAAACACTTGGTCATACATTAATGATCTTATCATTATGAGAAAAACATAGATAACAAGTATCTATTTAGCTTCTATACAAATAATTTCAAAATATCAAAATTTGGCAACACATGACTTATCAATCATGCCTCAAAATTTCAATTTCATAACTACCTCTGAGTTGATTTTTCTATGCTATACTCTGTACAAAATATTTCTCCTACTAAGTAGATTGTCTAACTTATCAATCATACCTCAAAATTTCAATTTCATAACTCCCTCTGAGTTTATTGTTTTTTTCTATACTCTGTAAAAAATCTTTCTCATGCTGAGTAGATTGTCTATATATTTAGCTCTATATCCATCTCCCCCATACTCTTTCTCATTATTATTCCCCCTTTGTCCTTACTCTCCCTTTATTCTTACTCCCCCTTTTTGACACTTATGTCAATGTGTTATACACTAATAATTTGTTTATCCTAAAATGGTTTGTGGATGTCAAGGATAACCTTTAGAGCTGCAACCTAATTATCACAAGCTACCTCTGATGACTTAATTTGGATAGCCAACTTGGTAACAAGGTGTACTAAGCCTTCATGTGTAGAAAGATGAGCCCTTCTTCATTAAATTTTTAGAGTAGGCTAGTTTCTTGTGTAGTATCTCCATGTGTGGAGTCAACATCGACTAGATGCATATCAGTTTGGCCCTAATGTTGGCTTCATTTACATGTAATGTTGCTAACTAAATTTGGGAATATAGGAGGGTCCTAAAGTGTTTCTCACTTTGGGCTGGAGACTTTGGTAGAGTTATGCCAGACGTGTGCATAAATTTATCTAAGGTTAGGATATAACTCCTAATTTCCCTTGTGAAGAGTGTAGTATTATTTAGCTTGGTATACAAAGAGAAAATATTCTCTATTATCCTCTTCACACTTTCTATTTTGGTTGCTAATTTAACCCATGTCAATGTAATAGCACTTGATAGCTTTTCATTAATCTTATGTTGGAACTTTCTCTTAGACCATTCAAGTAATTTGACATTAGAATCTAGGTATCTGTCATTCAACTTCTCCACTAAGCTAGTTAATTGTTCAAGTATTGGCTTGTTTTCCTCTTGAGTTGGTAGACTAAATGCACCAATAAAAATATCTTTGATATCAATCAAAAATTTCTTCTTCCTATGCATTTGTTTGAAAAATTCTTGATGCTTCTTCTTTGATAAATTTTCTTGGAGTATAACCATCTACTCAATAGTAATAGTTGCATAAAATTTGGGCAATTCAATTACTTCATCTAGGTTTACATCAACAAATGATGTAACTTTAGCTCCCTTGGATGTACTTGGACTTGTCCTTGAGGATTATAATGGTGTGGCTTTTATGCTTGGCCTCTAAAGAACTTGACTAGGAGTAGAAGATTTTGGTAATGTTACCAATGTTTGTATTTCTATTTGTTCCTTCGACTTTGTTGTCAAACTTGATTCTTTAGGTGTGTCCTTCTCTTCCTCTATATTATTAGTAACACCTTGATTATGTGTTGTAGGTGCAGGAGTATCTACTTGATCTATTTGAATTTGAGTTTCTTTATTCTTTTCTATCTCATCTTTTTTCTCTCCATCTATCTCACCTTTATCATGTACATTTTCCTCTATAGTGACTAAGATTGAAGTATTTGGTGCCATTGTACTGATAGTAGTAGTTGTCTCCTTCCTTTGATATACCACAATGGGTAGTGTAGGTTGTATCATTGTAAATTGAGGAGGGGCTCTAGGTGTAACTTGTTTCTATAATACCTCCCCTACAGATACCTTATCTTCCTTCTTAGTCTCATCAACACTCACTAGTATAGGATTTTCACAAAATTTAGCCTAGGTAGTGGGTTCCACCAATACCTTTTTCAAGTCATCCTCTATAGGGGATTGATGTTTTGAGTGACATTATTAGAAACATCCTTTATCTTTACAGTGTCATCTTCTTTCTTCACCTCATGTGAAGGACTAGTACTCAGCACTAGTGTATTTGGTACACTTTGTTATGTTGGTTACTCTTCCTCAGTTGGTTCTTGTGTTTCTATGTTCATATCTATGCCTCCCTCAACTATATCTTATTTAGTGCCATCTTCTTTTTCTTCTGCTCTTTCTTCACCTACCTCAATAGGTGCCTCCAATATTGCCTGGGATGTTGTCAAACCATATAGTGATTTCCACATCAAATTAGTCTTTTGTACAACATCCTCAATGTTATTTTGTAATATACTGAATGCCCTATATTTTGGTGCAAATTTTCTAGTATTTTTCTTAATTACTTTTTCCATTGCACCCTTAGTTTTAGCATTACCTAGGAAAGTGTTGTTTCTCTTATTTGTTTTTCAGTATCCAAACAATAGTGCCACTTTTGCTAAACTATCTTATACAAACTCTTGGGTATGGAGTTGGAAAGTTCAAGATGAGCCATTTTAAATATTGCCATCATGGCATATACTCCCTCTTCAACTTGATTCTTTTCAATCTTTCCAAGATTCTCAAACCCAATGTGAGAAAATCCAGATAAATAAACATGATTTATAATATTCTCACATAGATTATCTAAATCTAAAGAAGAACTATGACTTACCACTTGAAATTAGTTGTTTTCATTAGATTCAATCTTCTCTTCATCAGATTTAGCTAGAGCAACATATTTTCTCCTTGGTCTCTTCTAAGATTCTTCACCCTTGCTAGCTTGACTAGCTTTTTAATCTTTTGGCATACCTACTTCCTTATCATTTTGTGTAGTGTCCCTTGTGCTAGCTCTAGTTGTAGGTACTATAGGCTAAGTAGGTTTTGCAACCTTCTTTAGTTTGTTTACTACAAGTACATTAGATTTTATTTTCTTTTGTTTAGTAGCTGTAGATGCTTCACTAGCTTCTTCTCCCTTGACACCTTCTACAATTTCTACTTCCTATTCTTGTTTATCCTCTCCTTGACCTTGGGTGATGGTAAGTGGTGCTTGGGTAGGTGCATTCTCTTCTTCTTCTTCATCATCATCTTCATCTTTTTCTTCTATCCCTTCACCAAATTTCTCTTTTGGTTTCTTTACCATCTTATTCTTCTTTCTAATGATTGAAGCAATCTTCAAGTCCATTGTGATTTTTTACTTGGCCATATCATAGTTCCCAAAAGTTGTAGCCTCCTTGTCCACTTCTTTTTCAAGTAATCTTTTTATTGTTGTAGAGGCTTCATCAATGTTGATTTCATATCCCAATGGTCTTAACCATCTAACTCCAGGAACTGCTACCTAGAGATATGTATAGTCAATGTTAACTAGGAAGCAAAAATCATCAAAAGGTTTCTCCACTAGTGAAACTGGTATCCTCAGTCTTTTCTTCATTGACTGCTTGAACTCTTCAAAGTATCTTGTCATGACTAACTCAAAACTATCACCTAGTTGCTCAATGAATTCACCTATTTGCACTGGAATGGATCTATTTACCTTCCATGCAACTTTACCAAAAGTAAGAAATGTATTTTTTACATAAAAGAATATACATACAAGAATAGATCTAAATTTTCATTGTGCACTTTTAGTCTTCCTTATGGCTCCCAAATTCTCAGTAAATTATTACAACTGCAACTCAACAAGATCATAGGTATGATCTTTCTTCACTATTTTGTGTCCCACATCCACTCCAATTCATGGAACACTATTGAGCTTATTGGATTGATAGAACTTATGTGCTATTACCTTCACTGCAAATGTAATTAGGGGATCTATGATTTTATCTATTTTTATTCCTCATTTATTTTACAGTGCCTCTACATTCTTTTTAATTACCTCTTTTGCTTCACTTCTCAATGTCTTTGGCCAATCTAGGATTGGATACCCTATAACTCTATGCATAGTTTTCTTGGTGATTTTCATAAGTCCATTCTCTAACCATATAGATTTATCATGTATCCTACTCAAAACTATCTTTATCCATTCTATCTTAAAAATTTTGGGGAAATCTAGGGCACGAGTTAACCCTTTCTTCTCAAAATTTTTGAATTTCTCCTTCAATAGTCTATTTTCACATAATTTCCCAAATTTCTCCCAATTTCTATGTCTCCTATGCTTCCAACCTTAAATTTATAGCAACATCTAACATCTTATATCATTAAGACTTGTAGTGGTATCATTGACAATGCACCAGCTGGATCTTGTTTATAAGATATGTCTAGAATAGCTCTAAAATTAGGTTCTTTAATCTCATTACTTACCAATTGTACATTTAAAATTTCCTTTCTCTCTACAACCTTGGGTACTAAACAACACATGCCATTTCATAAAACTAGGTTTTGCAAAAATTCAAACTGCATAACTCGATAATAGATAAATACCTGTATGATTATGTAGTGATGGTGTCAACTATTGAATCCATTTGCAAAAGCTCAAAACAATATCTCTGGTTTGTCTTTATCTCTTTGTGCTCTCTTCAAATTTGAATAATGTCAAATGAGTAGAAATCAATCATATAGACCTCAAAACCTTGAAATTAATGCTTAGGACTTACTCAATTGTAAGCTCAGGTTCAATAAAGATTTCAATTCACTTGGCTTCCATTAAGTTTCCTTTTCACTCAGCAACCACTACAAGCTTGGTCAACACTAACAATTGTGATAGGTCAGCATCAACTAATATTTCACTCGATAATAACAATGAAAATTTTCATGCTCAGTAGCAACATGAAAACTAAAAAAACTAAAAGATTTCATCTTGATTCTTAACAACACTTTGTATCTTTCTTCATGCATATGTAATCTTTTCAGCACTAAATCCTTGGAATTGATGTAAGGTATATCCTTTTATATATCAGTCCCACTTACCTCTTGATTGCTTAATTGGAGGAGGTGTGATCACAAGAGCCATTAAGTGAAGTGATTCCTTCTATACTTGATGTGCTACAATCTTCCTTTCTCTTCCATGTCTTGTTCATTTCATCTTTGATATTCTCAACATCTGCCTTTCCTTTGCCTTTTTAAAACTCATTGTTTATTGCCTTTGACCTTGTTGGGTAATTTCTATTTATGTGACCAGCCCTCAAATAGCTAAAACATGTGGTTCAACTCAACCATCTATTATAATCACTTCTAAAATGTGTTCTTATGCAATTTTTAGAAACATGTCCACATTCTTGATAGTAATAACAACTATACCTTATATTCCCAATTATAAGAGTATCTATTATGCCTTACCTTTGTCTTCTTGGTTGATGACCATTTAGGTTTGGATCTACACTCATATGCTCTATGTCCATACTTCTAATAGTTATAGTAGTATCCTTCAAATCTTTGTGAGCTTGTGGTCTTGGTTCTACATTCATTTACCTGATGTCCTTGTTTGTTACATTTATGGCAATGACCTATGAATTTCTACTTAGGATTCTGATTTGTAGTCCTTCTCCTACAAACATTAGCAATATGACATATCTTACCACAATTATGACAAGTAGGTTTGGAGTTCTTACCTTTGTTACTTCTCTCTTTGCAACTTTTGGATGTTTCTCCTTCTTCAATACTAATGTATCCCAATCCAGAAGTATCACTGTTGGATCTAGGGGATCTAAATTATTCAAAGTATTTGATGGCTTCACTAGGTTTGTTGAAACTATTAGCAAACTCCTTTTCTCTTTTCAAGTCATTTCATAGTAGTTCATTCTGCAACTTCAGTGTTGTGATCTTAATATCCTTTGAATTTAGTTTATGATTTGCAGTCATATTTGACTCAAGGTTTCCAATTGCATGTTAGTAATCCTAGTTACCTCTGATGTTTTCTCTTCCAGTCTGTTGGTCAAAATATTTTGTCATCTTTAATCATGATTTTTTCCTCTTCAACTCTCTTTTTTTGTTTGATCACTTCACATAGCAATATTGATTGGGGCTCTTGTTCTCTCTTTAGATTTCTAACCTCTTTAGATAGGGTTCCATTCTTTTCCATTAGATTTGTAATTATTGATCAAATTCATTGGAGTTTCCATTTGAAAATAATTTAGTAGTGTCAATCTCTTGGTATTGTGTGTCATTCTCTTGAATAGAATTTTCCTTCCTTCTCTTCAATGATCTCTTTAACTCATCTCTTTCTTCATTCAACTGATGTAGGGAAAGTTGTATTTCAATTGTCTGGTTGTCAATGGTCTTTTCCAATTTGTAGACTTCCATCTCCAAGATCTTTCCTCAAAGCTGCAAAGCTTTTCTTTCAGAGAACTATGCTATGATACCAATTTTTGGAAATACAATAGGAAAGTAAAATTTGAAGGGGAGGGGGAGTGGGTGGTTGAATCAACACCTAAAACTTTCAACCTCTAAAACTATTCACCACACATCCATCTCATAGTTTATGCATATAAACTTAAATACCAAATTAAGCATATATATTCATAGTATGAAAGTAAATATTCAACACATGTATGAAACCAGATATTTGGTTACCTAGAAGCCCTCCAAGGAGAAGGTAAAACTAGGGTGGGGATGACACCCATAAATATTCACTATTGTAGTAATAAAGTGTATCCAATGAAGGTTACAATGATTGATCATGAAACATGATCTACCTTGTGAAAGTTTTTCCCTATTAAAGGCTTTCAAGATTGTTAGATCTTACCCTATTAAATGATTTAAAAACCCTATTAAAAATGTTCCTAGTAAGAGGAATTTAACTTATAAGAAGTAAGCACACTATTAAAAGATTTACAATAGCCTGTTAGGACTACTCTATTAAGAGATTTGACTGATTCACTTGTTAAAATGTCTTAGCAATAATCTTAGACTTAGCACTCTATTGCTTGATGTTAGATCACCTATATACTGATGTGTACTTGATTCCTTTTGATCAGATGTACATTTGTTATCCTTTGTTTCCTTTCCTTTGTTCTCCTTCTAACTAGTTCTGCAATGTAACTCAATTCATAACACCTTAATTTCCATGAATGCTCTATTTGTGAATACAAACTCTCTTCAATTTTACTTAGCATTCCTTTCTCCCATTCTCTAAATTTTAGGGTTCATCTTCTTTAAGAAGACCTAGGTGATTTAGGGTTAGGTATGAATCAATGGTAGTCATTCACCCATATTTTTGCTTAAACTTTCCCTTTTTCTTATTGGATGCATGTCATGCATTGGGATTCACAATTAAGATTCATCCTTATTAACAACAATCATAAAATAATACTTAATTTGGCTTAGAAATGGTTTACATAGTAGTTTGTGCCAATATAAATAACTATGTCAAAATTGTATTACTTGACATATGAAGTCCCTAGCACTTGACACTAACTATAACTTCAATGATGTCACTAGACATCTGAGTGACTCTTTCTTGACACTTGAATTACTCAACACATACTATTTGCTTGGCATCTAAGTGACTAAGCACTTGAGTAACTCGACAATCACTATTTACTAGACATGCACTATCTTATGTGTTATACTCAGAATATGTTACTTATTTAGTATGAACTAAGCAAATGACTTAAGCGTATAGACACTCATTAGTCAAAACCAATCTGAGATCAATAATCAATATGCCTTGAAAGTTGAAGAGATCTTGACAAAGAATCATGAACAAAGACAAAGAGGTAGAAGTGGTAGATTCTAAAGAGATAGAGGTAGATCTTATGGAGAAGATGACATATCTAATAACTCTATAAAAGATAAGGGAAAATCTGAGTGGAAAAATGATGACAAATGTAAGACCAAATATAAAGGTGATAATTCTTACTAGGGATGTACTAGTTCTTACCAAGGAAGAGGTAATTCTTATTCTAGAGGTGGGTTTCAAGGTCATTTATTTAGATGTGGAAAAGAAGGGCATAGATCCTATGAGTGCAAATACTCTAATGAGAATGAACAAGGTTACAAAAATCTTGTTATTCAAGGAGATATTGAGGGTTCACCAAGTGGATCTGAGGTTGGAGAAAATTTGATGGTGAGAAAAACTTTGTGTAATAAGGGGCTTAATGAGAAACCTATCCTATGGAGAGGTCTTTTCAAGACCAGATGTAAGATGGTTGGAAAATGTTGCAAATTGATTATTGACAATGGAAGTTCAACAAATTTAGTATTAGAGGAGTTGGTTACAAAGTTGCAATTATAGAGGTTGAGACACCCTAAACCCTATCATGTTTCATTGATCAAGGATGAATATAACTGCTAGTAAGTGAACAATGTGTGGTGAAGTTCAAGATTGGAAATTACTTTGGTGAAGTTATGTGTGATGTTATGCCTATGGATTGTTTTCATATCCTATTAGGTAGACCTTGGCAATATGATAGATATGGTATGCATGATGGAAGATTGAATCAATATACTCTTTGGGTGAATGGAAGAAAGCAAGTATTGTTGCCTTTGATTGAAAGTCTATATGAAGTTATTGTACTATTGTTCAAGTTTTTGTGGTCAATGGAAAACAATTTGAAAGGGGGATGAAGAAGAACCAAGTATGTTTTTATGTAATCCCTAAGGGACCGAGTTATGGTTAGTGATAGAGTGATATAAAACATTGATGATTGAGTGACATAAGCTAATGGAGGTCGAGTGATAGAAAAAGCTAACAATGTTAGCTAAGTGCCAACATAAATTGAAAGGTTACAAAATGAGTACAAGGAGATTGTTTCTCAAGATATACCTAATGGTTATTGCTAGTAAAGAGTATAAGTCATTGTATGGACCTGATTCTTGGAGCTAGTTTGCTAGACAAAGTACCATATAGATTGAAACCTATAGAAAATGAAGAACTTAATAAACAAGTGCAATAATTATTGTAGAAAGGTTTGATCAGAGAAACCTTGAGACCATGTGTTGTATCTATTATATGAGAACCTATGAAGAATAGAGAATGGAGAATGGAGAATGTGTACTAATTCTAGAGCTATTAACAAGATCATAGTGAAATATAGATTCCCTATGTTGAGGATGGATGACATAATAGATTATTTGAGTGGACCAAAGTATTTACCAAGATTGATTGAAGAGTGGTTATCATTAGATTAGAATAAGAGAAGGTGATGAATGGAAGACTACTTTTAACACAAAAGATGGTTTGTATGAATGGTTGGTTATGCCTTTTGGTTTGAATAATACACCTAGTACTTTCATGAGATTGATGAATGAAGTTCTCGAGAGATTTTTGGGTAAGTTTGTGATTGTTTATTTGGATGATGTTCTAATATTCACTAAGAGTAAGGAAGAACATCTTAAGCATGTTATACAAGTATTGCAAAGATCACTAGTACAAAAATAGCAATATGTGGCTAAAAAAACTACTAAAATTTATATACATGTGACTAAAATTAGTTATGTGACTAATAGTAGTTAATATCTAGTCATTTATAACACTACTAAATGATTTAAGTCATTTATTTCATCATTGATTTTGATCATCAATTTAGTCACATATTTAGTGGTATATTTAGTAGTATATTAAATCACATATTTATTCATATATTTGATAGTTGATTTTCTCACATATTTAGCGATATATTTAGTAGCATATTTAGTCACATATTTGGTAGTATATTTGGTCAAAAAACTACTAAAATTTGTATACATGTGACTAAAATCAGTTATGTGACTAATATTAGTTAATATTTAGTCATTTATAACACTACTAAATTTACTACTAAATGATTTTAGTCATTTATTTCATCATTGATTTTGATCATCAATTTACTTACATATTTAGTGGTATGTTTTGTAGTATATTTAATCACATATTTATTCATATATTTGATAGTTGATTTTCTCACATATTTAGTGATATATTTAGTAGCATATTCATTAGCATATTTAGTCACATATTTGGTAGTATATTTGGTCATAATAGAGCATGATGGAATCAAAACACCATCCTCCTACTTGTGAAGCAGGTGCTCTTCCATTGAGCTAACACCCTTTAAAGAATATGAATTCTTTTTGAATCTTGTGAATGATCCATAACTATTGTGTAGTATGAATTCTCTAATGCTTGTCTTGTAAGCATATAGAAGAATCATTATCTAATTTCTTGTAAATTTTCAATCCTCTTATGATAGGATTTGAAGAACACTATCTTAGAGCATTGTAATTTTTATTTATTAAATGAATTATGGTTTTTTGTGAGTTGGGTTGTTTCCCTTTATGAAGAGGGGTTTTCACAAGATAATCTAGTTTTTATAGTTTTGTTGAAGCTTGATATTTATTTGGTCAAAATTTAACAAAATCTACCAAGGTTGAAACTATTGCTATCTTGTTCATCTTGTAGGCCTTGTACCACTGCTAAGTTTGCAGGTTTGGCTTTCTTTTGTTAATGTAGTGGGATAATAATACACAAGAAGGTAAAAGGTCCTACAGAAGAAGCATCTCTATCTTGGTAAAGAAAAAATCTCATGAGTTAACCAACAAAGAAGAAGCAAAAAATGAAAATAAAATTGGAAAATGAGTGCTACAACATGTGCACACACAAGTTTCAAGCAGAAAAACTACAATGGATAAAATAGAATGGAATTTTTGATTAAGGTTGGAGCCTTATCATATTTTCCATCACTTAGGATCTTGTAAAAAATGAAAAGATTAATTGCTATTACACTCATAGTAAAAACCCAAAATTAGAAATAAAATAACTTTAGTTTCCAAAAGTTGAGTAGAAATTTGTGCTTAAATTTAGGAAGGATAGATATGGTATCCCAATTTTGGTAAAGCTGAATATAATATCCTAATTTAGGATGTGTATACTTATTTTCTAAAAGGAAACACTAAGAAACCTTAAAGTTTAGCAATAAGAACCTTTCTCAGCTGAATTCCCAATTACAAAAATATGTTTATTGTATAGTAACAACAAGAAACATCTTCTTTTATATTATTCATGTGAACATATCTATATGAATAATGATTTTTTTGATATGCTTTAAAAATTAGCTTCAATATCTATGAAAATTATGCTATTTGTGTTAAAAAACATTTCTAGATTAGTGCGGTATGCATGTGACACAAAAATCAGGTAGGTCTATTTTGGTATATAATTGTAACTTCCACCTCATGTAGTTCTTTTTCTTCTAAAGTTGCAATAATTTGATTGTTATAAATGTTTTAGGTAGGCTCAATAATAGGATTGAGGAGATCTTATCAAGATTAAAATGCAATGCTTTCATTAAGCAAGGTCTTGACAAGATATGGACTGTAGTTTAATTTAGTAGGATGCCAAATATGTCATGTAAGTTACTTGTGTTTTGTCTACATCTAAATATAATATAGTTTTCTAGAAATGTAAAAAACTTTAGTAAAAATAGTGTATTGAAAATAGATTGATACAAGTATGATAAATGTGTTTCAATCATTGTTTTGTTATTGATGTCAAACCTGCTACTTGCTGGTAAGATAATTGCCTATATGATTTAAGTACTATCATTTATTTGATTGATGAAAAGAATTTGATCAAATGAGGTAACAATAACACCTAGAGGAAAGGTTGAGTTATAATCTAGAAAAGGAGTACAAGAATCAATTAAGATAGTGACATTATAGTGCATTGATAATCTACTTGAGGTTGCAAAGGTTTGTTACACAAATTAAGTTTAGAAAAACAAGTTAAACAAAGTTTGTCTACCAAGCTTGACAATTTGTATAGTATGTGCCAAAAAAATTTAGTGCAAGCTAAATAGAAAATTAGTTAGAGATGAGAAAATTCAATTTCAGTGTAAACCAAGTAAAATAGTGTAAGCTAACTAAAGTTTAGTTGATGTCAACCACCAATAAACTTTAGTTTTTGCCAAGTGATTTGATAGTGGATGTCAACATCAGAAGCCAGTTAATGCTAAGTGTTAGCATTATGAGAAAGATTGCAAATTTGATGAATCTAAGCCAAAAAGTTTGATTTCTTGAATTGTGTGAACCATGTGGAAGATAAGGTTGATGAGCTAGTTGCACATAATTCATGATAAACGATTTTGAGATAAATTCAAGGAAATTTGAAGGAGAAGTTTCTAGAAGGGTATGAAATGAAAAGAGGGCTAGATTCATTGACTAACCCTAAAATGGATGAAGGAGGATCAATGGCAAAAGATCTTAATTCTCTATTTATAGAGATGGCTAGTTAGAAGAAAAGGTTGTCATGTGCGAGAACCTATGGAAGATAATGAGTCTATGGTATTGCTTCATTTAGTGACCTAAGAGAAGTGTCTACATTGGAAAGCAAAGAAAGAAGGATTAATGGTATGGATGCTTGAAGGGTGTGAGCACCAAGCAGAATGGAGGAGAAAAACATAGATCTATAATTTGCAAGTGTGTTGTAAGTTTTTACTAGATCAAGCCTTACTATTACTTTCTATTCATTGTACTAGTCTAGGGTAAATCCTTTGGATTAAGGTTGACCTAACAATCATTTGTGAATCCTTTAACATGGTGACATTCCAAGTAAATTATGTAAAGTCTTCTAACAAGGCTCACTCCTAACAAGGTGATTGAAATCTTTTAATTGGGTCACATTTAACAATGTGTATTGTAACCTTTAATAGGGTTCGCATTTCATAGGGCATTACTTTAGAAGAGTGAGAATGAGTAGCATGTTATTGGTGGTTTTTCCCAAGTTGGGTTTCCACGTTAAATCATTGTGTCAAATGTGTTATTGAATTTGTTATGTTTCATATTTATAAATCTGTAAATTGATTTTATAGTAACCTACAAGTTTAAGTGATTGCATAATCTAATGGATGCATGCATGATGAAAATGTTTCATGGGTTTACTAAGATGTGAAAAATTTTAATTATACATCTAGACCTTGGATAACTGATTCACCCCCACCCCCCCCCCCTTAGTTATTCTAAATTATTCCAACATAGTAATCATATGAAATTTTCTATGAATGGTTCTCTTCTTGAACAAAGTATGGGTTTGGGAGGTGGTTGGCAAGTGGCATGTAATTGCAATAGTCTGAATCAAATCATAGTGCTAGTTTAAAGAGAGCTTTTTTTAATGTTGAATCTACCTCCCACATTCTTTTAGATCTGGGCTTTGTAAGATCAATAAAATCATTATCTAGTTTAGAAGGACATGAATCCATGCAAGTTTCTTCTTTGGTTGGTAAACTAGTTTTTCTTTGACACAATAATTATGGGTCGTTAGAAACTATTTTTTGACCTGCAATTATGCATCCATCAAAGATGTTTCTAAAGCATATCCAATGGTTTGACTTTTGTGATGTACTAAGAGTTAAAAGAGCTATTACAATTGGAATGAATCTTCAAATGCTCCAACAATTTTATGTATTGGTGTAGTCCTAAAAAATTCTATATTAGCTTACTAACTATTTGAAGCACCAAAGCTAAGCTTGCAAGATTTTGTATTGAAATCATGGTTGATCACAGTTGATGAGCCATTGAAACAAAGCATGAAAACAATAGTTCAAGCATATATTCATGTCCCTTTGGCTGCAGGGTGTGAATGTGTGGAAAACAAGGAGTAAAAGTAATGAAGGGAATTTAACCATTTGAAATCCAATCAACAAACTCAAAAATAGTAAGGAAAACAAGATTTTGGGAGGTTTTTTAGAGTTAGATATGAAATTAGTAAAATATAGATGCCAAAATGAGATATTATTTTAAAATTCCAAATGGGTACTCAAAAATGTATTAAAAATGGTAACTTATTTAGGTTGATTTTGAGAAAAGAGAAAAAAACTGGTTTTGCTAATTTAGTATACTAACTAGTTTGCATAGTTCAACCAAACAATGGATGAAACCCATTGAGGGGAATTATGAAACAAGGTGTTAAGAGTATATTTGAGAAGTTAGTTATTTGATTGAGTGAATATCCTATAGTAGTGGGAGTAAGAGCTCTTTGAAGGATAAAGAAAATCAAAATTTGAAATTATAATCCACCATAAACTAAGCTACCTTATTTGATTTCAAGTAATGTATAATGAAAGATACTTGAAAAGATTGACACAAATGTTAGTTAAATCCATTAATATGACCATTTACCCAAGCTTTTCCTTTACCCATCATATGAGAAAACTGTTGGAAATAACAATAGGAAAGTAAGTTCTGAGGGAGGGAGGGGGGGGGGGTGAATCAGCATTTAAAATTTTTACCTCTAAATATTTCACCATACATCTATCTCATAAATTAACATGTAAACTAAAATATGTAATCATTCATTGCATTCGAAACATGAAATAAATCAACACATAACACATGAGATTTTAGCTACCCAGAAACCCTCCAAGGAGAAGGTAAATTTGGGGTAGGGATGACACCTACAAATCTTCACTATTGTAGTTGTAAAGTGTGGCCTATTATGGCTACAATATTTTAATCATAAACTATGACCTACCCTATGAAAGGTCTTCCCTATTAAAGGCTTACAAAGACTATTAGGTTTCACCTTGCTAAAGGATCTAGATTCACAATAACGTAAGCACTCAATTAAGAGATTTACAAAAATCTATTAAGATATTTACTCTGTATCACATATTAGAATGTTCCAACACCTGATCCTTTGATTAGCACCTTCCTACTTGATGTCAAATTTCCTCTTTAGTGGCTATCACTTGATCCTCCTAATTAGATATATTTTATCTAACCTTTCATTGCTTGTCTCCATTCCTCTCAAACTGATTCTTCATTGTAAAACTCTATCTTAGCCATCTTCTCCATGCTTCCTTTACACTAGATACTCTCCTTAGTATCCTCCTTTGCAACATAGGTTACCCTTAGGGTTTCCTTCTTTTATAAACATCATGGATCTGAAATTAGGTTAGAATCAATAGTTTTGGTTCATCCATATTGTTTCCTAATGCTTCTCTCAATCTGATTGGTTGCATGCATTACACAGGGATGTGTAATATGACTCCCTCCTTATTCCTTATAATCAAAAATTCATGTTCATTTCAACCAAAAATAGTTTACATAGAAGTTTGTACCATTACAAACATCTATGACATAAATTGTTCACTCATCCATAGGCTCTGATGATAGGTCTTCATTGTGCTCTATATACTAATAAGTTCGACTTCTAAATAGCTCGACACACTCTATTTTCTCATCCCTTGAATCACTTAGCACCTAAGTGACTTGACGCGTATTGTCTACATGACACATACTAGTGCTTGAAGCTAACTATCATATTACTTGGCATTTATTTTCTAGAGACTTAAGCTCAACATGCTCCATTCTCTTGGCTCACACTGATCACTCAGCTCACTCTGTTCACTTGGCATGCACTATGCACTTAGCTTGCACTATTCTCTACTAAATAATGAGTAAGTATTTTGTCACTGCCTTGTCAAAACTAAAATGAGATTGACAATCTCCCCCTTTGACATGAGTGGAAAAAACACTTTGTCATGGAATATACATACTTATCTCATGCATAAGTTAAAAAATGTATCTTCTTTGCTTGACTTCAATACAAAAACTCCAAATTTTCAAACTTGTAAATTTTTTGAAGATACTTTAATAATTTTACTCCCCTTGAGTAAATGCTTCATTTCATTTCATTTCTATAACTCCTCCTGAGTAGATATTTTCCTTGACAAAATCTTCAAAATTGATTTAATCCCCCTTTTGACACTTATGTCATTTGTGTGGTACACTTATAGTGTGTTTGTCCAAAAATGACTTGTGCACTTGCATGATGATTCCCAATGCAAAATCCCAATTATCAATCTAAATTTCTAGTTTGGTGACCATATCAACTAAGACTTCATTAGTAACAATATGTGGATCTTGTTTAATCAAGTATTTTATTCGAGCTTGTTCCTTCTATAGAATTTCCATGTGTGGAGTCAACATGGACTGTATGATGATCAGAG
The DNA here is from genome assembly GCA_028749045.1 of Cupressus sempervirens. NCBI lineage: Eukaryota > Viridiplantae > Streptophyta > Pinopsida > Cupressales > Cupressaceae > Cupressus > Cupressus sempervirens. The sequence continues at coordinate 658,570,647 of CM053792.1, read as the reverse complement.
TCAATCTTATATTGACATCTTTTACTTGTAGCTCGACAAGCCTACTCTGTGTTAGCATCAATCTCTAAAAATGTAATTGGCTAGTTGTAGGAGATACTTGTAATTAATTTCTAGTTGATTTCAACTCTCCTTGAAACTTGTCAATTTTATGTTGAGTCCCTTGGGTGAACATATCAACATCACATAGTTTTGTATACAAAGAATAAATGTGACCCAAAACTATCTTCACACCCTCCATCTTAGTTGCTAAATCAACTTGACTAAGTGGAATGACATTAGACATCTTATCCATAACTTTCATTTAGACCATTCCAATAACTTAGCATTGGTCTCTATATCTTCATCTTTTATCTTATCAACCATATGGACAAGTTTCTCTATACTAGGCTTATCAATTAATGAATCTGAGAGACTAAAAGCATAAAGGAATGTGTCTTTTATTTCAAACAAAACTTGATTTTTCTTGTGGTTTCTCCTTAAAATTTCTTTCCTTTTCTTCCTTTATAGAGCCTATTGAAGAATATCCATTTCTTCAAGTGTGATTTTGTATCAGATCAAACTTTGGTAATACAATCCCCTCATCCAAACTTACATCCTCAAATGATGTAGCATCAACATTCTATGGTGTGTTGGAACTTGGTCTTGAAATCTGTAATGGAGTAGCTTGTGTACTAAGCCTTTGAAGAGTTTGGTTACTAAGAGGAGGTGTACTGATTGGTAAGGTAACCAGTGTATTAATTTCTATTTTCTCATTTGGCTTAGTAGTCATCTCAACCTCTTTTGTCTTCTCGTCCTCTTGTTGTTATACACCTTGTAGTTCTTCACTAGGTTTGAGTGGGGTTACTAATTGATTTTCTTCCTCAACATTTCTCTTTTCATTTCCTTCTACATCAACTTCCATAATAGCTGGTAATCTAGAACTTGATAGATCTAGTAGTGCTATGAATTGGGTATCTACCTCCTCTTTCATCTCAGTGACAACTATTTGCATTAGAGATGGTGCTTGATTTGGCTTTTCCTTTTGTTCAAGAATTATAGTTTGATCTATGATCTATTCTTCTAGCTCAGTTTATTTCATCTCAAAAACATTTGATGGCATTTAAGATGTATATTTTTGTTGCTCATTCTTAGTGGGTGCAACCTCAACCTATTGAGGTTCATCAATCCTTACCAATACTAGATTTGTGCTTGGTAGAATAGTATTGGTGGATTCCTGTTATAGTTTCTTGATGTCCTCCTCACTCAATGGATTGATATTCTATATAGAATTATCAGGTAGGTCTTCAATTGTGACAAACTCTACATGTGGGGGACTAGTGCTTGACACTTGAGCATCCTGTACAATTTTTGCATTCTCCTCATGTCATGCCAGAAAGTAAGGGCAAAAACACACCCGCAATTTTTTTTATTTTAAAAGGTAAAAAAAACTTATGCTACAATAAGCTTGTTATGCTTGTGCTCATAATATAAGCAAGGTTCTGTACACTTCTTCTAAGTTTTATAATCTTCATGAGTAAAATTTAACGTTAACTTAACTTTCATCAAAAATGATCTTGAGCTAACTTACAATTTCAACATTCCTTAATCATAAACTGAATTAGTGCAACTACCTAAGAGATAATAATAAATTAAATTGAATGAAATAAATCTGAACTAAAGCATACTATGACAATTAATATTTAATGTATCCATTACTTCCCTTACCAATGAGCACTAGAGTTACGCAAATAAATTAAACCTTTAACTCTAATCCTAAGTTTATTAGAAAGCTAACTCCTACATAATCATAACAATCCATCTTGAATCAATCTATCATTACAATTATGATTGAAGACTAGGGTTAATTCAATTAGATCTAAGAGTCAACTGAACGTTATTTAAAACTACTAAAATTTTAGGTTCAACTTTTAAGTGCCAGTGTAGGGAACCCTCTAACTCTTCTCGCAATCTATAAAACTAGTTATTAAACATTAAAATCATTCAAATCAAGATATTCAAATTTCCAAGTTTAAACATTTATAATAACTAATTTAATATTAACATCATTTCTTAACACAATACATTTGAACTAACTAAACATAAATATTAATTGAATGATCCTTGACTATTGATATAAATTAACATAATTTAAATTTTAAATTAATATGATTAAACACTACACTAACAATATAACAACTAAATTTAACTCAATAAATTTAAAACTATCCTAGTTCAACTTCATATTGAAACATAACTAACCTAATTACTAAATTAAACATGACTACTACTAATTACAATTACAACTAAATCTAACTAACTTACTAACTTACACTTACCCAAGACTTAACCCTTACCATACCCCACCTAAACTCGCCCAAACCATAACCCACCTACCTTCACACTAGCCAAAGGTCTGGCCATGCAAGTGGCCCCCTCTCCCTTGCGCGCTGCCCCAAAACCCATGCGCTATCCAATGGTCTGCGCATGCAGACCTGTCCCCTCCCTCCGCTATGCCTTAGATCTCACGTGCGGCAGAAGGAACATTGGGATGGGGGGTGGGTGAGAAACGCAGGGGGGTATAACTTTTATGTTAACCCCATTCACCACTCCCACAAGCCACCATGCCCCATGTCAATCGCAGGTTTAGAAGGTGAGTGGGGAAGGTAAAAAAAAATAGGTTTGACACCCATAAAGAGTTTGAAGAAAATTCTCATGCCCTGCCAAGACTCGACCCCTGTACTTGCAGACAGGCAGTTGAGATAATTTTTTTTTTTTTTTTGTATATTAAAACCCTTTTATATGATTCGACTTGCACAATAAGTCTTGTAGAATTAAATGCCCAAAAAGTTTCTTGTTGGGAAGTAGAATTTAAAAACATTATCATATATATATATTGAGGCTTTGTATTCAATTCGTATTAAAGTTATATTATTACAAAATTTAACAATGATTTTAATTTGCAAGGCAAGGAGAAATATTTGATGGAATATTCTCTATGACATGGGGAATTTTAAGGCTTCTCCATACATTTTCTAGAGAGGCTTTCTAGACCTGGAGATGCACAATTTGAAAGCCAATATTTTTTTGCCAAGTTCTAGCATGTTTTCTTGCTAAGTTCATTGTTACACAAGATGAGTTTAGATGCTTCTAGAATTAATGGAGTTCCCATGAACAAGCACACTAATGCAAAAGGATGCAAGGAATTGAAATTCTCTTTCTACTATAGTTCATGTTAATTCAACCATCCATAGGAAAGGTTGTATGTTTTTCTATATAGTCCTCATAACAAGGTGTGTGTTCTTTCTTCTTTATTTAAATTCAAACAGATTCAAACCTCTTAATCAAATTTCTCTTGTTCTCAATGGATCTTATCAAGGAATTTTGAAATTATATTCAGAAAATAAAAAAGGTGATGAATAATTCTTATCCAATTTAATTGCATCACTAATGTAATTCCCAATGAAAGTGCTAGCTTGGTGATCACAAAGTAGGATTGATATTACATGTTAATATTCAAATATTGAAACTTTGATACATCCATTTTGCCTTTCATTAACATAATTGAAACTTAGAATTTCCCCAGTTCAAGACATTTACTATCATTCTAATTTCTCACATACGTATGCCAAAGTTTGGAAACACATGAGGGCATTGCAAGAAGGATTTCATAATCTTTTTCTTTCTTCTATTATTCATCCTGGTTCAAGGCTCCATCGGGAAAGAACCAGTAAGAAAATCTGATGTCTTTGTCACTACATCAAAATCAATTACAATTTACAAAATATCACAATTCAATGAGATTTCTTCAAGGATTCCACAAGAGAAATTTTATCAAATGTCTACATTGCATCAAGGGTGAACATGGAAGATACAAGAAACAACATAGAGATAACAACACAAGGAGACAAGTAAAAACAACATACATTCCCACCCGGTTGCACAATAGGTCCAACAATGAACCAATATTGGGGAAAGGTGGATTTTCTCAATAGGAGAAGTCAATCACCATACCTTCACTTAGCCCTTTCAGGGCTTAAAACTTCAAGAATTTCCATTCTTTCTCAAGGCCCTTTCGGGGCTATATCCACAAGGATTTTCATTCTTTTTCACATTGAAGAATTCTCAATAACAACAAGGTATGGGATGACAAGTAGGGGCCCATACACCCTACCCTTTCTCCCTCCTCTCTCCATGAGAGGAGACTCTACACTATTGAGGTCCAACTAATGCCCTTTCCCCAAACATGGCCACTTCTTCCCTATCCAAGGGTGAGTGTTGCAAAATACATCCCCATGAAAATCTCTAAAAAACAATCAACACACCAAGAAGGCATATGAATAACATCAAAAGAGAACAAGATAAAATCTCTCCCAAATCCACCCCCAACACACAAGCAAGGAATGCATAGCTACACAATGTCTGCAACATGATTCAAGCAAGATTCAAAACATGAGCACACACAAAGAACCATTCATGGAGTGAAGAACTCCTACCTTCATAAAAGAGTTATGGCAATGGTGGTTTGAGAAGAGCTTCCCTTTTTCTTTCTTCAATCTTCAAGACTTCCTCCAAAACTAGAGGATTGGGTGACAAAAACTAAACTCCCCCCAAAAAGCCTCTAAGTATGGTCCCTAACCCCACTAAGCTTCAAGTAACTCAAGATGGAGGTTTGGTTTCACTAACCCAAGTAAAGAGCATCCACATTTTCAAAATCAGCCTATAATAGGGTTTTTAAGAGACCCTAAGAGTCAACCTAGGAGGCTAATGGGTTGGAAAGTATCCCCACCCATACCCTTACCCATAGGGGTACTTAAATTTAATGCTTCTAAGCCTTTAAAGGTTTATTAGGAATAATTAAAAATTAGTAGAATAGTAAGATCAAATTACAACCTTTAAAGAATTACAATATAAATTAGCACAAAATTAACAAGAAATTTAACTCCGTTTCTTCCATTGGGTTATCTTGGCTGATTTTCCTGCACACTCATTGCACACATCAGTAGGTCCAAAAAAAAATCATGTACATAATGTGAATAACATGCTAAAGGAAATTATATATATAATTTAAAGCATCTACTTCTTAATAATTAGTTGTTTATCTAATTCTACTCATATTTCTAGCCTTTCGACTTGCATAACGAAATGTGTTAGCTTGCATACATTTTCTTTCATCATTATACATATTTATAAGCATTAAATGGCAAAAATCAACTAATTGAAGTAAGCATCACACATTGCAAAATAGCATAACAATGTTCAATGTATCCAATAATGTTCTGACATAACAAGCATGAGTATCAAAATAACAATGTATCATAGGTGCTAGGATGGGTCGGGGTGAGGCCTCACATCCTCCCCCACTAGGCACGAACTTCCTCCTAGAGTTCATAAAAAAGATAAGGGTACTATGCTCACATCTATGCTGCATCCTCCCAAGAAGTTGTAACCATATCATAGCAATCCCACTGGACTCTAACCTGGTCTAGCTCTCAGCCTCGAAGTGCTAGGGTCTGTTGGGCAATAATACGGATGGGCTGAAGCGCTAACTGGCCGTCTGACTCCACCTGCAAAGCATCCCAATCTATAATATGAGACTCATCATAAATATATCCTCTGAGTACAGAAATGTGAAACACATCATGGACACGTGACAGGCTAGGTGGCAGGGCTAAACGGTAGGCAACTGGTCCTATCCTCTCTAGGATCTTGAACGGTCCAACGAACCGGGGCGCCAACTTAGAGCCCTTTTCGAATCAAATCAAACTCTTATGTAGCTGCACCATCAAGAAAACTCTATCGCCAACCTGATATTCTCGATCTATCCTCTCCGCATCTGCATACTTCTTCTATTGATCCTGTGCCTCTCTCAGGCATTGTCTAATTAGAGTCACCTGTTGCTCCATCTCCTTAACCAACTGAGGGCCAATAGATACTCGGTCCTTGATCCTGTCCCAACTCAACAGCGTCCTACAAGGTCTTCCATACAAGGCCTCATAAGGTGGCATGCCTATGGAAGAATGGTGCCCATTGTTATAGGCAAACTCGACAAGATGTAGGTATTCCTCCCACTTGACCTGATGGTCCATCATGTACATACGCAACATGTCCTCCAAAACCTTGTTCACTCACTCAGTCTACCCATCGATCTGAGGATGGTATGCTGTACTAAAATTGAGCTTAGTGCCCAATGCCAACTGCAACTCTCGCCAAAAAGATGAGGTGAACAACGACTCCCTATCGGAGATGATCTTATGGGGAATTCCATGAAGCCTAACAATATCCCGCAAAAACACATGCGCTATGTTCCATACAATATATGTAGTACGCATAGGAGAGAAGTGGGCAACTTTGGTCAATGTGTCAACTGTCACCAAAATGGCATCATGACGATGAGATGACAAGGGGAGACTAACAATAAAGTCCATAGATATAACATCCCACTTCCACTCCGCGATCTCGTGAGGCTGAAGGAGCCCACCAGGATGTCGATGCTCCACCTTCACCCTCTGACACTCGAGGCATCTCACAACTATGTTAGCAATTTGCACTCTCATGCCTGGCCAGTGATATAGTTTCCTCAAATCTGCATGTAACTTCTTAACACCAGGGTGCGCTGCATAAGGTGCTCTGTGAGCCTCAAGTATAATGAACTTGCGCAATTCCCCAGTGAGGGGTACATACATACATCCTCTATGGTGCAAGAGTCCATTGGGCTCCAAGGAATACTCTAAATACTTCCCTTCTAAGGGTCTCTGAGAGCGCACCACTTGACTAACCTCTGAATAAAGCTCATCCGCTGGCAAGTGCTGAAGAATCCTTTCCCTCAAATCAGTACAAGTAGTCATAGATGATAACTCATGGCGCCTTCAACTTAAGGCATCCACAACTACATTCTCCTTCCCCTTGATGTAATGGACATCAAAATCATACTCACAAAGGAACTCCATCCACCTTCTCTGCCTAGCATTAAGGTTCGGCTGTGTGAATATGTACTATAAACTCTGGTGGTCGGAATGAAGCTCAAATTTGTGACCCAGTAAAAAGTGTCACCACCTTACTAGGGCATGAACTACTGCCACAAGCTCTAGTTCATGAGTAGGATAGTTGAGTTCATGAGTCTTCAACTTCCTAGACTCAAAGGAAATGGGTCGACCATCCTGCATAAGAACTGCCCCTATGCCGTCCAAAGATGCATCTGTGCACACCACAAAGTTTGCGGATGGATCTGGTACTGCAAGAATCAGTGCACTCGTAAGGGCTCTCTTGAGCTCTTGAAAAGCTCTGTCGCACTTCTCCGTCCACTCATACTTCTTCCCCTTCCTTTGAAGAGATGTGATGGGGTGTGCCAATCTAGAGAATCCTACAATAAAACGTCGATAATACCCTGCTAGTCCCATAAAGCTCCTCACCTCAGTGACACTGGTGGGTGTCGGCCAATCCATGATGGCCCTAATATTTGATGGGTCTACTGAGACACCATCGCCTGATATGACATGACCCAAATAACATATCTTAGGTCTAAAGAATGCACACTTTGACAAGCTGCCAAATAGTTGGTTCCCCCTCAATTTCTGCAATACCTGTCTCAAGTGCTCTTTGTGCTCCTTCTCGTCACGTGAATATATAAAGATGTCATCCAAGAAAACAACCACAAACTTATCCAAAAAGGTACAAAATACTCCATTCATGAGGCTCATGAATACAGCTAGAGCATTTGTGAGGCCGAATGGTACCATAGTGAACTCGTAGTGGCCATACCTAGTACGAAATGTAGTCTTAGGAATATCACTATCCACAATCCTCAACTGATGATAGCCTGACTTGAGATCAATCTTTGAAAATACCCGAGCACCTTGTAACTAATCAAAGAGGTCATCAATCCTAGGGAGAGGGTATCGGTTCTTGATGGTTACTTTGTTCAATTGCCGATAATCAATACACAACCTAAGTGATCCATCCTTCTTCTTAACGAAGATCACTGGTGCACCCCAAGGTGACACACTAGGTCAAATATGCCCCTTCTCTAAGAGTTCCTCTAACTGAATCTTAAGTTCGCTAAGCTCATGGGTAGTCATCCTGTACGGTGCTCTCGATACTGGCTCTGCTCCTAGCACAAGATCAATATGAAAATCCACTGCTCTAGGTGGAGGCCTACTAGGAAGCTCTGAAGGAAAGACATCTGCAAACTCCTGCAATATAGGAAAATCATCAAGGGATGGCTCCCCCTCAGGATCTTCCTCCCTGTCACTGATGGTGATGGCGAACAACTGACATCCCTTTCGCATGCACCGTCTAAGCTGCATAGTAGAAATCATACGAAGGGATATGGGTCTCTTAACCCCAAGGATCACTCTAGGGATACCATACTCATCCACACATTCCACTCTCTTTTTTTGACAGTCCATCTTGGCGCTGTGGGCATACAGCCAATCCATGCCAAAAATAATGTCATAAGAACCTAGAGGGGTAATACGTAGATTAGACATCGTGGACATGTCTCCAATCTAAATCAAGCAACTATGCACCATGGAACTGACTGACACTCTGGCTCCTGAGGCTAACTCTACCTCCCAGCTGACATCCTGACTAACTGCCACTAGCCCGTAATGCTCCACAACGAAAGGAGATCTAAAAGAATCAGTATCTCCAGAATCAAATAAAATAGTAACCATGCTACCTCGTATACTACCTGTAGCCTCAATAACTGTGGCCTGATGATTGCCCTGGTGGTTGTCAACCACTACAAAGACTCTGTGAGATCTGCCTACGTCGCCAACAGTCGGTTTTGAAAAAGCCCCTCTCTGACCACTAGAGGACTGTCCTTGCAAACACTCTCTAGCAATATGCCCCATGCCACCACAAGTGTAACATGGACCTCATCTATAGGATTGGGCACCCTATGATCCAGACTGTTGTAGGCCTCCTGACCTACTAGATCCACTAAATCCACTCCTAGAAGACTATTGGGTCTTCGCTGGCTGTGATGGTGGGACCTGTACTCTCTGATCCTGCCTCAAAACCTGTGAATGCCACTGCTTGGGCTTGGAGCCCTGATAACCCTGTGAGGGTTTTTGCTGTTGCTGCTGCTGGGGTTTCTACTGCTGAGGTTGTTGGCCTTTAGAGGACCCTGCTGTGTAGTTCTAATTACCTTTCCAAAGGAGTCTCTACTGCGTAGAGTTTTGGTTCTAAGATCGATCCCGTGACTCCTGTCTACCCCGAGTGTCCTCTGCCACTAGTGCCATCTCAACAACCTGTCTAAAGGTGGTAGGAAAGGCCATGTGAATTGGACCCTAAAGTGAGAAATTTAGGCCCATGATAAATCGGTGCACTCACAGTTTCTCATCCTTCATGTACTCGACATAAGGAAGGAGCTCGAGAAACCTGCTCTCATACTGGGCCACGGTGAGACCCCTCTGATGTAGTGAATGAAATTCCTCTATCTGCTTCTGCCTAAAATGCTCAGACAGGTACCTCTCCCTGAACGTCTCTAGGAATGACTCCCAAGTGAGGGTATCCATGCTCACTCCTCCAATGGTCTCCTCCTGATGCCACCAATTGGAGGCATCACCTCTCAACTGATGAACTACTAGTCGTGCCTTTAGATTACTCCCATACAGATGTAATCCAAAGCACCACTGTAGACTCTGTAACCATGCCTCTGCTACTGTCCCCTCAGTGGAACCAATAAATAAAGGTGGCCCGAGTCGAATCAACTCCCTGATATCATCTACTATATGCCTAGGAGGTCTGTCATGTGGGGGTACTCTCTGGTGTATTGACTCTTCCTCGTGCTCACCCTGTCCCTCTAACTGTCTTAGTGGGGGACTCCTAGTCCTCTCTCAGACTCTAGGTCTGCCTCCTCTGGGTCCCTCTACTTCCACAACCAGAATCTGCTGACCTGGCTGAACTATCGGTACTACCCTCTGCTAAACTATACTGATCAAAGTCTGAAGTGCATCGATAATGTCTTGGTTCGGGCTCGATGGTGGTGGAGGCGAAGGTGGTGGTGGAGGTGGAGGTCCATCCTCTTGTCCTGCTCTACCACCTCTCACCCTACGACCTCTACCTCGTCGGTTGCTCCGAGTAACAGGAGGCATCCTACACATTTAAAGTTTTTAGTTAAGTTTAGAAGCATAATGGTTTTAGGTTCCTAGTGTTGAAACACGGGCTCTGATACCAAAATGTCATGCCTGAAAGTAAGGGCAAAAACACACCCGCAAATTTTTATTTTTTTTAAAGTTAAAAAAAACTTATGCTACTATAAGCTTGATATGCTTGTGCTCATAATATAAGCAAGGTTCTGTACACTTCATCTAAGTTTTATAATCTTCACGCATAAAATTTAACGTTAACTTAACTTTCATCAAAAATGATCTTGAGCTAACTTACAATTTCAACAGTCCTTAATCATAAACTGAATTAGTGCAACTACCTAAGAGATAATAATAAATTAAATTGAATGAAAGAAATCTGAACTAAAGCATACTATGACAATTAATATTTAATGTATCCATTACTTCCCTTACCAATGAGCACTAGAGTTACGCAAATAAATTAAAACTTTAACTCTAATCCTAAGTTTATTAGAAAGCTAACTCCTACATAATCATAACAATCCATATTGCATCAATCTATCATTACAATTATGATTGAAGACTAGGGTTAATTCAATTAGATTTAAGAGTCAACTGAACGTTATTTAGAACTACTAAAATTTTAGGTTCAACTTTTAAGTGCCAGTGTAGGGAACCCTCTAACTCTTCTCGCAATCTATAAAACTAATTATTAAACATTAAAATCATTCAAATCAAGATATTCAAATTCCAAGTTTAAACTTTTATAATAACTAATTTAATATTAACATCATTTCTTAACACAATACATTTGAACTAACTAAACATAAATATTAACTGAATGATCCTTGACTATTAATATAAATTAACATAATTTAAATTTTAAATTAACATGATTAAACACTACACTAACAATATAACAACTAAATTTAACACAATAAATTTAAAAGTATCCTAGTTCAACTTCATATTGAAACATAACTAACCTAATTACTAAATTAAACATGACTACTACTAATTACAATTACAACTAAATCTAACTAACTTACTAACTTACACTTACCCAAGACTTAACCCTTACCATACCCCACCTACCTTCACACTAGCCAAAGGTCTGGCCATGCAAGTGGTCCCCTCTCCCTTGCGCGTTGCCCCAAAACCCATGCATTGTCCAATGGTCTGCGCACGCAGACCTGTCCCCTCCCTCCGCTATGCCTCGGATCTCACGTGCGGTAGAAGGAACATTGGGATGGGGGGTGTGTGAGAAACGCAGGGGGGTATAACTTTTATGTTAACCCCATTCACCACACCCACAAGCCACCATGCCCCACCTCAATCGCAGGTTTAGAAGGTGAGTGGGGAAGGTAAAAAAAAAAAAGGTCGGACACCCATAAAGAGTTTGAAAAAAATTCTCATGCCCTGCCAACACTCAACCCCTGTACTTGCTGACAGGCAGTTGAGATAATTTCTTTTTTTTTTTTTTTGTATATTAAAACCCTTTTATATGATTCGACTTGCACAATAAGTCTTGTAGAATTAAATGCCCAAAAAGTTTCTTGTTGGGAAGTAGAATTTAAAAACATTATCATATATATATATTTAGGCTTTGTATTCAATTCGTATTAAAGTTATATTATTACAAAATTTAACAATGATTTTAATTTGCAAGGAAAGGAGGAATATTTGATGGAATATTCTCTGTGACATGGGGAATTTTAAGGCTTCTCCATACATTTTCCAGAGAGGGTTTCTAGACCTAGAGTTGCATAATTTGAAAGCCAATTTTTTTTTGCCAAGTTCTAGCATGTTTTCTTGCTAAGTTCATTGTTACACAAGATGAGTTTAGATGCTTCTAGAATTAATGGAGTTCCCATGAACAAGCACACTAATGCAAAAGGATGCAAGGAATTGAAATTCTCTTTCTACTATAGTTCATGTTAATTCAACCATCCATAGGCAAGGTTGTATGTTTTTCTATATAGTCCTCATAACAAGGTGTGTGTTCTTTCTTCTTTATTTAAATTCAAACAGATTCAAACCTCTTAATCAAATTTCTCTTGTTCTCAATGGATCTTATCAAGGAATTTTGAAATTATATTCAGAAAATCAAAAAGGTGATGAATAATTCTTATCCAATTTAATTGCATCACTAATGTAATTCACAATGAAAGTGCTAGCTTGGTGATCACAAAGTAGGATTGATATTACATGTTAATATTCAAATATTGAAACTGCGATACATCCCTTTTGCCTTTCATTAACATAATTGAAACTTAGAATTTCCCCAGTTCAAGACATTTACTATCATTCTAATTTCTCACATACGTATGCCAAAGTTTGGAAACACATGAGGGCATTGCAAGAAGGATTTCATAATCTTTTTCTTTCCTCTATTATTCATCCTAGTTCAAGGCTCCATCGGGAAAGAACCAGTAAGAAAACCCGATGTCTTTGCCACTACATCAAAATCAATTACAACTTACAAAATATCACAATTCAATGAGATTTCTTCAAGGATTCCACAAGAGAACTTTTATCAAATGTCTACATTGCATCAAGGGTGAACATGGAAGATACAAGAAACAACATAGAAATAACAACACAAGGAGACAAGCAAAAAGAACATATACTCCCACCCGATTGCACAATAGGTCCAACAATGAACCAATATAGGGGAAAGGTGGATTTTCTCAATAGGAGAAGTCAATCACCATATCTTCACTTAGCCCTTTCGGGGCTTAAAACTTCAAGAATTTCCATTCTTTCTCAAGGCCCTTTCGGGGCTATATCCACAGGGATTTTCATTCTTTCTCACATTCAAGAATTCTCAATAACAACAAGGTATGGGATGACAAGTAGGGGCCCATACACCCTACCCTTTCTCCCTCCTCTCTCCATGAGAGGAGACTCTACACTATTGAGGTCCAACTAATGCCCTTTCCCCAAACATGGCCACTTCTTCCCTATCCAAGGGTGAGTGTTGCCAAATACATCCCCATGAAAATCTCTCAAAAACAATCAACACACCAAGAAGGCATATGAATAACATCAAAAGAGAACAAGATAAAATCTCTCCCAAATCCACCCCCAACACACAAGCAAGGAATGCATAGCTACACAATGTCTGCAACATGATTCAAGCAAGATTCAAAACATGAGCACACACAAAGAGCCATTCATGGAGTGAAGAACTCATACCTTCATAAAAGAGTTATGGAAATGGTGGTTTGAGAAGAGCTTCCCTTTTTCTTTCTTCAATCTTCAAGACTTCCTCCAAAACTAGAGGATTGGGTGACAAAAACTAAACTCCCCCCAAAAAGCCTCTAAGTATGGTCCCTAAACCCACTAAGCTTCAAGTAACTCAAGATGGAGGTTTGGTTTCACTAACCCAAGTAAAGAGCAACCCCATTTTTGAAATCAGCCTATAATAGGGTTTTTAAGAGACCCTAAGAGTCAACCTAGGAGGCTAATGGGTTGGAAAGTACCCCCACCCATACCCTTACCCATAGGGGTACTTAAATTTAATGATTCTAAGCCTTTAAAGGCTTATTAGGAATAATTAAAAGTTAGTAGAATAGTAAGATCAAATTACAACCTTTAAAGAATTACAATATAAATTAGCACAAAATTAACAAAAAATTTAACTCTGTTTCTTCCATTGGGTTATCTTGGCTGATTTTCCTGCACACTCATTGCACACATCAGTAGGTCCAAAAAAAAATCACGTGCATAATGTGAATAACATGCTAAAGAAAATTATATATATAATTTGAATCATCTACTTATTAATAATTAGTTTTTTATCTAATTCTACTCATATTTCTAGCCTTTCGACTGGCATAACCAAATGTGTTAGCTTGCATACATTTTCTTTCATCATTATACATATTTATAAGCATTAAATGGCAAAAATCAACTAATTGAAGTAAGCATCACACATCGCAAAATAGCATAACAATGTTCAATGTATCCAATAATGTTCTGACATAACAAGCATGAGTATCAAAATAACAATGTATCATAGGTGCTAGGATGGGTCGGGGTGAGGCCTCACACCTCAGTTGTTCATCATTTTCATCATTCTTCTCTTCTACTGTAGATGTGTCCTTCTTTTCTCCTATTGTTATTATGCTTTGCTTTTCTTGGTCTCCCTTCTCTTCCACAAATTTGGTGGATAGCCCATAGATAACTTTCCATAGAAACTTTCTCTCGGTTACCACCTCTTCTACTTTATTCCTCAAAATGTTAAAATCTTGGTACTTGGGAGAAAATTTCCCTTTATCTTCTCTATAGCCTTAGCAGTCATCCCTCTATCAAGTTTAGGCATAAATGTTTCTAAATCTATCTCTCTAATTTTTTTTTCTATCTCCAAACAGAACTTCCACTTTTGCTCAACTCTATCATATAGACTTTTAGTTAAAGATTTAGCAATTTCTATTGGAGGGATCTTAAATGTAGTCATCATATCATAAATAGTCTCTTCTAAATTATGTTTATCCTCACTCCCTAACTTATCAAAATCAATATATGAAAAACTAGATAAATCTGCATTGGTTTTTACATTTTCACATAAATTGACAATGTCAAATGAGAGATTATTGTTTACCACTTTGAATTGACTTAAGTCATTTGATTCTATCCTTTACTCATCTAAGTCATCTTGAGGTTTGTACTTTCTCCTTAGCTTCATAGTAGAATAACTCAAATCTTTTGGCACAATTTCTCTTTTTCCCTTTTCCTTTATCTCTTTGGCTTTTGTAGTGGAAGCCCTTCTGCTAGACCTTGTCAAAGGTGCAGCTGGCTTCTTTTTTAGTTTTCTTAGCTGATTTCTTTGATTCCTATATTTTCTTATGTTGTGCTTTCCTCTTCTTTCTAGTTTCCTCAATTTCCTTCTTGACATCCTCTTCATCATCATCTTTGTCTTCACCTAAACCTTGAGTAAGTTCTAATGGTGCTTGACCTTCTTCTTCTTCTCCTCCTCCTCCTTCACCAATTTTTTTTAAAGATTCTTCACCATCTTGGTTTTCTTTCTAATGATTGCAGTAGTTTTCAAGCCTATGGTGATCCTTGACTTTTCCTCCTCCTAGTTCCCAAATGGTGTGGCATCTTTATCAATCTCTTCTATCAATAATAAAATAATACTTGTTAAGGTCTCATCAACATTAATTAAATATGGTAAAGGTCTTAACCATCTTATCCTTGGAATTGTTGCCTATACATATGTGTAGTTGGTGTCAACTAGAAAAAACACATCATTATAATGTTATTCAACTAGTAACACATAAATTCTTGACCTCTCCTTCATAGACTTCTAAAGTTTTCAAAATAACTTGTCATTACTAACTCAAAATTATCACCTAATTACTCAATGAGCTCTCTTATCAAAATTATCACCTAATTACTCAAAAGTATTTTTCACATAAAAGAATATGCAAATGATAAGTGATCTAAACTTACATGAGGCACTCTGAGCTTTCTAGATAGGTTCCATATTTTTTTATAGTTGATGAATTTGTAGCTCTGCTAAGTCATAGATGTGATCTCTCTTCACAATCTTATAACCTAGGTCTACTGCAATGTACAATACACTATTTTGTTAGCTTGACTAGTAGAATTTTTGTGCAATCACTCGTACTGCAAATGCTATAATGGGGTCTTTGATGGTGTCGATTTACATTCCTCATTTGTTCCACATGACTCTAGTGTTCTTTTCAATGACCTCTTTTACATCACTTCTCAATGTGTTCAGTCGATCTAGGGTTGGATACCCCATAACTATGAACTATCCTCTTAGATATTCTAATTGGTCCACCTTCTAATCAAATTTGATTATCATGAATCTAGCTTAGCACAATCTTAATCCATTCAATTTTAATCATTTTTGGGGAATCTAGGGCATGAGTTAACCCTTTATTCTCCACAATCTTGTTTTCTTCCCCCAACACACTATTCTTGCACAACTTTTGATAGTTCTCTCTTATTTCCAAATCTCCAACCTCACCAACCTTGTAGGTATAACAACATCATACATATTGGATCATTAAAACCTTTGGTGGTATCTTTTAGATAGTGCACTAGATGGATCTCATTTATATGTGATCTTAGGAATGACATGGAATGGAGCTGGTCTCACATCATTCCTAATTAACTAAACATTAAAAACTCCCTTCACTTCCTTCCTAGGTCTTGTTGAAGAACTCTCTTCCATCTTGACTCACTAGGGTTTGCAAAACATGAAACAATGTAACTCAGTACAAGTAAAATACCTTTCAAATCTAATGAATGATGTCAAGTTGCAATAGAATTTGGTTTACAAACATTTGAATCTCTTTTTGCAAATCACCTTCATTCTGTTCAAACTCTGGTAAGTGCAAATGTCTTAAAAAATTGAGTATATAGCCTTCAAAACCTTGCATTAAATGATTAGTGCATATACAACTATTCATTTAGTCTCTATAGGGTTTTCCAGTATGCTTGGCTATCATAGCAAGCTCGACTATCACTACCATACCTTCCTTACTCAGTAATAACTATAAAACTTTCAATGATCAGTAGTAATAGAGAAAGTAATAAAATGATAGATTTTCTCTTTTTTCTAAGAAATTTATTACATCTTAATATATGCTAATAGATCCTTTACATTTTTTAAATACTTGAAACTAATGCAAGATATATCATTTCAGATGTCAGTTCCACACATACCTTTGATTGCCTAGTTGGGGCTGATGTGATCACCTGATCCATTGGATGAAGTGACCTCATCTTGACTTGATGTGTTGTAATCTTCTTTCTTTTTTCACATCTTATTCATCTACATCTTTGTATTTTCAACATCTACCTTTTCTTTACCTTTGCTGAATTCATTACTCAGTGTAGGTGAGCTGGTTGGACAATTTCTACTCACATGACTAGTCTTAAGACAACTAAAGCATACAACCTTACTTAACCATCTATTGTAATTTCCTCTTAAACATTTCCTAATGCAATTTACATAAACATGACCATACTCACCACAATAATGACAAATGTACCTTGTATTGTAATCCCAATCATAAGTATTCCCATGATGATGTACCTTGGTTTCCTTGTTTGATGTCTACTTGGGTTAAGATATGCATTCATATCCCTTGTGTCCATACTTTTGATAGTTTTAATAGTATCCTTCAAATTTTTGAGTGTTAGTGGTCATGGTCCTACATTCATGTGCTTGATATCCTTGCTTCTTGCTGTTATGACAACGTCCCTTGAATTTTTACTTAGGGTTTTGATTTCCAATTTTACTCCTATAGATATTTTTTGTGTGACCCAATTTTCAACAATGATGACAAGTGGGATTGTTTTTCTTTCCCTTTTAGTTCCTTTTTTCACCACTACTAGATGATTCTCCTTTCTTAATAAAATAATATCCCAAACTAGAAATGACATTGTTTGACCTTTGTTCTTCCATCAATTTTTTAAAATACTTTATGGATTTACTAGCCTTGTTAAGCTTTTCTTTCTCAGTCTTCAATTCATTCTGTAGGTAATGTATCTTTCTTATTCAATTCTTGATTTTTAATCATCAACTGATTTATTAGATCCAATTAAATGCTTGATAACTTCTACACATTTGTTGACTTCTCCTCAAGTCTATTTGCTAGTAGTCTTTTGTCTTCTTCAATCATGGCTCTACCTCCTTCAAATTTATTTCTTAGTTCAATTGTCTCACACAATAATATTGATTGAGTTTCTTGTTCTATTTTAAGATTCCTACTCCTTCAATTAAGGCATTGTTCTTTTCCTTCAGATCTGGAATAGCCACATCAAACTCTTCAAAGTTCCTATCCTCAAATAATCCAATAGTGTCTTCTTCTTAATATTGAGTGTTATTTTGTTGAATGGCCAATTCCTTTATTCTCTTCAATGAATGTTACAATTTAGCTCTTGCCTCCTTGAGTTGATGTAGGGAAAGTTGTATTTCAATCTTCTAGTTCTCAATAGTCTTTCCCAGTTTGTAGACTTCCATGATCAAGATCTTATTTCTAAAGTTGTCAGACTTTCCTTTCTAGAGAACAAGTCTCTCATACCAATTGTTGGAATTAACAATGAGAAAGTAAGTTCTGAGAGAGGGGGGTAAATCAACACTTATAACTTTTACCTCTAAAATATTTCACCATACATCCATCTCATAACTTAACATGTAAATTGAAATATGTAACCATTCATCACATCCAAAGCATAAAATAAATTAACACATAACACATGAGATTTTGGTTACCCTAAAACCCTCCAAGGAGAAGGTAAAATTGGGGTGGGGATGACAACCACAAATCTTCACTACTGTAGTTGTAAAGTGTGGCCTATTATGGCTAGAATGTTTTGATCATAAACTATGATCTACCCTGTGAAAGGCTTACAAATACTATTAGGTCTCACCTTGCTAAAGGATTTAAACTCACAATAAAGTAAGCCCTTAGTTAAGATATTTACAAAACCTTGTTAAGAATACTCTATTAAGAGATTTACTCTATATCACCTATTAGAATGATTCAACACCTAATCCTTCAGTTAGCACCTTACTGCTTGATGTTAGATCTTCTCTTTATTTTTTATCTCTTGATCCTCCTAATCAGATCTATCTTCTCTAACCTTTCACTTCTTGTCTTTGTTCCTCTCAAACTGATTCTTCATTGCCAAACTTTGTCTTAGTCATCTTCTCCATGCTTCATTCGCACCATACACTCTCTTTAGTATCCTCCTTTGAAACAAAGGTTGCCCTTAGGATTTCCTTATTTTATAATCATCATGAAGATAAAATTAGGTTAGAGTCAATGATTGTGGTTGATCTATATGGCTACCTAATGCTTCCCTCAAACTAATTGATTGCATGCATTACACAGGGATGCATAATATGACTCCCTCCTTATTCATTATAATCAAAATTCCATGTTCATGTTAGCCAAAAATAGTTTACATAGAATTTTGTGTCATTATAGACATCTATGACATAAACTATTCACTCAACATCCATAGGCTCTAATGCTTAGCATTCATGGTGCTCTATATATTGATACTTAGGTTTTGAATAGCTCAAAACACTTTGTTTACTCAACACCTAAATCACTCAGCACACTCTAACTACTCAACACCTAAGTGACTTGGGACAAATTGTCTTCTCAGCACTAACTAGCATATTACTTTGCATGTATTGTCTGGAGATTTAAGCTCAACATGCTCTGTTCACTTGGCTTGCACTAATCACTCATATCACGTTGTTCACTCGGTATACACTATGCACTCAGCTTGCACTGTTGTTTGCTAAATAATGACTAAGTGTTTTTTCACTACCTTATCAAAACCAAAATGAGACTAACAAAAACATGTCAATGAATTACTCAAGGATAGAATATCTATATAGCAACAAAGAAGCATGAGAGAAGTATCAAGATTTTTATCAAGTGTAGAAGATTTGCAAGTGTTCTATTACACATAAAAATGACATAGGAGATGATGGAAGGTAAAGATCACTATGCACATGATCAGAAATCTAATGATACTTAAGAGAATTCAAAATTAACTAAACCTTCTCCTACACTAAAGAAGACTATGCAAGTAATCTATAGATCTAAGATGAACAATGATAAGGAATTATGAGAATGCATTAGTATACTCCAATGACATTTTCAAAAACATCCTTAGCAGTATCCAACAAGCATGTCATGCATTAAGATTCACAAAAATATTTTGAATTGTCCTAAAGAAAAGTATATCCATAGTAAATAAAATATAGACAAGTATATGTATGGATGTAAAAAGAAGATTTGTACAAATAGAAAGATGTATATGTTGATATAGAAGTATATATTTTGACTTCTACACTTATATATGTAGATGAAGCCTAATTCATATATGCCAAATTTGAAGAAATGATGGAAGAGATAACAATAGAGCAAGAATTTGGCAGTCGCCTATGAAATATGTAATTATGTATCATAAATTTGACAAGGATTTGTAAAGAAACAAAGTAATTATGGGAATTTATATTAAATGTCCAGTCAAACTTTCAAGTACTCATATGATAGTCAAATAATTATGATGCCATAAAGAACACTAGCATGCAATAGGAATATGTTGATGTTGTTAAAAAGTAGAAGTGGCTCATAGAAGACATAACATAGACATAAACTTTGTTCACTAGCATAAGATTTTTGAAGTATACATATGTCCAAAACAATGAGGAAGGTTACACTAAGCAATAGCGTCAACAAATAATTAAATGCATATTTATCTACTTGAGGCATAGTGGCATTGAAATATTGATAAAATAACTCCACATAAGTAGACCACAGAACATTGGATTTGGATGAACTTAATAATTTCACAACTTCAAATATGAAGAAGACTCTAGAGTCATGGAATGTTGAATGATTCATATACCAATGGTGTTTTCATAAGACTGAGTAATATATTGATAAAAGACAAATGACTATTTGTGTGAAGTCTAAACACACATTCAAAAGTGAAAGCATAATGTATGAAAGGTATATGTTTCATGTGGAGTGATCTATTGTATCATGAACCACTAAAAATAAAGTAGGTAAACACACAATTTGAAGTTTATAAAGGTTTTGAAAAGTATACTTCACATATGATATATGTTTAGATGATAAAAACTTTAAATTATAAGAAGGGTGATAACTAATGAATTTTATCTTGAAGCATAATAATCATTAATATTTATGCCAAGTGACTAAAAGGACTAGTTCCAAATTTAATAATGGTAGAAAGAGGACATTACAAGGTTGCAATTAAATAAGTTTGTAATTAGACTGATAGAATATTATAGAAGAAGATAATATTTGAATCTAGTTGACCATAGAGTAAGATATCATTCAAATATACTTTAATCAAATTTGAGTTAAATTAGAAGCTCTTAACTAATTCAAATCCATGCAATTGTGCTCATTCCATGTAGAAACTATAGGTTGAATTGAGGTAGTCAATTGGGAAACTTTTTTAGTGAGACTATGTATAGTTTGAACTGAGGCACTTATTTGAAAAAAAAATTCATTGAGACTATGTAAGAGATCCATTATATATTGCATGTTGGAAATAATCAAGACTAGCTAGGTTACTAAGAGGGGAGGGGTGAATTAGTAACCTCAAAAACTTTAAATCAATTCAACACTTAACCATATAAATCATTCACCATTAATTCATCTAATCTACTGCATGCATGAGAAAAGATAAAAATTTATAACACATGAACATAGTAATTTGGTGACCCGAAAACCTTCCAAATAAAAGTAAAACTAGGGTTGGGATGATACCCATAAAACTTTACTACTGTAGAATAAAGTTGGCTTGTTAGGGCTTACATTGACCACTTCTTATGATTTTACCTATTAAGAGCAATTTGTACTACTAGATCCACCTTGTTAGAGGTTATACAAACGTACAATGAAGTATGCACTATGCTAAGAGATTTATACAAAGACTGTTAAGTCTACCCTGTTAAAGAATTTGAAAACTAATTCACCTATCAAGATGAAATAGTAGATCTAACTTACAACTTGATTACTAAATAGATCTTTGAAGTAGAGATCACCTCTTGTGATTGATATGTCTTTACTACTGCTTAATGATCTTGTTGTATACTCTTCTCTACTACTAATTTGCATTCACTCTTTTCAAAACATGACATGTCCATTCTTTGATCATTCCTTCATACATTGAAAAAATGATGCAATACATTACATATATACCATTCCAATAATTAAAATTACAAGGTTGGCTAAAACATAAGTAAACAAAATATTACTGAGTCGGCCAAATAGTAGAAAACTTAGGTTTTAAATAGCTTGTATATGCTACTTTAGTATGTTAGAAACACTAAATTAAAACAATCAAAAAGCATTTGCATACTAATTTAACATAACTTCATGAGAGACAAAGTGAAGTCCTCAAATGAGAATATGAGCCATGGATAGGCTCTCTCAATGAGGATGATCACTTGATGTAGAGGTGTGTCTAATAGCTAAGATGACTTGATTATGTATGTATGCTCAAATTCTCAAATGGGCTTCAATGAAGGATTTTTGATAGATTTTGGTGAATGGATTTGATGTAAAAATGGCTTCTCAAAATGGCATTATGGCTTTACTTTCTAGATTGTGTTAAAACGGCTTGAGAGAGAATTCCTTAAATAGGCAAAGGGCTTGAGGGATCAAGGGCTAGGATGCAACGATGGGAGAAAGTTTATGGAAGGTTTGGATTGAATGAGAGGAGAGCACATGGATTGTGCTTCCTTACAGCCAATGAGAGGGTGACACATGTCATAGGGTCATTGGTTAGAGCAAGAGGGGTTGAGGGGTCAACAAAAGAGGCTCAAAGCTCATAAAGACCCTCATAATGGCTTGTAAGAGTCATTTATGGCTTTGTGAGCTTCATAAAGTTTTATGGTTGGGATATTTTGAGGGGATAGAATTTGGCTTGGCTTAGGAAAATCTTAAACTTTTTTAGGATTGTGCAAATGATTAAGGGTAGGATTAGAGATGGCTTAGGATTAGATTAGGGATGTTAGAGATGAGCAAGTGGATGGCATTTAATGAGGGTGGGTGAAGGAGGAGATATTTGTTAACTTTGGCTTGGTTTAGCAAGTTTTAACCCATGTTTAGGAAATGTCACAAGGTTAGGAGAGGATTAGGATTAGGATTAAAGATAAGGATTGACATCTTCTAGAAGAGTCTAGTCTTTGGATGAGGATGAAGACTTTCTAGAAGAGTCTAGAACTTCTTAGGATGAGGATAAATAAAGTTTTTAGAAAATAAATAAAGTTTTATTTATTTCAAGGGTTTGGGTTGAGGAGATATTTATTAAAATAATTTTAATAAACATGAGGATTAATATTTAATCTTAATTAAATATTTTGAGTTGGGATTAGGGGTAGGAAATGATGGGATTAGCCTTTAATCGAAGTTAAAGAAGGATTAGAAGATTTTGGAAGAGGTTAGTGGTCTTAAGAAAATTGGCCAAGTTTTGGGCAAAAAATAAATTAATTATTTTTTTTGAGATTTTTGGTCAAATTATTAATTAAATAATTAATAAATAAGGAAATAATGTTTAAATAAGATTTAAACATTTTTGGGAGGGATTTCTTAATTAAATATTTTTAATTAAGATAAAGGGATTTAATGGTATAAATAAATAAATTAATTAAATAATTAATTAATTAATAAATGATGATGTCATCAAAGATTTTTCAAAAAATAAAAATACTTTATTTTCTAAAGGATTTTAGGTTTCTACATTTTGCCCCTCTTTGATGTGATGCCGCAAGTGGCATGGCATCAAAGATAAGAAAATAAGATGCCCAAGGCTAGAGTAGAAGAGGAGAGAATGGATTGGGAGATGCCCCCCTCAAGAAGGTAGAGGGGAGAGAAAGTGAGGCTCGAAGGCTTCTTGAAAAGTACAAGAATCTTGGCGGGTGGGAGGACGAAGAGTGGCTTAAGAGAAGAGGTTTAGTTAGCTCAAACTCTCACTATGGGAGAAGGATAAAAGGGAAAATCAGAGGCACAAGAGTAAATAAGCTTAAGACTTTCAGAATTGGGGGGAGGATGAAGGAGCAGAGCAATATAAAAAGGAATCCAGTATAAGGGAAGGGATGATGGGATGAGATAAAGCTGAGGCAACAGGATTTCAAAGAGTCAGATTGGCGGAAGATGGGTTTTGGAGATCCCTAGGACTAGGATTGTGGATCTCAAAAGATGAGGCTTGGTGGATTGATTGGATTGGTGTATCCATAAGACTAGGATTGTGGATCCCTAAAGCTAAAAGTGAAGATTGATTCAAAGAGATACTGATGCATAAGCTTGGGGTAGGAGAGATGGATGCTGGAGATGGATGGGGGAGAATGGAGATGAAGGGAATCCATTGAAGCTTTTTGAGCAGGGGGATACTTCAAAGAGAAGTACCACCATATAGTTGAGCACTAGATTTGCTATAGAACTGTTGGTTAATTGCCAAGGTTACCAAGAACATCAAGGCCTTTTCACCAACTGTCCAGAGGACTGATAAACTGACTCAAAAAAAACACGCAAGGATTGTCCCAGCATCACACATGAATCTCAAAAGAATCAGAGCAGAACCGACACTAGGTAATGCACAAGAAGAAAAGAAAAACAAATAAAAGACTTGATCAAGACCTTACGCCCAGATTGCCCCATTTGCAGTATACCATGATATGGAAGATCATGGCAACCTTGAGAAGGGAACAAAAAGATTGTTTGGAAAAGATATTTCAAGACCCAAAAGGGAAGATTCCAAATCAAAAGAAAGTGAAAATTCAAAAGAGAACCATTTGCCAATGGGATGGGTGGGATGAGGTACTAACAGACCAAGATCAAACATGAGGAAAGCTATATCCTAAAATGATCTATCGGAGAGCACCTAAGCTAATGGATCTGGATGAGTGATGCGTTTGGAAAGTTGAACTAAGAAGGATAACACTTTGGTGACAGGAGATCTAGCTAAAGGATGCATTGGAATAGCTAACCAAAGGTTGTACGATCTGTGCAAGATGTTGATCAAGGAGGAACTGACATGAAAGCTGGATAGATACAATGGTACTAAGCTAAAGAGGATGTACAAGCTAACAGACCAAGATATGTTACAAATGTACAAGGTTGTTCATGTTTTGTTTTTGTGAGATGGAAATGTTTGTGAAGGGTGGGATGTCTGTAATAGTTGATAGGTGGATAGGTAGATGGTTTGCGAAAAGCTTAAGTGAAAATGGGGTTCTTTGTGTGCATGTGATAGGATACAAACTAGGATACAAGCTTTGGTATATAATACAAGCTAGAATATGGTACAAGCTTTGGACAAGATTTGGATATACAAGCTATGATACAAGGGATGATACAAGATTTACAAGCTGGGGTACAAGATTTATAAGCTAAGGTACAAGATTTACAAGCTGTACAAGAGGTATTTACAAGCTTCATTAGATTTTGGATATTTGGTTGGAACACCAAGGGAACAAGCAGGTGTTTTATGGGATGGTGGGTGAATGGATGAGGGATAGGATAGTGATAGATAATGAATTAGTCTTAGTACACAAGGTGCTTGAATTACCAAGTTTTCACCAAGGTACTTATCCAAGGTGCTTGAATTGTCAAGTTTTCACCATTTGATGCTTATTTCTCTTTACTATTTTTTTTTTTTTTTGTATTTTCAAAAGCTGGGTATATCAAGGATCTTCAAGCATAAAAATTCTTGAGATGAATGATGTTAGTAGGATCATTCAAGAGTTCTCCTTTTGGTGTAGATAGCTGATAGGCTCTGGAGCCAAAGGAGGCAGTGACAACATAAGGACCAAGCCATGTAGGTTCAAACTTGCCTTTCTTTTCTCGATCAGCTTGAACTTTTATATTTTCTTTGAGGACCATGTCACGCAGCTGAAAGTGTCATGGAAGCACCTTCTTGTTGAAATTCCTTTTGAGACGAGTTTGATAGACTATGAGATGATCATAGGCTTGTTGTCGCTTCTCGTCTAAGAGATTTAGCTGGGTGAGCTGAGCTACTCTATATTCTTCATCTGATATTTTCCCTTGCAAAGATATGCGCAAGCAGGGAAGTTCAACCTCTATGGGTAGTACTGCTTCAACACCATAGATTAAGGAGTATGGAGTTGTGCCTATGGATGTATGGAAGGAAGTTCAATAGGCCCATAGGGCTGGATTTATTTGTAGGTTCCAATCGTAGCTGGAATCATTGATAACCTTCTTTAGAATTTTGAGGAGGGTTTTGTTAGTTGCCTCTGCTTAGCCATTACCTTGTGGGAAATATGGGCTAGAAAAGTGGTGATGGATGCGGAGGGAAGTGCATAATTCTTCCATGTTGAGGTTTTCAAAGTTACCTCCATGCTTGGTGAAGATGGTGGATGGAATGCCGAAGCGGCAAACAATGTGGTACAAGATGAACTTGGAGACCTGAACTCCTATAGCTGAGACTAGGGGGACTACTTCCACCCATTTAGTGAAATAGTCTATAGCTGTTATTATCCATTTATGTCCATCAAATGAGAAAGGTGTGATAGTTCCAACAAGATCAAGGGTCCAACAAGTGAAAGCCCAAGGTGGTGCAATAGGCTATAGATCTTGTGCTGGAGCGTGCACAAGATTTGCGTGCTGCTAACATGGGAGACACTTTCTGAAAAAGTCATAGGAGTCTTCTTCAATGGTAGGCCAATAGTATCATGCTCTAAGGATTTTTTGCACGAGGAAAATACCACTTGTGTGGGCATCGCAAAGTCACAGTGTACTTCTTTTAACGCTATCATGGCCTCATTTTCATCTAAACATCGAGAGAGAGTATCATGATAACTTCGACGATATAGGGTATTGGCTATGATAACATAGCGGGATGATTTTTGGATAAGGTTTTGGCATTGGGTACATGTGAGGTGAGGGGAGATGATACCATCTTTAAGGTAAGCATGAATCTCATGGTACCAAGGGGATTGGGGACCAACCAAGATACAAACATGGTTTGAGTCATCATTCGCATAGGCAGGTGTGAGGAGTTGCTTGACTAGAAACTCATACTAAGTAACCACTTGGAGAATTTTCAAGAGCGAGCCGATAGTAGCCATAGCATCTGCTGCTTTATTTTGCATTCAAGGCACTTGTGTAAATTGAAGCTTTGTAAAATGCTGGGTTAGCTGATCAACTAGCTCTTTATAGGGTAATAGCTTTTCATCTTTGGTTTGATATTCATTTAGGGCTTTCTTGATGATGAGTTGAGAATTTCCAAAGATTTGTAACTCAGTGATGTTCCATTCTATAGCTATCTTTAATCTTGCTATGAGAGCCTCATATTCAGCTATATTGTTGGTGCTAGGGAATTGTAGCTTGAAGGCTTTTGGAATGTAATCTCCTTGAGGTGTGACTAACAATATTCCTACCCCTAATCCATGAGATGTATATGAGCCATCAAAATAAATTTTCCATGGGGGCTATTCTTCAATTAGACAGATATTCTCATTTGGAAATTCTTTGATCAAAGGATATGTATCTACTAGAGGCGCATTAGCTAGGTGATCTTCTATAGCTTACCCTTTGATTGCCTTTCTGTCCACATACTAGATGTCAAATTCGCTAAGGAGCATAACCCATTTGACCAAACAACCTATAAGTGCTGTCCTGGAGAGCATATACTTGAGAGGGTCAATCTTGGAGACTAGTTGGATGGTATGACTTAGCATGTAGTGGCGAAGCTTTTGAGTTGAGAAAACAACTACCAAACAAGATTTTTCCATAGGAGTATAATTGAGTTCATAACCAACTAGGGTTCTACTGATGTAGTAGATGGCTCTTTCTCTGCCGTAGTCATCAAGCTATGCTAGAAGTGCCCCTAGAGCAGTAGGTGTTGCTGATATGGACAAGATCAAGGGATGACCAGGAACTGGTGGAACCAAGATAGGGGGATTGATGAGGTACTGCTTGATATGATTGAACTTGCATTGACATAAAGGATCCCACTTGAAGTTTTCATCCTTCTTAAGTAAATGTGCAAATGACATACACTTATCTGCAAGCTGGGAGATGAAGCGTTGAACTAATTGAAGCTTTCGTTGAAGAGTGCGAAGCTGTTGTAGTGCCTGCGTAGGAGGCATGTCTAAGATAGCCTTGACCTTCTTGGGGTCGATCTCTATACCTCGCTTAGAAACTATAAAGCCTAGAAACTTGCCAAATGTGACCCCAAAGACACATTTCTTGGGATTTAGCATGAGATGATATTTGGCTAACCTATCAAAGACTTTCTCCGAGTCAGCAAGATGATTCATGAAGGTGTGAAATTTAACCAAGATATCATCCACATAATCCTCCAAAATGCTATGGATAAGATCATGGAAAATGGCTTTCATAGCTCTTTGATAGGTAGCCCTAGCATTCTTTAGGCCAAAAGGCATCATGTTGTAGCAAAAGGTTCCCCAAGGGGTAGTGAATGTTGTCTTATGCTGATCCTCTTCTGTAATCTTGATTTGATTATACCCAAAAATCCATCCATGAGGGATAGAATTTCATGTCCAGTAGTAAGGTCTACAATCATATCTATGTTGGGTAAGGGAAAATCATCTTTTGGATAAGCTTTGTTAAGATCTCTGAAATCAGTGCAGATTCTGATGTCACTGAAAGGCTTAGTGACGGGGACCATGTTGGAGATCCACTCTAAGTAGTCGATAGGTCGGATAACCTTAGTAGCTAACATTCTTTCTAATTTAGCTTTGACCAGTAATGCCACCTTGGGGTGCATTTTTCTAAGCTTTTGTTTGATGGGCTTGATCTTTGGATCGACTGCAAGATGATGAACTACAAGCTTTGGATCAAGTCCTGGCATGTCTTGATATGACCATGCAAAGTGGCCAATGTTCTCTCTTAAGACCTCAAAGAGAAGGTCAGCTTGGTCTTGTGATAGGGATGCAGCAATGTGAACAAGTCTGGGGATCTCTGAAGAACTAATGTTGACTTCTCTAGTATCCTCAAATAGAATAGAAGACACCTCTGGTCGATTATCTTGAGGAGGCAATGCTAAATCCTCATGTTCTGCTTGTGACTCTAGATTTTCTTGCTAAGGGGTTCTCTTTGCTACCTTAGCTAGTCTCGAATTCACCTTAGTTCTAGTTTTGGGTGTATCGAAACTAGGTTGGGGATTTTCTCCAAAATACCCCTTGGGATCCAGCTTATAGATATAGGCAGAATCTTGCTTTGTTTTCTTGTGAGGAGTTTCAGCTCCTATGAATCTAAGAAGCACTTTCTCTGATGTGAACTCATCAATGTGTATGCCACTTGGTTGGTCCCAATCTATGAGTTGTAGATGGGTGAGTGGTAGGTCAATGAAATGGATGGATAGTTCTTGGAGAACAGAGTCTCCGAGGAAGATTCGATCTGGGATATCATCGTAGGCTCTCTTTTCAACTTGCTCAGGAATGTCTTTGATTTTGACAAGGTTGCGGTGAATATTTGAAAAAGCGTGACCATCCGTATTAGTGAGCCCAGTTGTGGGTATGCCAAAGCCAAGACCTGACTCTGATTCCCACTTGTGTGCATCGATGGGGCACTGCATGCCTCTTTCTTTTGGTCCTAGACCACCACCTTGATAGTTCCATTTGTCAGTGATGAGCTTATGTTCTTGGGGATACTTCTGGCTGAAGTAATCAAGGCGTGCTTGATTTCTTACAGGTGCATCCTTATGTAACCAATTGTTGATATTTGGAGTGAGCTCCTCATGAAGAGGGATTTTCAAGGATAGAAAGGTTGTTGGGCCAAACTATTTGTATCGAGGAGGTGGAATCTCCTTAGCTTTGTGATATGTCGATTGTCCATGGGCGTGTGGATCAAGTGGGAGTTCCCCGATAGCAAATGCATCTGACAGACTATACTCTCCACAACCTTTGTTATTGATCTTCACAGTAGATAGGGTGGAGGCAAGGATGGTTTCTGGGTCATTACAAGTGTGGGGTGAGCTGGCGATGCCTGTGCTGATATCAATTCTAGGGCAATGGTTTGTATATGAAGCTTCAACCACAATGCAGTAAGAAAAGGGTTCTGGATCGGCATGGATGGTTACCTCAGTGCCCTGATGTAGAAATTTGATGCACTGATGGTAAGTGGATGGAATGGCTTTCATTGCATGAATCCATGGGCGACTGAGGAGGATGTTAAATGGTAGGTTTAGATCAATAACATAGCAGAGTGTTTCTTGGATGACTGGCCCAACCTTGATTGGTAGCAAAATAGTTCCTTCTGTAGTTCTTTCCAAGTTGTCATAAGATTTGATGGTGATAACCTCACTGATGATATCTGCCTCAGTATACCTAGCTTGTTTTATGAATTTTAGGGTGAAAATATTCAAGGCTGATCCATTATCTATCATTACTCTTTTTACAGCAAAATTGGATACCATGATGGCTATGTGAAGCGGAAGGGTATGATCTGGCTCGACCATGGGTATGTCGGTGGGTTTGAATGATAGGGCACATGAGGAGGATAGCTGTCCAACGAGATTACAAAAATTAGTAGCGTTGATATCTGAAGGGACATGGGATTCTATGAGAGCATTGTCAAGGATGTTTTTGTACACAAGACTGGTGTAGAGAAGGTCTAAAATAGAGATTTGGGCTGGCATGTTCCTGAGGTGTTCCAAGATATTGTATTGGCTTTTTGATGGAGCTGATGGTGCTAGTGAAACGGGTGGGCCTGCGATGTTAAATTGCGCTCTTTGAGTGGTGACTGCACACTCAGTATTTGGTCCTTGGATATTGATAATATTGACAAAAGTCTCTTTTTCAGATATACAACCGATGAGGCTACCATAGTCTGTGTAGGATGAAGTGTGGTCATTGTTCTTCCCATGCTATTGGTTTGGCTGATGATTGTTGGTGTTGTTGTTGTTGGTTTGGATAGGTGCTTTTTCAGGATTTTGGTTGTTGTGAGGAGGAAAAGCATTTTGATAGATCTGTAAGCCTGCATTGGGAGAGGTTTGGGCACTAATGGTGATTTCTTTCCAATCAATGAGGTCCTACACATAATCTTTTAGTTTCATGCATCTGAGGGTAGCGTGACCTTTTACCCTATGAAATTTGTAGTACTCATTATCTTTGTACCATGCAACTTTGGATTGACCTGGGTCAATTTTCTAGGTAGGAGGAAATTTGATGAGGTTTTCCTTAGTAAATTTCTCAAAAGTGACATCTAATGGCTCACCAAGGGGTGTATAATTTCTAGGTGCAAGTTGGAATCTGAGCTTTTGCCCTGCAACTACATTGATGGCATTAGCTTGATTGCTAGACCCTTGAAAGTTGGGTCTTGGATTGTGGCTTTGATAGCTTTGGTGATTCTGCTATTGGTAGTTGATAGCTTATTGATTTTTTGGTTGATATGGTGTGTTGGACTAATTTTTGGAAGGACCAACAATATTCACATGTCTCGTATCAATAACCCCATCTGTTGCAACGTGTTTTTTTTTGTTCCAATACATGGACTTGTCATTTGAATGTGTTTGATTTTGGTTGGATTCCTTGTAAATCTTGACCACACCATCTTTAATGAGTCCTTGCTCAAGGATCATTCATTTCTCTTTGATATCTTTTTAGGTCTGTAAATAGAACATGGTCATGTGGTGAGCCAAGCTAGGATGCGCATTATCAATAAACATTTTCACCAAATGCTGCTCTGGCAAGGTACAAGATATGCGGGTGGTAAGGGTTTTCCATCTTTGTAGATATTCGGGAAGGCTTTCTCCACCTTTTTGCTTAGTGTGGACAAGATCAACTACTGATAGTTCTATTTTGACAAGATGGGCGTATTGGGCTACAAATGCCTCAGACAATTCAGCAAAGTTTTTAATTGTGCCATATGGGATTCTATAAAACCATCCAAGAGCTGGTCCGACCAAGCTTTTGGGAAAGAGACGCAAGAGGAAGACATCACCGTATGCCACTTCTTGGCAGTGCATGTAAAATTCTTTGATATGTGTGGCAAGGTCTTCTTTTCCTCTAAATTTGTCAAACTTGGGTATCTCAAAGTGCTTGGGAAATGATGTCATGGTAATGGCTCATTCAAATGGGTAAGGACACACACTCTCAAACTTGAAGTTTTTTGGATCATTTCCCTCCTGGATGTTCTTCAAAGCTATCTTCATGGCTTTCCATTATGAATCAATGGGTGATGGCTGGGGTGCCCCCAATGTGGGAGTGCCCTGAGGTAGGTATGTGCTAGATGGGGCAATGGAATATGTATGGCTTTAAGGTATGGGCTAGTAGGGATTTTACATGACTTGGGCAACTAAATGGTGGATGATGGGTTGATGAGGTGGACATGGCACATATTGTTGCATGTGTTGTGAGGCTTGCTGTTGATATTGGATTTGAGGTTGGGATTGAGAAACATAAGCTGGCTATGGGATAAATGGATTGCTTTGTGGAGGTAAGGTATAAAATGGTTGTGAATCTTGGGAAAAGGATCGGGGAGCTTGTGGAACTTGACTTTGGATTTGAGGAGTTTGACCAATATATGTGGGTTGTGCCCCCATTTGGGAAGGTATTTGCATGGAAAAAGAGACCAATTAATTGGTGGTTGGTGGTGGTGGATTTCCTCCTAGAAGTGGCATAGAAAAATAGTTAGTAATAGGAGGTAATGGATTAGGAGCTAGTGGGGTTTGATAGCTTTGTGGAGTGAGGGTAGTAGCTTTTGGATTTGTGGCTGATGGCATTAAGCTCCAAGGACCTAGTGGAAATGATGGAATTGTGCTCTGAGCTAAGGTAAAAAAGTTGGGGGTGATGAAAGGTTGATTACTTGGCCCCATGGGTGGCATTTCGGTTGTATATTATTGAGGTTGGCCAAAGATGCTAGCACTGATTTGGGAGATGGGTGGATTTGGAAGGCTAGATTGGAGTGCATCAACAGCAATAGTGAAGGGAGTGAATGATGAGGTGTTTTGGGTGAAGGGGGTTTGGGATGGAGTGGTATGGACCAATGGTGGAGTGGTGGTGGCTGGATTGTCTTGCGGAAGGGAGATTTCAACTTGAGTGGAGGCTGGTATGTTTGGGTCTGTTGGATCATAAGGATTGCCTTGAGGCTATTCTTTTGGCACATATTGAGGATAATCTGAATCATAAGAGCCTATTGGGAGTGGTAGTTGTCCAAACAATAGGTGAGATGGATCTGATAAGGGAGGAGGTCTTCCAAAGTCGAAGGCTCCTATATTGTCCCTTCGAAAGTTAGCCATGATTGTTTCTTTGTTCTTGTCTATAATGGTGTTCACCAATATTGCATTTCCTGGTTGGTTCATGAAAGCTTTAATGTTAGTAGGTGATGGTATAGTGTTCTTTGGGCTGAAGGATGGTTGAGTGCTCAAGTGGAGTGATGTTGTTTGATCCAAATGATAGGGTTCCATTGTTTCTTTCTTCTTCTTGGATAAGCAAGTGACAGGTGGCATAAAAATGTTCTTAGGGATGAGATGCAACAATGCTGATGGATGAAAAGGGGGAAGGCTTTTCTATGAAAATTATTTCCTTGGTTGAGGTAAAGCTATATGACAAACCTAAGGAGGATTGGGTTGGGGATTCTAACTTCAAAGATATGTTGCCAAAGCATGAAAAGTTTGATTTCCTATGTGCAAGCTCGGTGGTGATTGTGTCAACTTTAAGGATAGACCGATGATCCTTTAGGAAAAATATGAGATTGACCACTTGTGGATCCCAACCTTTGGCTCAAAGTGATGAGGGATAACAAGTGACAAAGCTAGATTACCCTAGACAAAGCTCTATCAGAGGGATAACCTTGGTGAGGCTAGTGGATTTGCAAGATGGTAGGAATGGAAAACCTTTGGCAAGGTGACAACAATTTTGAAGGCTTGGATGTGAAAATTAGGCTTTTTGGGATGCTAGCTAGGTTTGAGGGGATTGGTTTGATTCTAAGGCAAAGAACTAGATGAGATGGATGAGCTAAAATGATTTAAAGGGATAACCTAGAATGGCTGGCTTTCCTACAAAGATGACTATAAAGTGAAATTTATGCAAAAAATGTGGAAAAACAAGGGGGGCTAATCATAGAAATCATGCCTAGTTGGTAAGACATAAGTAGGGTTAACTCCTGGATGCTTGCTAAATCTGATAGTGCAATCTAACCAGGCGTCCTGACAGGTTTCGTCGGCAGCTTTGTCTTCTGCTTTATGGAGTTTGGAAATTTGAGGGCTTTATGTTACTTTCTTTCTCTTGGCTGAAATTTCTTGGTATGCCTAAGAGGGCTTAAATTTGGCTTTGTGAAACTTCTTTTTGGGTTTGGGTTGTTCTGACATAAATTCCTGAATCTGTTTGGCTTTGAGAGATCGTGGTTGTTTTGCTTCAACTTGTTCAACTTCTGAAATAGGTAGTGACTATGCTGAGTGTGCCCTAAGCTAGGATTGACGAAGTTTGGCAAAAATTCATTCAACAAGTAAAAGATCAAGCAATAGATAGGAACAACCAGATAGAAGTTTTTGATTCTCAGAATGTGATACATGTGCTAAGGAGTGTGTATATTCTACAAATGTTTCGATCAGTCACTTCAAACACATTAACATCCTAGATGGTTGTCTACAAGGCTGACAGTTGGTTTAGTTAGGGAGTCCTTGATATACCCAAAGTACATGAGGCCCAAATCCATAGATGAAACCAAAACAATGTCACATAGCCGAGAGGAGCGGTAACCCACTTCTCCTCTTTCACTTCTCAAGGGTATAAAGTTCCTTGAGGCTTAGCCCGAGTGACAGAATTTTGATCCCAAGTGAGGTGTCTTTGGATTAACCTCCCGATCTTTATACTCTGCTAGAATGCTGAAGTTGAGGTCGTCCCAAGGGGTGATGAAATCCCCAAGTAGGCCTCCTAAAAGCTAAGACAAGATTTTGGATCCTAATCTTATGCACCCAAGATGGCCTCGAAAGACGATAAGGGGAGAGAAGACTTGGATGATCTTGGGCTAAAAGATAGAGTTCTTTTCCAACTGACGCTTTAAGTTTTTTGATCTAGACCTTTTGAAAACACACGTGATTTAAGATGCAAAGGTTCAATTCCAATTTGAAATACGCCAACAAAATAGAAGTGATTGAAGAATGAATACACCAAAAAGATTTAGGGTCAACAAAAAGTAAACTCACGCACCCAAAGGCCCTCTACGTCAAGTATCGACTGATTTTCTTTAAGGCATTCAAGATTGAGTGTGAGTTTTTTTTAAGCCCAAAACAAAGATGTGTGTAAAGCTCAATTTCAAGTGCGTGTTCGGAGGCCCTCAACATCAAGATTTGTTCAATTTTTATGCCCAAATGAAGTGTTAGCGAGACTAATGTGCATTCAAGAAATTTTCTATCTTAAAAAAACCAATAAAAACTCAAGTGAGTGGAATTTGATTTTTGTGGAGCACTTAATACCTTCTTAGGTAGACCCATCCCCATATATGGCGCTGATATTGAAACCAATGGTTAGAATGATGGATGATTAAAGAGGGTGAGTCCAACAACAAATTCACTCAAAGTGTTTTTATTTGTTTTTATAACTTAGAAAGTTTCTAAAATGTAGATTCTTTTTATGCCCCAAAAGATGAAGTGTGAGATATTGTAATGATTAATTGACCTTTTGCATTCAAGATTGGATTTTCTGTTTTAATCATGCATTCATAAAATAAAATAAAAACTTGATTTTAATCCATGGCACTCAAGAGTGATTTTAGCAACATGCATTCAAAGACAAGTGATTAAACATTCAAGTTTTTTCCTTTGAGCATTCAAGATTGAGATTTTGTGTGTTGTTTTAAAAACTTTGAAGTGCTTTGTTTTAACCTTAGATCATTCAAGATTGTTTTGGACTCAAAAGTGAAAATGACTCTTTGGACTTTAGTTTTCATTCAAAATTTTGTGTTCTAGTTCGCATGTTTTAAGCCTAAAAAAATGATATTCCTAGATTGTTTTGATGCATGAAAAACCTAGGAAACATTCAAGATTTTGCAATAAGACATTTGTTTGGAACAACTAACAAAGCTTTTAGGACAATTTTGGTAACCATTTAGGACTCTTAGTTTTCATGATATTTTTAAAAGAACTTTAAAATATTTGCAAATGAGGTTCATTTTATCCTTGATGGATGCTTTGAGTTTGATTTAGATTTTAGTGTGCACTTAGTGTTGATTTTGAACTTTTTGAAATGGAAACTTGAAGTTCTTTTTAAATTTTCAAAAATGAAGTGTTCCTAACTTTGCATGAATGCATCTAAAACCTTGATGTTGCAAGGATGCAAATGATTGGATTGGTTTAGTTTCACTTGTTAAAAGATTTTTATTTATTTTTTCAAATTTTTAGTTTTTAATGGATTTAAGTATGATTTGGGGGTTCATTTTAAGCACTTAAAAAAAAGTGTGTATGATTTTGCTTCTTTAAAAAAGAAGAAGCCAAGATCCCTCAAGAAGAAGAAAAATAAGTAGATGGAATAGAAGAAGAATATAGACAAGAAGAGGAAGAAGAATTCCAAGTGCTTCGTCCACTTATAAGCTTGAAAAATCTGCAAACACTATGAGATAGACTATGAGTTGCTTTGTCTTCTTTATGCTCATGTGGACCTACAAAACCAATTTATACAATCCTACTAATCAGAAAAATAAGCAAAATTAGCCAAAATCAGCAAATGACATACAAAATTTGACTAAAAAAGCTAATGAAGATGACCCATGCGAGCTCCCACCAGACGTGCCAAAATGTATATGCTACTTTACTATGTTAGAAACACTAAATTAAAACAATCAAAAAAAATTTACATACTAATTTAACATAACTTCATGAGAGATAAAGTGAAGTCCTCAAATGAGAATATGAGCCATGGATAGGCTCTCTCAATGAGGATGATCACTTGATGTAGAGGTGTGTCTAATAGCTAAGATGACTTGATTATATATGTATGCTCAAATGCTCAAATGGGCTTCAATGGAGGATTTTTGATAGATTTTGGTGAATGGATTTGATGTAAAAATGGCTTCTCAAAATGGCATTATGGCTTTACTTTATAGATTGTGTTAAAATGGCTTGGGAGAGGATTTCTTAAATAAGCAAAGGGCATGAGGGATCAAGGGCTAGGATGCAAGGATGGGAGAAAGTTTATGAAAGGTTTAGATTGAATGAGAGGAGAGCACATGGATTGTGCTTCTTTATAGCCAATCAGAGAGTGACACATGTCACAAGGTCATTGGTTAGAGCAAGAGGGGTTGAGGGGTCAAAAAAGGAGGCTCAAAGCTCATAAAGACCCTCATAATGGCTTGTAAGAGAAATGAATGGGCTTGTAAGAGTCATTTATGGCTTTGTGGGCTTCATAAAATTTTATGGTTGGGATATTTTGAGGGGATAGACTTTGTCTTGGCTTAGAAAAGTTTTAAGCTTGTTTAGGATTGTGCAAATGATAAAGGGTAGGATTAGAGATGGCTTAGGATTAGATTAGAGATGTTAGAGATGGGCAAGTGGATGACATTTAATAAGGGTGGGTGAAGGAGGAGATATTTGTTAACTTTGGCTTGGGTTAGCAAGTCTTAACTCATGTTTAGGGAATGTCACAAGGTTAGGAGGGGATTAGGATTAGGATTAAAGATAAGGATTGACATCTTCTATAAGAGTCTAAGCTTTGGATGAGGATGAAGACTTTCTAGAAGAGTCTAGAACTTCCTAGGATGAGGATAAATAAGGTTTTTAAGAAATAAATAAAATTTTATTTATTTCAAGCGTTTGGGTTGAGGAGATATTTATTAAAATATTTTTAATAAACATGAGGATTTATATTTAATCTTAATTAAATATTTTGAGTTGGGATTAGGGGTAGGAAATGATGGGATTAGCCTTTAATCGAAATTAAAGAAGGATTAAAATTTTTTGGAAGAGGTTAGTGGTCTTAGGGAAATTGGTCAAGTTTTGGGCAAAAAATAAATTAATTATTTTTTTTGAGATTTTTGGTCAATTTATTAATTAAATAATTAATAAATAAGGAAATAATGTTTAAATAAGATTTAAACATTTTTTGAAGAGATTCCTTAATTAAATATTTTTAATTAAGATAAAGGGATTTAATGGCATAAAAATTAATTAATTAATTAATTAATAAATGATGATGTCATCAGGAATTTTTCAAAAAATAAAAATACTTTATTTTCTAAAAGATTTTAGGTGTCTACATAGCTAACTTGGTGACCTTATAATACTTGGTGTCTACTACATTACTCGGCATTGTCATGCACTTGGTAGAAGTAGAAACTTAATCCATACTAATCACACAACATAGCTTCGAACTCAGTAACCATTGGAGACTCAATAGATATAGTGTCACTCAGTAGATACTGAATCCTTCATTTACCTTGTTGTCACTTAATAAACATTACACATCCATCACTCGGTAGACACTGACTTCTCATCACACAAAATGATAACTCGGTATATACTGTGAAGCTCGGTGACCACTATCTACTCAATGAACACTGTAAACTGCATACTCACTTGGTAGCTTCATGAATGGTTGGTGTGAATTTTTTAAGTGATGAACTTACTTGGCAACCACTAAATGCTCAATATAAACTATAGACTGAGTGATGACCTTGGTAACCATTTATAATCAAATAAGTGTTATCACTAATGACAAATACAACATAATGCCAACAATCGCCCCTTTTGGCATTAGTGACAAAAACACTTATGAGCCTTATGTACATTGACATACTAATTTTTTATTTTTCAAAATTGATCTTTGTAAAGCTATTGTATATACATATCTTACATATCTCCCCCATACATATGCCATATACATGGCCTTTATCTATACATATATCAATCTATTTTCTCCCTTATTTCTCCACAAGTCTCTTATCATTTCTTACTCCCCCTTTTTGACAACAATGTCAAAGAGATATGCAAAATATTTAAATAGAGACACCAAAATGTGAGAGAAATTTGGAGTGTACCTTGAGAATAAGAGCCAATATCTTATCCCAATTGTCTTACAAAATATTGCAGGTGGAGACTACCACTTGAACTTCTGCAAAAAGTTCAATCATATGATCTGCTATGGAAAAATTGTTATCTTGGACTAATTTTTTTGAATATGCAATGTGTTTTTGCATTAAGTCCATAACTAGAAGGATCATATTTTGTATATCAATTAGTGTAGACATGATCCTGGCTTCCTCCCTTAGTAATTTTGCCTACATTTCTGACAAAAATTTCATCTTGAGGTGATGTGTTGAGCTTGAACTAGGGTCAAGTTGCAGCCTTTGAGCACTTTCCTTCATGTCCACGTCAATCGTATTCAATTTCTCCTTTATATCCTTGGTGAACTCGGTAACATCACAAAGTTTTCCAAAAAGTTATGTTACATTGGTGAAAGATTGTTCAAGATTACTCAAAATTGTAGATACCTCTACCTGGTTTATTGCAATGTGCTCAAGCACTTTATTATCAAATTGCTTCTCTACCTTCTCAATGAGATTTTCGTGGCTAGAAGTGTCCTCATTGAACTTATTTATGGCCTCTTGCAATTGTAACAAAATGTGTTGAGATGAGTCAACATCAACACCTATAGCCTCAGTTATTATGTTTTTAGCATTTTCAATTACAATAAATTCTCTATCTCTCTCATCTCTAAGATGCTTCTGCCTTGCCTTTTGCTCCAAAAGCTAACTAACCAGTATCATTTTATTAGCTATGGCAATGTCCAAATCCAACTTTGGAATAACAATTTCTTTGTCCAAATCTATGTCTTCATCAATTGCTTTGCCAAAAAGTAGAAGTTTTAGAGGAGTCTTTGGTTTTACTTCTGAGCTTACTTCCTTGGACTTAGAAATGGAAACAATAGTAGAAGTAGTCGGACTTGCAATGAAAGCTTGAATTGGTCCAACTAAAATAAAATTGAAATAAGTACTAACTATATCCAAAACTGATGTGCTTCCCAAAAATGAAGTACCAATAGGTGGAGCACAAACTAGAGTACTTACAACTAAAGAGCTAACTAGAACAAAAATTGGTACAATTAAAGCTATAAAGGAAAAAACTGTAGAACATACTGGTAAACTTACTATACATGGTGCTATAGAAGTTGACACAATTGAAGAACTAGCAGCTATGCAAACTGCTAAGGTAGATGACTCGAGAGCTGATGAAGAGGGTTGTAGCTTGGTAGATGAAGTGGCTGACACTTCCATTGTAGATACCTAGAGCTATGAGGAAGAAAATGATGATTGTGTAGATGATATACCTGAGGTGGTTGCAATCACATTTACTAAGGCTAACTCCAACCCTAATGATGTAGTTGTCTTAGGTGGAGAATGAGTAAGGGAAGCAATAACTTTTGTTGTTATTTTCATTGGATCATCTTCTTCATCTTCCTCCTTGTATTCCTCTTCAACTTCTTCCTCTTTCTTTTCACCATCCTTCATCAATTCTTGACATTCCTCAACATCAATGGTAACACATGGTGTGTTATCCTCTTCATCATCATCACTTTCATCATCATCATCCTTAATTTCCACTGGATCTTCACTGGGCTTATGCAAATGATAGATGTTTTTCCATATGTTTGTTTCATCTCTAACAACATGCTTAATATCTTTGATTAAAATCAAACATGTATGGAATCTAATCATCATTTTACCTTCATTGTTCTTCATTTTTTCCTTCACTTCTACATCTATAAGATTGGGCAGTAACTTCCTCAAAGATTGTTCATATATATCTTTAGCTATTTGTACAACTGATTCCCACCTTGGCTACAATCTTACCAATAGTTCTTTTGAAATCTAAGGAGCAATCTAATCCAACAAATATTTCCATTTTCCCATTTTGGTGAGTACCAACTCCTCAATTTGCATCTTCTTAGCATCAGTCCTTGTCTCAAACTTTAGAGCCTTGAAGTTTTTTATACCTGCTCATTCTTCCATCTATTTCAATCTTTCCTGGAAGCTAAGTGGGGTCTTGTTGAGCACAACTTCACCTTTTCCTTTCCCTTTTGATCTTCTAGTGAAAACATTTGTGGAGGCCTTTGGAGGTTTTGTAATGATTACCCTTCCTTTCTTCTTTGCTAGCTCTGCCTCCTTCTCTGATTTTTGTTCTCCTCCTCCTCCTCCTTCTTCTTCATCCTCTCCTTTACCTTCTGTAAGCCTAAGAGGGCCAGTGCAAATTTTCATCTTGGCTATCTTCCTCTTTCCTTTGCTAATTGCCCTAGGTAGCTTGATTTCAAGCTCAATTTTGGCTTTGGCCTCATCATATGTACCAAAAATTGGTAGCTTAGGATCAATTGGTTCATTCACCAAGGCTTCTATGATGTCTTTGGTTTCATCAATATTTACCTCATATGGGAGAGGTTTCACCCATGTAACTCGGGGTCTAACTACCTAAATGTACACTTTATCATAGTCAAACATGAAACACACATCATCTTTTTAATCCTCAACAAGTTTGGGAGGAATCCTAAACCTATTGTTCATACTTTCCTTAAAATATTCAAAATAATTATCCATAATGCTGTCAAAACTTATACCCATTTCTACAATGAACTCATTTATCTGATATAGAATAGGAACATCTTTTCTCTATACAATAGAACCTTTTGATGGGAAAAATTTTTGCACATAAAAGAAAAGACATGTCAAGAAAGAACCAAATTTGCAAGGGTCGTTCTTTGATGTCCTAATACTATCCATATTCTTATTCAATTGCTTCAATAGTAACTCTGAGAAGTCAAATTCCATATTTTTCTTCACAACCTTAAATGCTAAATCCACTACCTCACATGGTATGCTATTCAAATGACTAGAGCAATAAATCTTATGAGCAATTACATGAATGCCAAACCTTAATTCCACATTAGAAATAGTGCTAATTTTCAAACCTCTACTGTCCCAATCGGCTAGGGTTTTCTTTTGGAGTTCATCCCAACCTAGAGTTTTGGTAGATTTTACTTTTCTCAGCACGGGAAGACCAATAATCTTATGAATCATTTTCTTGGGGATTAACACTAGCTACTCTTGCCATAGTTGTCCATTGTGTACATGACTAAGAATGTACCTAATCCACTTTATCTAAAAACTCCTTGGCAGGTGTGTGATATGAGTCAACCCATTTATTTCTAAGTGCTTATGTTTGGGTTTCAATGAACCATCAACATGCATTTCTTCTAAGGCACTATCCATCTATAGGGTTCCAATTTCCTAAATAGAACACTTAAAATGAGTGCAAATTTCATTAATTAGAAGTATTTGGGAGGAATTTGGGATTGTGCATCATTAGGGTCAAGTGCCTCCGCAATTGTTGGAACTAGCTTGAAATTTGGCACTTTCTACTCCACACCCTTGACCAACATTTCTAAACCTCTTTTTACCTTGCTACAGATGATGCTTTTGGATGCCATCACTACTCATAAATGATAGAGATTTTTTGAACAAATTCTTTGTTTCAAATTCACTCAAAATCACTTGTGTGCACCTGGAAATTGCTTAGCTTTGTGAATTCTAAAGTTGCAATGAAAAATGAAGTCAAATTCTACCCTTTTTGAGGAAAATTCACCATTAATGCTAGGTACCATAATGACGTAGTGCGTAATAGACTATCATTTGTTAGAATCTGATAAGATTAATAACCCAAAAAACTAGTGCAAAGAGTAAATATCTAAACTATGAATGCAAATGATACAAAATCAAAATAGCATCATAGAGTTAGTCTCCAAGAGAGTAATGCAAATGCTGGAAGAAAAATAGCATTAAGAGGACGCAAAAACAAGAGATACAAATACAAGCCAGGTAGCATGCTTATATAGGCTAGGAAGAGGGAGGAGGTGGCAACACCAACCAATGAGGAGCAACCATCTATCGGACTAAAGATAGCAAAGTATCTTCCCAAGATAGCTAATGGATGCTCACATGTAGGAAGGTGACACCTCACAACCATTCACCTAATAAGACATGCTTTATTAACCTAAGCGAGATTATTAAAAGTGTAGGAGAAACCTAGCAAAATAGGAAAAATAAAAAACTACACTAACACCCCTCCATAAGCGAAGCTTAGGTGGATGTAGAAATTGGTCCCGGAAAGTCAAGCCTGATGAGGTACCCATGTACATAAAATTCCCCCAAAAGAGAGAGAAAAGAGACTCCTCAAAGAAAATTAGGACTCCAAGTGAGAGGAAGAGGCCCCCCTAAAATATGAAGCATCCCACACCCCCAGCAAAGCTTGCAAATTTTGTCTGGTAGATCCACTTACATCGAACAAGTTTTCTTCCCTTAGGAATAGGGACAAGATCCCAAGTGTGGTTCCTCATCAAGGAACTATACTCCTCCTGCATCGATGTATCCCACTGAAAAATATTAGAAGCCTCATGAAAGGACTATGGATTTGAGGCAGTAGCAATGAAGATATGTAGAGCATCTTGGAATTGTGAACGAGTCTGCTTGGTGTCTGATGGATCCTCAACCCAATCACCTGCAAACTGCAAGGTCTGTCTAGCCCAAAGTGGACCAGAAGATGGAGAATCTAGAGGAGAATCATCAACCTATGAATGATGACTAGGAGAGGAAGGAGGTGAGTCCTATGAATCACTCTTTGCATCAAAAGTGGAGGTAGAAGACTGCTCAAGTGAATCTAACCCATTAGAAGATCTATCATGTATTCCAAGTGACTCCAATGTCAAAGTAGAAGGCAACCCTGTGACCATGCTCTGCTGGTTAAGCTGATGCAAGTAGTGGAAGTTAAGATGGCCAAATTGCTCATTCCATAATCTTCTCACATCATTAGAGTGAGTGAGTGAAACAGTCAAAGGAGGATCAGGAACAAAGTGAGAAAACATATAGAGTCGTGACTGATGATCTGCTCTCCCAACTGCAACTATAGAATCATTGTGCAACTCACGTATCTCCAATGAATCAGGAGTGAACTCAACCTGCTTACCTAAACTTGTGTGAGTGATCTAGTGTACCGATAGGAGAATAGTTGATAATGAGGGTACATAAGGAACATCATGGAATGTGCCATCCCCCACATCAACAGACCCTCTCCCACACATCTCAACAAGATTTTTATCACCCATCAAAATAGAAGGCATAGTACACGGCTCCAAGGATACAAGTTCTTCCTTAGATGAAGCCATGTGGTGTGAAGCACCTGAATCAAGAACCCAAGTGGATGGTGAGGAAGCAACTGCAAAAAGGGCCTTGCCCTTTCCTTTCCCCTTGCTATTTTCTTTTTCTTTGTTAGACCCTTCATTAGAACTTTGTTTGATAGACTCAGGAACACTGATATTATTCTTCTCAAGAATGTATGTTAAGTGATCAAGTTGTTTCTACAAACATTTATGTTCATCATGACCAGGTCTTTTACAATAGGCACATTTGACCTTTTCTTTCTTAGGCTTATCACCCTTGGAAGATGGTGTATCAATAGTTGCTTTTGAAGAAACTAGCATCTGATCCTTCTTCTCCTTGCTATTCTTTTGTGTCTTGTCCTTACTATTGTTGTTACTACTTTGTCCTTGTTGTTCTTTTGTGCCTTGGTTGGCAGCCAAGGCATGTGACTTAGAGGACTTAATAATGCCCATCTGGATTAGCTTGTCCTGTTCTTGAGTGAGATTGACAGAAAAATCATCTAAAGATGGCATGGTGAATTGAGTACCAAGTGCACCCTTAGTAGCATAGAAGGTAGAGACAAACACAGAATATTCTGAACTTAGCTTAGAGAGAATACTAAGAATCACTTGTTCATCTTTCTTTTCAATTCCACATTGTTTTAACTACAGCCTTAGTGATTTCAATTTGGTGAAGAAATCTTGGATTGTGTTGAAATTGCCTAGACTCAAACTAATTAATTCATTTTCCAACATATGAACCCTCATTGAATCTTGTGTGCCAAATAGTGTTTCTAGCTTTGTCCATACTTCATTTGGTGTATCCAAAGACTCAATGTGAAATAGCAAGTCAAGAGAAATAGACAAACACAATGTTCCAAATGCCTCATCACATTTTTTAAACCACTTAAGCTTATCTTCATCTTTAGCAGGTTCAGTTTCAAGTCCCATAGTTATCCTATTTAATCTAGCTTTCCTTAAGTGAATTGTCATGCATGATTTCCACTCAAATTAATTGTATGGAGTTAGGATGGGCATATTTGTTTGATCCATGATGAAGAAATACAGAGAAGAAATAATAGAAAGAAGAGAACCCTGCCCCCCCTCTTTACTCAATCAAAGAACCCCCCCCCCCTGCCCAAAAAAAAATATTATTTGGCACTTTATTTTAGTGCGTTTACAACTACCACTGGAAAGAAATACTTAGTGGTCTTGATTTCAATGCATTACATACCCTCATGAAGAGCATATGCTAAAAGTGAAACTTGGGCACAATAATCAAGGAAACAAATAGCACCAC
The DNA here is from genome assembly GCA_028749045.1 of Cupressus sempervirens. Classification (NCBI taxonomy): domain Eukaryota; kingdom Viridiplantae; phylum Streptophyta; class Pinopsida; order Cupressales; family Cupressaceae; genus Cupressus; species Cupressus sempervirens. The sequence continues at coordinate 658,525,652 of CM053792.1, read as the reverse complement.
TATGATCTACTTGAAAAATCATGCACTTTCAAAAAAAGAATCGCCTCGATACGAGGTCGTATGAGAAAAATTGTTTTTGTCAAAAAATTTCTGATTCTCAGGATCATCCAAAGATGCAAGAGAAGAGCATACTTCATTTTTCAAAAAACTACAATAAAGTTTATTTGCCCCCCCCCCCGAATCTCTCAAATAAGGAAACTAAAATCTACTCTTGCACATAGAAAAGCTCTGATACCATGTTAGAATCTGATAAGATTAATAACCCAGAAAATTAGTGCAAAGAGTAAATATCTAAACTATGAATGCAAATGATACAAAATCAAAATAGCATCATAGAGTTAGTCTCCAAGAGAGTAATGCAAATGCTGGAAGAAAAATAGCATTAAGAGGATGCAAAAACAAGAGATACAAATACAAGCCAGGTAGCATGCTTATATAGGCTAGGAAGAGGGAGGAGGTGGCAACACCAACCAATGAGGAGCAACCATCTATCGGACTAAAGATAGAAAAGTATCTTCCCAAGATAGCTAATGGATGCTCACATGTAGGAAGGTGACACCTCACAACCATTCACCTAATAAGACATGCTTTATTAACCTAAACGAGATTATTAAAAGTGTAGGAAAAACCTAGAAAAATAGAAAAAATAAAAAACTACACTAACATCATCCACTCACTAGCTTGGTAGAAACTTGTGACTTGGCGATAAAAAAAAAATTCATTACTTTCGACCTAGCTTGGTTGAGTCTGTGACCAACCTTGCTTAGTATGAACTGATCTCATGTGATCCCTTTGTATCTGAAATATTAATTTGGATCTTTTGCTTGCTTTCATTTGGAACTACTCAAGATATGACTTGATGATACAGTTCTAGTTCCTCTTTTATGAATCTAATTAGAAATGGTGGAGTCCCCCACTTCTTGAGTGACATTGCCACCATTTGAATTGTTCTACTTGGTAGATTTAGGAATCCACTACTGTCTCATTTTCTTCCTGATGTTATCAACTTTAGCTTTCTTCTCATCTTTAACTCTTCCTATATTCATGCAATTTTTATCTATATGACCAATTTTAGTGCATGTATAACATCTTACTATTGAATCTCTCTTTCTCAAGTGATGCCTTGTATAGTCTATGCCAATGTGTCCATATTCTCCACAATAGTGACATCTACACCAAGTATTGTAATCCCAACCAAATATTGCTTTGAAAATTTATTCAACTGGATTGAATGATTTGGATCTGCATTCAGGTGCCTTGTGACCTTGTTTCTTACATTTGTGACATTTTCCTTCAAATTTTGGTTTCTCCTTGCATTCATTAGCTTTATGACCATGTTTACTGCAATTGTAGCATTTTCCATTGAATTTTGTCTTTCCATTGCTCCAACATTTGTTTGATGTATGACCTAACTTACCAGAATGATTGCAAGTAGGTCTTTGATTCCTTTGGGCACCTTGTTTAGAAGATTCACATTCTTCTTTGTATCCAAGTCTTGCTTTACCCTTTTGCCTATGAAGATTATACTCACTTTGATGATTCAATTGATCCATGTCTACTTGAGATTTCATCATCCTTTCATTGAGTTTCTTTTTAGAAACTAGATCAGCTTTCAATCTTTCATTGATTTGTCTTTCAGTAATTAAATCATTCCTTAAGCTTTCATTTTCAAATCTCAAATTCATGATTTCCTCATTTGCATTGGAGAGCTGATTGATAAGACTTTCTTGCTGAAGGGATTAATTTTGATTTGCATTGTTCCTTGCCTCCAAGTCTTCACTTGCCTTATTCCTTTGTTCCAAGATTTCACACATTCTTATTGACTGAACTTCTTGTTCTCTTTTTAATTTTCTTACCTCTTCTTACAGAGAGCCATTCTTTTCTAGGAGTTCTTTGATTGCCTCATTAGCTTCATCTAAACTACTTGATGGAAAAAAGTGTTCAATCTTTTCTTCAACATACAAATGGTCATTCATCTATCTTGCAAGTTCCTTCCTTCTTTTCAGTGATAGGGAAAGATGCTCTTTTTCTTCCTTGACTTGAGCTATGGCCATTTCCAAATCTAGCTTCTCATTCTTAATAGCTTTGTCAAGTTTAATCATTTCCATTGTCCTTGATCTTTTCTCAAGCTATAAAACTTTATCCTAAGAACCACAAAGCTCTTGTACTAATTGTTCGAAATTATCAAGACTAGCTAGGTTACTAAGAGGGGAGGGGTGAATTAGTAACCTCAAAAACTTTAAATCAATTCAGAACTTAACCATATAAATCATTCACCATTCATTCATCTAATATACTGCATGCATGAAAAAAGATAAACATTCATAACACATGAACACATTATTTTGGTGACCCAGAAACCTTCCAAATAGAAAGTTAAACCAGGGTGGGGATGATACCCACAAAACTTTACTACTACAATATAAAGTTGTCCTATTAGGGCTTACATTGACCACTTCTAATGATCTGCCCTATTAAGAGCAATTTGGATTGCTAGATCCACCTTGTTAGAGGTTTTACAAACATACAATGAAGTATGCACTCTATTAAGAGATTTATACAAAGATTGTTAAGTCTACCCTATTAAAGGATTTGAAAATTGATTCACTTGTAAGGATGAAATAGTAGATCTAACTTACAACTTGATTGTTGAATAGATCTTTGAAGTATAGATCACCTCTTTTGATTGATATGTCTTTATTGCTCCTTAATGACATTGTTGTATACTCTGTTCTATTGTTAATTTTCATTCACTCTTTTCAAAACATTACATGTCCATTCCTTGATCATTCCTTCATACATTGCAAAAATGATGCAATACATTACATATATACCATTCCAATAATTACAATTACAAGGTTGGCTAAAACACAAGTAAACAAAATATTACTAAGTCAACCAAATAGTAGAAAACTCGGGTTCTGAATAGCTGACTTGGTGACCTTTTGATACTCAGTGTCTACTGCATTACTTAGCATCATCATGCACTTGGTAGAAGTAGAAGCTTGGTCCATACTAATCACACAACATAGCTTCAAACTCAGTAAGCATTGGAGACTCAGTAGATATAGTGTCACTTGGTAGATATTGAATCCTTCATTTACCTTGCTATCACTCAGTAGACATTGACTTCTCATCAAACAAAAGGATAACTCGGTAGACACTATGAAGCTTAGTGACCACTATCTACTCAGTGAACACTGTAGACTGCATACTCACTCGATAGCTTTATGAATGCTCGGTGTGAACTATTTTAGTGATGAACTTACTTGGCAACCACTAAATGCTTAGTATAAACTATAGACTAAGTGACGAGCTCGATAACCATTTAGAATTGAATAAGTGTTATCACTAATGACAAATACAACATAATACCAACAATATTGCATCCCTTCTCTTGTGCTGACATGATTTGAAGAGGCTCTTATTGAGCATTCAACAGATGGTTGTGAATCTTTATTGATGAACTAGATTTCTATTTTTTGTTTCTATTGTATTTTGTAGAATCTAGCATTGTCACATAGTTTACAACATCTTCAAAATCTACTTCTTTGTTAGTATTCTCCACCTAAAATAGAATGTCAATGTCAATAAATACTCAATTCATATAAAATTAAAATAAATAACACAATGTAAATTTAAAAAATATTCACACTTACTCAAATTTTTCCATTTTAGCATGCAACCCACCTCTACCAAATGTATAGTCAATCCTCACGACCATTGAAACATTGATAAATAAAGTAAAGGAGCTAACGAAAAGATGTAATAGATATAAACCTAGTGCAGAAGCACCTGAAGGTAATAAGTGAGTTTAGACTTTAAGTTTGTGTGTGTGTGTGTGTGTGTGTGTGTGTGTGTGTGTGTGAATAAGTTTGAATCTCTATTAGTTTGTTTGCATGGCTATTTGTGCCTTCTAGGCCTAGGTTCTTTAGTTGGTCAAAATTGATCAACACCTAGTCAAAGAGGTTGACCAAGGGATTAGGATACCATTTCTAAACAAAATATATCCATGGTTTAATTTTGAACTCATTTGGTGGAGATATGCAATGATTTGGGCAAAAATATGAAAATTGCTCAAAATACACTAAAATGGCAAGTTGCAACTTAGCAATTTTATAAATTTTAGACAAAATTTATCAACTCGGGTAAGGAGAGCATGAAGTCAGTTGGTAGATGACCTTTTACAATATATAAATCACAAAAATACTAATGTAAAGAGGTTCCAAGAAGTTCCAAGAAACTTTTAAATAAGTTTGAGCAAGTTTTGGCAAAAATTGCTTTGTTTGTTTAGTGTGATGAACAAATTTCATGAGTATTTATGATTATAGAATATGTAAATAGATTAGGATCTTTGTGATATTGCTATCAGGATTTAACTATGTGATTATAGAGTATCTTTCATTCCATCATTTTACATGTTATTTCCTTCCTTCTTTGAATCATAGAAGATTAGAAAATAATGATTGTACATACTTTCCATAGTTTTGGCTTTTCTTTTCTTATTAAGGGTTTTGAATCCATTCATGAATTAGTCTTGCTTATCCATGGTCACAACCTTCCATGTCCTATTGGATAGAGAAAAAATTGTATATTAGAGACTTTACTAACTATTTGAGGCAGAAAAACCAAGCTTGGAATATTTTGTATTGAAATCATGGCTGATCACAGTTGGTGAGTCATTGAAACAAAGCATGAAAACAACAATTCAAATAGAGATTCATGTCGTTGTGGTTGCCTGTATAGGGTGTGAATGTGTATATAGTTAGGAGGAAGGGTGATAGAGGGTATTTAACCATTTTAAATCCCCATGAGAGTATTGGCATGTGATTCCAATCAGCAAAATCATAAATAGTAAGGAAAACAAGATTTTGGGAGGGTTTTTTTTAGAGTTAGATATAAAAATGGTAAAACCCAGATGCTAAAATAAGATATTATTTAAAAATTCCAAATGGGTACTCAAAAATATTTTAAAAGTAGTATCTTGTTCAGGTAAATTTTGTGAAAAGAGGAAAAACCCATTTTTTGTTGATCTTGTCTACTAATTGGCATGCATAGGTCAACTAAGCAAGAGCTAGAGAGACAATAAAGGTTGAAACCCATTGAATGGGATGATAAAACAAGGTGTTAGAAGTTTGATTGAGAATTTGGTTATCTAACTTAGTGAAGATATTGTAGCAGTGGTGGTAAGGGTGCTTGGAAGGATAAATTCCTTTGGAGGAACTACAAGGGAATAGGAAGAGTTCTTTGTTGGGTGTGTTTCCATTCACCTCAAAGATTAGGAAATCACTCTTGGAAGCCTTGGGAAGGATCTACAACTCCAACCTTTGTAAGGTTGAAACATTCCCTTAGAGAGGTCATTGGACCAATTGGAGGCAAGCACAAATTCCACTTACATGATAGTGGTATCAAAGCATAATTGTGACAAAGGTGCATGTCAGAAAAAAAGTAGTCTATTTTCTTAGGAGAAGAGTTGGGAACCATACCTCCTAAAGCTCTTAGTGTGGAAATTTTGAAAAAAATCTTCCAAGAGATGTTCGAAGCCCAAAAACAAGAAATGAAAGGAGATCAAAGTAAAGGTAAAGGAAAAGGCCAGATGACATAATCGGGAGATATCTTTAAGGACGAGGATGAAGAAGAAGCTACCTCATCTATTGTTCCTACTACTACTACACCTAATACAGATGGTAAGAAGGAGAAAAATTTATTCATTGATTCACTTAAGTCTCTTAATAGAGATTCCTTTGATGGCTTACCTCATTATTGTGGAAGCCTAAATGGAGATGAGTTGTTGGATTGGGTAGATGCCATCAATAAATACTTACATCTCTAGGAGGTAACAAAAGACAAGAAAGTAAGTGTGGAAAAGGAAAGATTAGGAGAGACATCATTAATTTGGTGGAATGTCATGCAAGAAGAAAGAGAGAAAGTAGGAAAAAAATATTACATCTTGGGAAAGGATGTCAATCAAATTGAAGACTCAATTCCTCCCTACTAATTGTAAGGTTTAGAAGAGAAGACAGTTGGGTCTAGTGTTATGTTGTTGGGTTGAAAAGAGTTTCTTAAAGCCTTGAAATCTAATCTTGATCAAGAAGGTTATGTCATAATGTTAAAGCCAAAAGAAGAACCTAAGAAGGACAAGGGGATTAACATATGTAAAGTGCAAGTGGTTTTGGATAGGTATAAGGACATTGTGGTGAAGGACATATTGGACAAGTTACCACCCATGAGAGATGTAAATCATCAAATAGAATTAATTCTAGGATCTACATTTCCAAATAAGGAAGCTTATAAGATGACCCCATCTCAAAATGAGGAGATAGGAAAGAAAGTGCAAGAACTTCTAGATAAAGGGTTGATAAGAAAGAGCTTGAGTCCTTTTGCAGTGCCTATTATTTTTGCTCCCAAGAAAGATGGTAAATAGAGGATGTGTATTGATTCAAGAGCCATCAATAATATTACTATTAGATATAGATGTCCCACACCTAGATTTGAATATTATATGGACTACTTAGGAGGTTCTTTTATTTACTCCATGATAGAATTGAAATTAGGTTACAATCAAATAAGAATCAAACTTGGTGATGAGTGGAAGACTACTTTTAAAACCAATGAAGGCTCGTATGAATGGTTGGTGATGTCATTTTGTCTCACAAATGTACCCAACACCTTTATGAGATTGATGAATGTGGTACTTGTCAAATTAATTGGAAAATTTGTTCTTTTTTATCTTGATGATATCCTAATTTTTAGTAGGTCAAGGAAAGAGCACTTGCAACACTTAAACAAGGTCTTGGACAAACTCCATCAAGAGAAGCTAGTGATAAACTTGGAAAAGTATGAATCCCTTAAAACTAAGTTAATGTATCTTGGTTTTGTTGGAGTCCAAGATATGGATAAGTCCAAAGTAGAAGCCATTTTGAATTGGCCTACTCCTAGATTAGTGGTTGATGTTAGAAGTTGCCATGGCTTAGCTTCTTTTTATAGAAAGTCTATGAGAAATTTTAGTCATATTATGGTACCCATTCTTAAAACCATCAAAGGAGGCATCAAATGAAAATTTTCATGGACTCCTAAAGCTGATGAAAGCTTTGAACTCTTGAAGAGAAAGGTAACTATATGCTATTGTTTAGTCACTCAAAAAATGGAGACATTACCTACTTCCAAAGGAGTTCATGGTGTATATAGATAACCATGCCTTAGTTTTCTTGAATAGGCAAGATAAACTCAACCAAAAACACCTAAAGTGGGTTGAATATTTTCAAGACTACACCTTCATTATCAAACATAAGAAGGGAACTTCAAATAAGGTAGTTGATGCACTTATTAAGAGGTGTGGGCATTACAAGAAATTTAGTTTCAAAGTGTGGGGTTGGATAATCTAAAAGGGTTGTATGCTGAAGATAAATATTTGACTAAAGCATATAAGGTTTCTTCCTATTTTTCTAATAATTTCCATGTGGATTATGGTAATTATATCTTTCAGGAAGGGAAGGGTTACTCTTTAAAGTATCTTAGTTATTCATTCCCCAAGGATCCGTGAGGATCAATATCATCAAAGATAAGCATCAAGGCATCCTTCGAGGTAACTTTTATATTGATAAAATACTAGAGCTAGTAAATAGATCATATTTTTTGCCAAAGATGTATCAAGATGTTAAGAAATTTGTTGAACATTGTGTTATTTTTCAAACAAGAAAAGGTATCTCATCAAGTGTTTATCTTTATTAACCTCTTTCTATTCTAGCTAGGCCTTGGGAGTTCCTAAGTATGGATTTTGTATTGGGCCTAACTAAAATAGTAAGGGGATATGAAAGTGTCTTTGTTGTTATTGATAGATTTAGTAATATGACACACTTCATCCCATGAAAGAGCACCAATGAATAGGAGCATAGGAAAGAGCCCCTTTGAGATCGTTTATGATCATCATCCAAGAGGAGTATTAGAGCTAAGAGACACTAACAATATGGACAAGAGAAGTGTCCTAGGTGAGAAATTTGCTAAACATATCAAAGACATTCATGAATAGGTTAGAATTCTACTACAATGGAGTATGGACAAGTACAAAGAACATGTTGATAAGACTAGAAGAGAAGTGAGATTCAAAGTGGGAGAGTTAATCATGACTTATCTTAGGAAGGAGAGGATGCCTAAGGGCCAAACCACTAAGTTTGTGATGAAAAAGATTGGGCCTCTCAAAATACTTCATAAGTATGGCATTAATGCATATGAACTTGAACTCCCACCAAATTTAATAATATCTCATATCTTCAATGTTTTTAATTTGTATAGTTACAAGGGTCCAAATATAACAGCTAATTCTACCCAACTCCAAATATCAGAGGAAGCTGATTGGGTTACTGATCTTCTTCCATCTCAACCTATGCAATTGGAGAGCATCATTGATACCAAAATAGTGAAGTAAACAAGGAAAGAAGCCTATCAGGAGTACTTGGTCAAGTGGATTGGGTTGTTGGATGTAGAAGCTACATGGATGTCTAAACATGACATTTTGAAGCATGGTAAGATTGTTTCTGATTTGAATAGTCATGGGGCATGAGTTCTTTTATACCTCAAGAGTATGGTGCAGGTGCACATGAAGGAAATAAGTGATTTTAGTTTTTTTTTTAGGCAACATACCTAGTCATGGTGAGCCTAAGGTGACCTTTGAACAATTTTGGAACTCTATTACTTTATTTACATAACTATTTGTGCCTTCTAGGCCTATGTTCTTTGGCTGGTCAAAGTTGGACACCACCCAGTCAAAGAGGTTGACCAAGGCCTTAGCACATCATTTCTAAAAAAAGTATTCATGGCTTAAATTTGGATTCATTTGGTGGATATTTTCAATTATTTTGGAAAAAGCATGAACATTTCTCAAAAAACACTAAAAATGGCAAGTGGCAAGTTAGCAACTTTATAAAATTTAGACAAAAGTTATCAACTAGGGAAAGATGATTTGGGACTAACATTTTTACAAGATATAAAGAAAAAAAAAGACTGATGTAAAGAGATTCCAAGAAGTTCTAAGAAGTTTTCAATTAAGTTTGAGCAAGTTTTGGCAAATTTTGCCTTGTTTGTCGAGTGTGTCGTATAGATTTCTTGAGTATTTCTGATTATAGACTATGTAAATGGATTAGGTTTTTTAATTATAGAATTTAACATGTTATTTCCTTCCTTATTTTCATTGTATAACATCAAAAAATAGTGTTTGTACATACTTTTCATAGCTTTTGCTTTTCTTTTCTTAATAAGGGTTTTGAATCCATTCATGGATTAGTCTTCCTTATCCACAATCACAACCTTCCATGTCTTGTTGGATAGAGAAAGACTTGTATATTAGTGACTTTAAGAAAAAAATTTAGCACAAAAACTAATCTTGAAATATTTTGTATTGAAATCATGGCTGATCACAGTTGGTGAACCATTGAAACAAAGCATGAAAACAACAATTCAAATAGAGTTTCACATCCCTGTGATTGCCTGTATAGGGTGTGAATGTGTGGATGGTTAGGATGAAGGGTAATGGATGGGATTTAACTATTTGAAACCCCCAAGAAAGTATTGGTATGTAAATCCAATTAGAAAACTAATTAATAGCAAGGAAAACAAGATTTTCAGAGGGGTTTTTAGAGTTAGATATGGAATCAATAAAACCCAGATGCTAAAATGAGATACTGTTTAAAAATTCCAAATGGGTACTTAAAATTTTGAAAGCCAAATTATCTTGTTTAGGTAAATTTTGAGAAAAGAGAAAAAGAACATTTTTTTTCTAATCTAGTCTACTAATGGGTTTGCATAGTTCAACCAAATAAGAGCTAGGGAGCCAAGAATGGCTAAAACCCATTGAAGGGGATGATGAAACAAGGTGTTAGAAGTTTGATTGAGAAGTTGGTTATCTAATTTATTGAAGATCCTATATTTTTGGGAGTATAGGTGCTTGGAAGGATAAAGTCCTTTGGAGCGACTACAAGGGAATAAAAAGAGTTCTTGGTTGGGTGAGTTTCCCTTGATCTTAGAGATTAGGAACTCATTTTTTGAATCCTTGGTAAGGATCTACAAACTCCAACCTTTGGAAGGTTGAAAAATTACCTTAGAGAGGTCATTGGACCAATTGGAGGCAAGCATGAATTCCACTCGCATCAAGACCACCCTTGCAATAAGAAAAGTGAAAGCAAGAAATGAAAATGTAGTGACAACTTACTATCGAGGAAGATCCCTTAAAATCCTCTTAATTCTCTCTATTAGTGACCCTTATTAATTTTATTCTTTTACTAGCCAACCATTATTTCATTTTATTTTTATCTAATGAATCATTATGAGGAAAGATTCTAAACAAAAGGACTTCCTATATTAATGGATAATCTGATCAAACTTGCCAATTAATGTCACATTCACACCCATTCACACGAAAAATGAAATCCAAATATATGTATAAAATATAGCCAATTTTTTTAAGTCCAAATATAAAAAAATGTTTTCACTGATCATAGAGTGTGACAAGTTGGTAAAAAAGAATAGGTAAATTCCCCCTTTAAGTCTAGTTCATAATTAATGAGGATGGTCCCTTTAGAGATGCTCTTGGTCTGGCAAGTACAGCTAAACATTTCTATAAAAAAAAATTGATAAATTTACCATTTATTGTAACTCCTTGAGGCTCACATAAGGAATCTCAACACTAGCATTCTTCAAACTCATAGAGTTATCAAGGTAGAGAGTTTTGCAAGTGACTTGAACCTCTTAGACACAGTAACATGCACAAATTATTTAGTTCCAAACATTATATTTGTTGGGAAGATTATTTTAATAATTAATTATAAGGGTTCTTCATGTTCTCTTGTTTATTATTCCTTCCCATCTTATTTTCTTAGCACTCTGGATCAAGTATAAGTGGAGAGGTGAAAAATTAATGCATAGTGATAAGAAAATAAGATTGGAATGAATAAGAGCCAAGAGAATATGGAGAACCATTATAACTAATTGTTGAAATAAGCTCCCTAATAATTATTATGAATAGATGTCTAGAATGCTAATCTTGTTAGTGAACAAGGAATTTATTGGAATACCTATAAGAACATAGATAGAGCCTACCATAGATGCATAGAAAATTGAAAGATTTAACAAATATAATAAGGCCTATGGATTTTTTTGTTTATTTATATTGCATGAAATCATATTTCACATTGAGATCTTAAATACACCCAATCAAATTTAGACCAAGTTGGCTCATTTGTTTGGGGATCAAGATGTCACGAGGGTCACTTGATACTTAGAAAATGAACTCATTAATATAATTCCTAGAAGTTCTAATACCATCCAAGGATTATCTACTACAATTAAAATCATTAAAATTGTAGTGAAACAAATGTGTAATAAAAAAAGAAGACACATGATTGATCCATACAATTCCTTGAAAACTTGGTTGCAACTACTCAATCTTTGTTTCTTGCTTCTCTATTAGAAAGGGTGTCCAAGGAGTCTAGTTCACAATGCCATCTTGAGATAACCTTTCCACTACTTTCATCAAGGAGAAAGATAAGATAAACCAAATGCATATTCTTAAATGGTCTAAGTCACATGCCCTTGTCACTAAGTTAGATATAAAATAGCATAAAAGATTGAGTAAATAGACAACGATTTTTTTTTAAAAATGGTAAGAAGAAGAAAAAGGACCAATAAAGAATTGTTTCCAAAGTAGCTTCAAATATCTCATCTCTTAAAAAATGACAGCCCAAAGAAAAAAATAGTCAATGAGATTATTGCAAAAGACCTTATAGTCATGACTGTTAGAAATAGGGATTACTGAGTGGGTGGGTGTGTGTTGGGGTGGGGGGAGGGGGGCGGGTGGTGAATTATTAATCTAAAAACTTTAGTCGCCAACTAGATATTTTTACTTATTTTAAACCATGCATAAAAAAGCATTAAAGTAATGCTGAACAGTAATAGTGACAATTCACAAAGATAACTCATAACATCATATTTTGTTAACTAGGGAAACCCCAGCCAAGAGAAAACTCCAGTGGGGATGATACCCACTAGGTAATATACTAATATATATATATATATATATATATATATATATATATATATATATATATATATATATATATATATATATATATATATATATGTTCCTTGTTAGAGGATGGACCATATTAGGAGTCAATGAGAAAATTCATTATAATAGTCCTTGTTAGGAGACTTTGAATCCCTATTAGGATATGCCAACCCTATTAGGAGTTGTAGTGTAATGTATGCAAGATGAGCCCACTGCCCAAACATGCAATTTCAACTACATGAAGACCTCATTGCTCAATCAAGTAATCTACTATTATTTTACTTCATTCACTGATCTCTAATCTTTAACTCAATCTAAGATCACCAGATAGTTCATACATAACTTTGCATTTATCGCTTTCACAAAAGTTCACTCACAAGTTCACACACTTGATACATAATAGCACTCTTCTTATCACAAGAAGTCTTTTACATAAATACCATGCCTTTAATAAAATATTGGTAGTTTGGCTAAGACCACAATTCACTATTCCAAGTTAGAGTAAACATCTAGGATGTCGGCCCTAATTGGACAAGTAATTGTTTTGCAATGAAAACAATTCTTTCCTTCAATTCCATTGTCCTCCTTCATCAAAACATGACTAACTCTATTTTTTGCAGTCCATACAAAATTTTGAAGTTATACACATCATCGCCAACGTGTATACTATCTCCACATAACTTTACTTGTCATAATATGATGTCTACAACATGTTATAAACAAAACAATACACTACTGTAAACTAAATTCTATACTTAGACAATTTTTTGATAACCAAATAGTAAGTATCTTTATTTTTGAAGTTTCTTGTCAACATGTACATCATGTGTTTCCATTAATGATAAGAATTACATATCACAATTAGCCAATTTTCAACAATCTCCCCCTTTGGCATTGGTGGCAATGCTAAGTGACAAAAACAAACTATCAAAATAAACATTACATCTATTACAAATATGCTCCCTCTTACAATATACTTCATACTACACATGTATCTCTCCCCTTGACTGTCCAATTTTTTTTCTTTCTAGTTTTCTTCTGCTATTAGTCCCCCTTTGACATCAATGACAAAGGTCTCAAAATGTCAAGATTATGTCCAAAACTATCAAAACTACTTGTCCTTTCCTTTATGCTGAAATAATCTCCATACAATCGTCAAAGATAGCCTTCAAACTATCCATACCTTTGCTCCATGTTTCTTTTGTAGACTCTACTAATGTGAGAATTACACATAATGCATATGATGCAATCTCAACTACATTTGTATTTGAATACAAAAAGTTTGTATATGTGTCTGTAGCCTTGACATATTATTCTAGCTACTTTTCAACAAATGATAACATTAGAGCAATAGATTCTTTGAAATCATATGTTCTCTTCAATATCTACTCTTTTTGAAGTTCCAATTTCCTAGTCTTGCTATAAATACTGGCAACTTGATTCTCAAAATCATCAACTTTACTAGATAGGTGTTGGATTAGGCTAGATAAAGGTTCTAGCTCATTCATCTTTTCCTCTATCTAACTATCTAAGTCCTTAGCCAATTTGTATGATAAAGTACACTTAACATACAAAGCTTTCCCTTCTTGCTAACATTTCTAAAGTTCTTTGATGCATGTATCAAGGTTGACTAAGTCATTCTTGATATTCTAGCAGATGGTGCTAAACAAATTAGCATCATGGGAAATTTGAGCTTTTGCCTCTGCAACATTTAGCAAATTTGTAAACTCTTCATCAAAAGACTTTAGCACTACCTATGCTCTTAGTTTGAGATCTGACTTAGTATGTTGTACTATCAAAGTACTATTCAATCTATTAGTTACTTCCATCAATGATCTCTACAAACTCTTCATTGTCTTATTTTCTCTAGGAGTTTGGATAAGGATGAAATCAGATTAGTCTAATCATCATCATCGGTGGCCAAACTAGCAAGAGAGAGAAAAGTAGATGAACTAGATGGTTTAGTCCCATCCTCCCTCTATTTCTATGTTGCTTCCTTAGCTTCCCTCTCTTCCTCTTCTTTCCTTTCCTTTTCCTCTCATTGTTTCTTTTTTCTTCTAATCTTTTATTCTCTTCTTCCTCTATTTTCTTTTTCCTTTCTTCTTCTACAATTCTCCTATTATCTTCATTTTCCTTTCTTTTTCTTTCATCCTCAAGAAATTTCTACTTGGTTTCCTCTATCTTCTGCTTTTCAATTTCTATTAGCCTCTTTTCCTCCTCAATTTGTTTTAACTTCTCTTCAACATCTTCAGTATCAAGTACATTTGGTTCAAAACCACCAAATGGATTGTTATCATCAATGTTGATTATAACATCGGTTTGATCAATCTTCATAGTATCACCACTAACTAATACTTATGTGATTCTAGGAGCTATAGGAGTCATTATCTGTGATTCTAACAACACCTAGCTAATAGCTACTATAGTCTCCTTCCTATATTTATCCTTCTCACCATCCATAAATTAGAATGGCCTCAACTTATATCTCAAGTATGGTATGATGTTATTCAACAATCTCTTTATCTCATCTTCATCATCAGTCTTGTAGATTTTCCTTAGCATAGACTTCTGAAGTTCAAGGTCTTCTTCTCTTGTTGGAGTCTTCTTCTCTATTAGTCTCTCATATACTTTGTGGTTCACTACTCCTTTTATATCCTTCATACTTAGATCATTTGTAATGATATGTCTTACAGTAGATATATCAATCTAATCCTTCTCAAAAGTATTATAAAGATCATTAAATTTTTTCATCTAAAAAAAGTTTCCCTCGTTAGTAATTGCTATATTAATCTTCTCAATCTTTAGCTTCTATGGTTGTCGAGCCTTGCGTGTTGCTTTCTTAGGTGGAGTCATCCTTTTCATCTTGCTTGGTTTCCTATTCTTCAACCTCTTCATCACTACTAGATTCAATTGTCAATAATACTTTTTGCTTCTTGCCAAGTCTTGTAGCCATCTATTTGGCTCTCTTTGTCATTGTTGGCACTACTTCAGCTAATCACTCTGATTTTATCCTATGTTCACTAGGTTGAACATCAAATACTACTGTATATGGTATACTTTGTCCTAAAGTTTCCTCAACAATTTAAATTGACAAGGGTTGTATATTCAATACACCTTGTTTCATAGTCTATCTCATGACCTCATATTCATTCTCTATCATTCTAGCCCTAGATAATGCCTTCTTCATTATTGACTCAACCTTCTTGTGAGATGCCTTCTCCAAGGTTTCTTGATGAGCATGTTGTGTGATCTCATCATACATGCCAAATCTATATTTTGCCTTATCTTTCTTAGAATTCAATAATAGATCAATGTAGACAACTGTAAGATCATCATTCAACTCATAGCTCAAAGGATCTAAAAATGTTTCTTGAGGTTCTACTACTTGAATGTATGTATAGTCAGTATCAACTAAAATACATATGTCTTTCTTGAACTTATTCATAATTTCAAGTGAGATACTAAACCTCTATTTCATCTCATTTTGGAATGTTCTCATAATCAAAATTCCATTGTCCAATACCTTATTTGCAAGTGTCTTCTACATACCTCTGATATCTTCTCCATAATGTATCTATCACTACTCATTATATCTGTTACTGACAAGTAGTGAAATTTCTTCATCACATGAAAGAATATGTGATTTATCAATGATTGGAATCTAAATACACCATTCTTTGTCCTCTTAATCTTTTCAAGGTTCTCCAAGAGTTGCATTCTCATAATTTCACTCAAATTCACCTGTTCTTTCTCAACACAAATCTTGTAAGCTGCATATATAAATCCTATTGAAAGTTCATCTATCTTAGAACTTGCACAAACTAAATAAGCTATTAGTCTACTAAGAAATCTCACATCATCCTTCTTGATGGATTTGATTATCATAGCCTTCCTATTGTAAACTACCTTAGTGTAACTTTTTACTTTCTTCTTAATCAGTTTCTCTCCTATGGGTACACTACCTTTTTTGCTAAGACTAGTTACCTCATGAATAAGGTCAATCGGCTAAGATGTCTACTACATTATATTGGATCCATAGTTTTCCATCATGAATCCTACTCAATATTATTTGAGTCCATTCATCTATATCTAGTTCATGATAAAAATGATATTTAAACAAGTCTAATTCACTTAAATGTTAAAGTTTGGCCTTCACTATCATGCTATACTTAAAGACTATTTCCATATGTTT
Organism: Cupressus sempervirens; assembly: GCA_028749045.1. Classification (NCBI taxonomy): domain Eukaryota; kingdom Viridiplantae; phylum Streptophyta; class Pinopsida; order Cupressales; family Cupressaceae; genus Cupressus; species Cupressus sempervirens. The sequence continues at coordinate 658,509,402 of CM053792.1, read as the reverse complement.
GTTCATGTATTCACTGCCAATAGACTCAAACTTTCAACTTAGATAGTTTTCTATATCTTCCAAATAGATTACATTGTTAAGTGATAGACAATGCAGAGTTAGGGTTTCTTTCACTAGGTTTTATAGAAACAACCTTAAACTTAGGTCTATCCACATTCTCAACACTGTGAACAACTAACATATCCATAATTCTTATCAACAATATCTTTTACTAAATAAATTTTGTAGAAAATTGATAAAATACCTCTTTCCAAAAATAGGGGTTGCTTGAAAATTGCTCTAAAAAGTTAATTTATAATGCTCTTCACTTTGAGTATGTTCAAAATGAAGTAAAATAAATTATGTACTACATTTATGCATCAACTTGAAATTGCATTAATTACGTACTTTACAAATATGAAAAAGTTATCATTTGTGTTCTGCAATTAGATAACTTGTCCAGAATCATCTGTCCAATCTTTAAATGCCACCCAAGGTTTACTATAGCCTCCTTCCATCATGAAAATCGTCCTCAAAACTTTGCATCACAAAATTCTTTACAAAAATGTGCTTTTCATCTTCTGTTATAGAATCAACTCTTACTGTAGTACTAGTAACTCTGAATTTCATAATAACTTGTTTATATGAGCTCCAAATCACAAGAAAGCTTAGGTACCATCTAAGCACAACTAGATACACCATTTTCCAACTTCGCTACCTCTAATTCAGTCTCTAACTAAAGTTCTCAAATTTTGATGCTAAGAACAAGCTTAATTTAGCTTTATTAAATCAAACTCAACAACTACATTTCATCTTTCTGTCTCATCATCATCTAACTTTTCTTTTGAGATATCTATCCCTTTCATAAATTATTCATTAAATTATTCTCAAAGTTCACTAACAATGTTTCTTTGTTCTTCATTGCTTTTGCTAGTTTCAGAGTTCCTTTCCTTGTTCCTTCTATCATTTCTAGATTTTCTTCCATCATTCCTTCTATTCCCAAAGTTTCTTCCATTGTTCTATCTCCAAAGTTTCTGTCCATTTTGTAGTACCTTGTTATGTGTCCAAAGTTATTGCATAACTGACATACAGGTGCTCTTCTTCTAGGATTCTATTGATCATCAGGTGCATGACAATTCTAAGCAATGTGTCCTAAGTTGTTACAGTTATAATACATGATCTGTCTTCTATCATCATCAGATCTTCTTTATCTCAATGTCCTTTCACAAGATCTTCTTCTATCTATAGGGTTAGTAGTCTAGACATTCTACTATTTCTTCTATCATTATCATACTTAGGTTTCCTACAATCAATTGCATTATGACCCAAACCATGGCAATTATGACAATAATAGTCCTTAACATGATTAAATGACTTATTAGTACAATCTCTTTTCATATGAATTACTCCATTACATAAAAATCACTTACCACTAAATTCATTCTTGGTTTCCTTAGGAGTTTCTACTTGCTTTGGTTCATCTAAGATTTCAACTTCCTTGATTTTCTCAATTTCTTTAGGTTTCTTAGAAGATTGATTTGACTCAATCTTATCATTAGATTTGTCTTTTTCTTTTGGATCTTTTCTAATCTTAGGTTTCTTCATAGACATGTTAATTAAATAACCAAGACTAGTCTTGTCATACAAAGGTCTCTATATAGACATAGAATCATCAAGCTTTTCTCTACTAGAATAAAGTTTCACAAGCTATTGTTTGCACTGTGTCAATTCAACTTTCACAATAGTATTGTACTTATGGAGTTCTTCATGATCTTCTTTCAATGTTTCAAACTTAGATGTTTTATTTGTCAGACTTACTCTTAGATCTACATTTTCAGTCTTCAAATTAGATTCAACTTTGCTAGGATCATTTCTCAAAGTCAACTTCATATTTGTAATATTCAAATATTCATGCTTCAAGATTTTGTACACCATCTTCAATATTGAATAGTTATCATCAATAGTTCCAGATTCAATAAATTCAGGCTCAAATTTCAAATGATCAATCTTTTATTTTAACTGACTAATGTATACTTTGGAGTCTTCATATTTGTCCTTTAGCTTATCTCTTTCTTCAGTAAGGAGATCAATATGTTCAAGAGCTTCTTCAAGGTTGTTCATCAACTATTCCATATCCATAGGGATCTTACATAAGCTATTAAGCCTCTTCAAAGTAATTGGGCTCTAATACCAATTTTTAGAAATAAGGATTACTAGGGGGGTAAATCAATAATCTACAAACTTTAGTCACCAACTGGATACTATTACTTACTTGAAACCATGCATAACAAAACAATAAAGTAATTCTAAATAGTAACTATAAAAATGCACAAAGATAACTCATAACACCATATTTTGTTAACCAGGGAAACCCTAGCCAAGGGAAAACCCTAATGGAGATGAAACCCACTAGATAATATACTAATATATATGTTCCTTGTTAGAGAATGGACCCTGTTAGGAGTTAATGAGAAAATTCATTACAATAATCCCTATTAGGAGACTTTGAATCCCTATTAGGAGATTCCAATCCTATTAGGAGTTGTAGTGTAATGTATGCAAGATGAGCCCATTGCTCAAACATGCAATTTCAACTACATGAAGAGCTCACTACTCAATCAAGTAATCTACTATTATTTTCCTTCTTTCACTGATCTCTAATCTTTAGCTCAATCTTAGAGCACCAAATAGTTTATACATAACTTCACATACATTGCTTTCACAAAAGTTCGCTCACAAGTTTGCACACTCTATACACAATATCACACTTCTTATCGCAAGAAGTCTTTTGCATAAATAACATGCCTTAAAATAAAATATTGTTGGGTTTTCTAAGATCACAATTCACTTTTTCAAGTTAGAATAAACATCTAGGATGTTGGTCCTAATTGGACAAGTAATTTTTTTGCAACCAAAACAATTCTTTTCGTCAATTCCATTGTCCTACTTCATCAAAACACAATTAACTCTATTCTATAGAGTTCATACAAACTTCTAAGATTATACACATTATCACCAACATGTATACTATCTCCATGTAACTTTTTTTCTCATAATATGATGTCTGCAACATGTTATAAAAAAACAATACACTATTGTAAACCAAATTCTATACTTAGACAATTTTCTGATAACCAAACACAAAGTATCTTGATTTATGAGGTTTCCTATCAACATGTACATCATGTGTTGTCATTAATGACAAAAATTACATATTGCAATTAGCCAATTGTCAACAATGAAAAACACAAATGTTTGAAAAAATGACTACTCACTCAACACATGTTGTTGAGTCACTTAAACAAATTTATTTAATTAATGGATACTTTAAGGTATAAATAGTAATGGAAACAAAGAGGTAGGCCATTATAGTAGTAGCACCAACACCATCTACTTGGATTTTTAATTTGTATGCTTCATCACCATAGTTTACCTCATAATGATTTCATCATTTTCAAGTCTTGTACAATACCAACTATTTTAATGAAAAATGATACTCCTATTTAAGTATGTGGAAGAGGGTATATTGATGTAAGGAATGAAATATCTCAAGATGTTCTTTGTGTACCCTCATTGTCAAATAGTCACCTATTATTATATCAGATTGCTCACAAAACTTCAAGAAAGTGGGTTGGGTGCACTTCCAGATGGTTACTACTAAAGAACATAGTTGTTTTAAATTTTAATAAAGGGAGAAAATATTAGTCTTGTCTTTATCTTTTCTTTCACTTTGTTCCTAATCCTTTAGTTTTTCTACTCACTCATTCTAATAAATTTGGTTATAGTATGAGAAGTTCACCCATTTTAACTACCACTACTTGTAGCAACTTAGCCAATAAAACTTGGTTACATGGTTGCCTTAAGTTCACATTCTAACAATATTTAGGAAGGATGCATCCTTGGTAAGCATCCCAAAGAGAAGATTCACAATAGAAAGGATTTTAGAGTTATTTCTATTGATCTTGGATTGGTTTTGACGAGTGTCAACTCACTTAAGCCATTTACTTAGTTCATGTTGAACTATTAATACATGTCAAGCACAACATGTACATATTAGACCATGTTGAGTTGCAATAAGTGCCGAGTCACTCATGTGTCGAGTCACTCAAGTGCCAAGTATATAGACCATGCCAAGTGATTCAAGTGCCAAGTAAATAGTGGATGTTGAGTTATGTAGGTGACAAGTCAAAAGCAGAAATACAGTGCATGCTGAGCATCAGTGACTTCATATGTCAAGTAACACAATTTTGACATATTTGTTTGAAATGGCACAAACAAATATGTAAACCATTTTAAAGCTAACTTAAGGATAGATTACAATCCTTTGGAGATAAGGATGAATCTATATTTGGATTACCAATATAATTACATGCAATTAATCAGAAAATGGGAAGGTTTAAGTGACAAAATGGATGAATCTCAGTCATAGATTCATACCTAGCCCTAAGCCACCAAAGTGTTCATAAGGAGGAAAAAGCCCTAAACTCTTAGTAGTGTATGATTGGTTAATGATCAAATTGGAAGAGAAAACAAGATAGTTTACAAAGCATTCAAGGTGACTTACAAGTAATAGTGAATTTTAGAATCAATTAGAGAAGAATAAAGGATAGAGAAAGATACAAAATTGATACATCAAATCCTAAAGGATCAATTAGAGATTGTGTAAAGGTGATTTTTTATCAGGCAAGCAAATTCCAACTATAAGATCTATGCTAAGAAATTTTAATAGGTAATTTCAGTCAAATCTCTTAATAGAGTAGTCCTAACAGATTGTATGAAATCCTTTAACAGGGTGCTTATTTAATTGTAAGTTGAAGTCCTCTGACCAAGCACACTTCTAATAGGGTGTTGAAATCCTCTAACAAGATAGGACTTAACTATCTTTGTAAGCCTTTAACATGGTATGTCTTTCACAAGGAAAACCATGATTCATGCTCAAATCATTTCAACCTCGATTGGATACACTTTATTGCTACAGTAGTGAAGATTTGTGGGTGTCATCCCCACCCTAGTTTTACCTTCTCATTTGGAGGGAATCCAAGTAATCATATCTAGTGTTATGTCTATGTTGATTACATGTTTACATGATTGATGCATATTCTTTACATGTTATTTTAGTATGTTAATGCATGTAATGAATGAATGGTGAAATTTTTATGGGTCCAAGTTTAAACTCATGATTCACCCCCCCTCTCAGAAGTTTACTATCTTCCCACTTGTAATTCCAATAATTTGTATCAAAGCCTAGTTCTTTGAAAGAGAAGCTTTGTAGCTTTGAGGAAAGATGTTGAAATGGAAGTCTACAAGCTAGGAAAGACTATTGAGAAGCAGGATACATCTCATACTACATCAACTAAATGAGGCAAGAGAGGAACTAAAGAAATCCTTGAAGAGAAGGAAAGAAATTGCTATTGCAAAGAATGACACACTATACAAAGAGATAGACACCACCAAACCATTTGCAAATGGTAACTCCAATGAATTTGATGTAGCAGTTGCAGATGTAATGGAAAAGAATAGAATCCAGGCTAAGGAAATTAGAAATCTCAAGCTAGAACAAGAATACCAAACTATACTATTATGTGAGGTGACTAAATAGAAGAAGAAAGCTATAGAAGACAAAGCAATGACTAGAGAAGAAAAAAGAATTATGAAAAATAGATTGGAAGAGAAGTCAACAAAGTTAACCAAGATCTCCAACATGCAATTGGATGCTCTAAGTCAAATGGTGAATGCAAACTATGAATTGAATGTCAAGGACATTGAGATAACTACATTGAAGTTGCAAAATGAACAATTACAGAGTGACCTAAAAAGAGAAAAGGAATTTGCTAAAAGTCTCAACAAGCCAAATGAGGCTATCAAATACTTTGAGCAATTATTGAGATCCCCTAGATCCAACAAAGATACATCAGGACTAGGCTACACAAGCATTGAAGAAGGAGAATCATCCAAAGTTGCTGAAGAAAGGAACATCAAAGGTAAGAACTCCAAACCTACTTATCATAATTATGGTAAGAAAGGACATATTGCTAATGTGTGTAGGAGCAAGAATACAAATCAAAATTTCAAACCCGTTAACATGACTCATTGTCATGAGTGCAACAAGAAAGGTCATCAGGCACATGAATGCAAAACTAGGACCATGCATAAAAGATTTGAAGGATATTGCTACAACTATCAAAAGCATGGACATAGAGCTTTTGAATGTAGATCCAAATGCATGTGGTCATCAAAAAAGCTAAAAAAGGTAAGCAACAGTAGAAACTTTTATAATTGGGATTATAATACAAGATATAGCCATTACTATTGTCAAGAATATGGACATATTCTTGAGAATTGTATTAGAACACAATTTAGTGGTAATTACAAAAGGTGGTTGAGTCAAACTACATGTTTTAGCTATTTGAAGACTAGTCACATCAAAAAATATTGTCCAACAAGGTCAAAGGCACCAAGTTGTGAATTTGATAAAGGAAAAGGCAAGGTAGATGTTGAACACATTAGAGATGAGATGAACAAGACATGGAAAAATAAAGATGTTTGCAGTACATCAAATGGAGAAGGTATCACTTCACCTAATGGGTCGAGTGATCACACCTCATCAAACTAGGCAATCAAGAGGTATGTGGGACTGATATTCAAATGTCATATCATACATCAGTTTCAAAAGGAGATAGTGCTAAAAAGACTACATTAGCATGAATAAAGATGCAAGATATTGTTAAAAAAATTCAAGTTAAATTTTCAAATTTTTCATGTTGTTGTCGAGCATGAAATGTTTCATATGTATGGTGAGTGGAATGCTAATTGATGTTGAGCTGCAAGACTATCTAGTTGATGTCAAACTCATAGTAGCTATTGAGTGATGGAAATATCAATAGATGTTGAGTGAACCCAAAAATTGGTTGATGCTGAGCTTATAGTTGTATAAGAACTAAGCATTAAATGCAAGGTTTTTGAAGGTTACATGACTGATTTCTACTCATTATTCATCACTTCAAATTCAAGAAAGAGCAAGCAGAGTAGAAGGAAATTCAAAAACCTGTCCGAAGCATTTGCAAAAAATTGAACAATGATCTCACATCACCATACAGATTTCACAAGGTATTTATCATAAATCGAGCTATGTAGTTTAGTTTTGCATAAACCCTACATTGACAGAATGGCATCTAGTTTAAATAATGTAGAAGGGAAATAAGTTTTAAATGTCTAGCTTGTTAGTAATAAAGTGAAACAACCCATATTTAAAGTCATTCCTAACATAGCTTATAAACAAGATCCTTCTAGTGCTTTTCCAATGATCCTGCCAAAAGTTATTATGGTGCAAGACATAAGGAAGTGTTGTAATTGCAAAATAGGAGGTATAGGAGATATGGAAATTAGAGATGCATTCAAAAAATTGTGTGAGAATGGTGTTTTGAAGGAGGAATACAAAATCATGGAGAGGGTTTGACACAAGCCCTAGATTTTTTGAATGTGTTTAAAACTGAGTGAACAAGAATTGTTCTAAGCAGAATTCATGATGGTTCCTTATGGCTAGAAGGAGGACTAATCAAGATCACCAAAAGAATAAATTCATAGGGTTACCAGTTATCCAACCCTAGATCAGCCAAAGACACTCAGAAGTGTCTCCAAGGAAATAACTGAAAAGAACACTAGAGGAGTTTAGAATAGGAGAGGTATGACCATAGACACCATCACTGATCCACTACTAAACTTTTTTGTAAGGATAATCTCTAATAAATTATATCAATCTAGTAGATTGAATGGTGTACCCTACATAGTTGTGGATGTTGGATACAAAATTATAAAGAAAGATCATACTTATGATATGGTTGAGCTCCAACTGCAATAACTGATGGAAAATTTTGGAGCTATTAGGAAAACAAAGAGTGCTCAATGCAAATTTGGATCAATTCTAGTTTGCATATTCTTTTTTGTACATAATGCATTTCCCTCTTTTGGTACTGTAGGATAGAAGACCAACAAGTCAATTGCAATACAAATCAATGATTATATTGAGTAGATGGGAGAAAATTTTGAAACATTAATGACAAGTTATTTTGAAGAATTTAAGAAATATGAAGGAAAGAATGAGGATACTAGTTTCTTTGGTTGATCAACATTATAATGACATATGTTTTTTTGTTGATGCTGATTACACCTTTGTGTAAGTTGCCACGCCAAGGGTTAGATGGTTAAGACCACTTGGGCATGAAATTAATGTTGATGAAGCTTCAACAGCCATCACAACACTCCTAACAAAAAAATTTGATAAAAGTGCAAATATATTTGGAAACTATGAAATGGTGAAATCGAAGATTACCATGGAATTGAAAACTGCCTCCACACTTAGAAAGAAAGATAAGTTGGTCAAGAAGCTAAAAGCTAAATTTGGATGAGTTGAGGAAGAGGAAGAAGAAGAAGAGGATAAAGAGGAAGAACCAGCACAAGCACAAGAACCTCTTGCATTGACTCAAGGCATGGGAGAGGATAAGGAAGAGGAGAAAATCAAAGGTGCCAAGGGTGAAGAAGTTGAGGAGGCACCTACTCATGCTAAGGAAAAGAAGAGAAAGGCTAAAGCTTAGCCAGTGGAAAAGGCAAAGAAAATTGTCAAACCAAGCCCAAACAAGCTAACAGCTCCTACCACTAGAGCTAGCACATTAGCAACAACTCAAAAGGCCAAGGAAAAGACCAATAAAATAGAGCAATGAGGCCAAGTGAAAAAGAAACAAAGAATAAAATATGTTGCACAGCTAGATTTAGATGAAGAAAGGATAGAATGAGATGAAAATAATCAATTTAAAGTGGTAAGTCATAATCCCCCATTTGATCTTGAAAATTTATGTGAAAATATCAAAAGCAATTTAGATTTATCTAGTTTAAAGTATATTGATTTTGATAAACTTGGGAAAGAAGAGAAGGATCAAGCGGAAGAGGCATTGTATGCCATGATGTCTAAGTTTAAGAATACTACACTAGAGTTTGCCAACATAATACCAAAAGGTTTATATTATATTGTTGAACAAAAGTGGCATTACTATTTAAATTTTGAGAAATAGATTAGAGAAACAACATTAGCTCAAGTGATGCCAGAGCTAACAAAGGGAAAAATTGCTAAGGTTGTTAAGAGATATGTTGTTAAGTTTACACCTAAATATAGAGCCTTTAGCATTCTTTAGAATAATATTGAAGACGTGGTCAAGAAATCAACCCAAATATGGAAACTTATTTATGGGTTGATCACTATGAAGTAGGGAGAAGATAATCCCTCTGAGGGTAAACTTGATGAAAAAGATTATGACAATGACGATGACAAAGAAAATGATAAGAAGAAAGATGATATAGTTGGGGAGGAAATTGAAAAACAAACTAATGACAAGGCAATAGCTGAACAACAACAAGATGAAAAAAAGTGTGCAAGACACACAAGTCCCAAGTGTCAGTCCCCCTCATGACACAACTATAACTATTGAGACTATAATTGTAAAGGATGTTTCTGATACTTCAACTCAAAACATAAATCCACTTACTAGAGAAGCTTGAAAAAGATTCTAGACCAATCTACACTCTAAGAAAAACTCTATGAAAATCCCATTTTGGTTAGTGTAGAAGAATTGAAAAAGGTAGTTGTACCTATGAATTATGGGCCTCTGAACCTCACAAACACTTCAACGTGGTCATTACTTGTGAAGTCATCCTAGGATAAACACGGTATTGTTTACCCAAGACACTCGACAGTGCAACCCGTTGCCTCCTATCTAAAGGGATTTTTCTTATTAGATATCCTCATATTCGAGGCATAAGCAACCAAACCCTCTAAGAATGAAGGATTTAAATGCAACTATATGATTATGTAGATTAATCTATATGTTATGCAAGCATTAATCTAAGAATAGATAAAATAAACTAGATTATATGTATACACATTAAATCTAAATGAGAGAGAAAAATTAATCTAAATGATATTAAGCTAGATGATATTAAGCTATGACAATAATAAGAAAATGCAATTTAGCAGCAATTCAATAGCATAAGAATTCAAAATCTGTAATGAAGAAATGAGTGTCTCTTAAATAGACTTTCCTAGAATCCATCAACGGTTGAGATCAATCTGGATCAACGGTCAGGATTGAAGAAAGATTCAGTTAAAATGGAAACTTCCTTAAGAAAGGAGAGTTAACTGAGCTTTTCATGAGTGGAATAAGGAGTTAACTGATTTAATTTCTTTTCGAGAGATAGTTCACTCAAAGTTTCCATTTTGGAACTAAAGAGAAGATTTTGAAGATATTATTTAATTTAATAAAGTGAGATATGACCTCATAAATGCCTTTTTCATTTAGATGAATAATCACATTCAATTAATTAAAGTGAGCATAATTATTAAATTAAATATTTTTAATTCCTTAGTACATTAGCCTTAGTTGACGATTTAATTTAATTAAAGTATAAATACTTAATAATTAAATTAAATCTTAATCAATAGGTTTAATGTGACTAATATGAGTCAATACTATAGGAATTAAATAAAGAGTCTAATTAATGCAAATTAGGGTTTTAAGCATTTGACAATTAAGTCAAGTAGCGAGTAGTAAAATAAGAATTACCTATTAGAATAGGTCTTAGGATTGATAAAAAATAGACCAAAATTGGTGATCGTGGCAATAAGCCAATTTTGGAGTATTATAGTAGTAACTAAGGCCACAGGGGAAGAGGTTAATACACAAGAACCACCTTTTGTCATCCCTTCAATTCAAAAAACAATAGATGCATCTACTAAGGTTTATACACATGTTAAAATTGATACTATTGAGAAGAAGTAGGCAGAAGATAAAGATATTGCAGAACAATAGTAGAAAATAGGATAGATAGATTCATCTATACCTAAAGCACAGGAACAAGGTGCTATTCAAGTCATAGTGTTAGTTCAAGGCAATCCTAAAGAACATGAACAAAAACCTAAGGTGAATGAATAGGAAGCCATCCAAGCATTGGTAACTCTACCAACATCTAGTAGTCCTTCTACACAGGTTCTTTAGAAGCCAAGCACAGAAGCCATATCATTGCAAATCTCAGTGCCAAGCCCTAGTTAATCAAAGGTTGATAAGGTAATCCACTATGGAGACATAAGCCTTGATGAATAAATAGTGATTCTAAAATTTTACTATGACACTATGACATTGGAACAAATAGACATATCACAACAAGCCTTAGAGAAGAAAAATCATCAAGAAATGCTCAAGAGAGAACATAGGCAGAAGCAAGATCTCCAAGATATCAAAGACATCCTTGTAGATGCATTCAACCTACCAAATCCTAAAGAGACCAAGTCACTAATAAAGAAACTCACAAATATAGTGGAAAAGGTCAATAATCAATAATCAAGACCTTGATACTGCTACAAAACTTTTAGAATGGTTTCAGAAGAAGTTCCAAGGAAAGGTGAATGAGAAAATATCAAGTTAAATAGCACTAACTCAAGTTTCATTGGATACTATAGTTGAAGAGGTGAAGAAGGTACTTGAGAACATATTCTCTTTGTACACAAAGCTATGTGATCCTATACTCTTCCCTCAAGAGACCAGGAGCCACATTTTGAGTTTGGAGAGAAACCTCACCATATCATGTACTAAGCTACCATAGAACCCAGTTCAAAGTGAGAAGCATTTCAAAAAATTTATTTAGACATAGTTAATTAGTTGTATTAATAGCAGATGAGGCTAGCACAAGAGCCAACTTGATATGTATATAGGCATATGTTACCCCACACATGGAGATACTACACAAGGAACTATGTTGAGATCCTATTGAAGAAAGAATCCAATCTTTCTACTTTAGATGGCCTAGTGCACCTTGCTACTGAGCTTGCAATCCAAATCAAGTCATTGGATGTTGCATGTGACAATTGGGATGTAGCTCTCAAAATCATAATGGAAGTCCATAAATCCTTTTTGGACAAACACACTATAAGGGTATAGCCCATTTGACATAAGTGTCAAAAAGGGGGAGAAATAAACCATGGGGAGAAATGTAACATAAATGGAGAGAATAAAGAGGAGATAGAAATAGAGCACGATAAAGTATGGGGGAGTATGAACAAAGGGGTAGCATATAGTAGAGTTATATCATTGGGGTGATATATATTTTTACAGATTCATTTTTGAAGAGGAAAGTAGCAAATAGACAAAGATATCAGCTAAGACAAAGCATATTAGATGAAAGAGTATCAGATACAATGCATTGAAGTTAGAGAGAAGCACATATTTTTTGTAAAAATTAGACACATTAACTTATGAGGAGTTATCAATTTTGAGTTATATAGGTTATCGCAAAATTTTGAAATTTTGCAGTTTTGTATATAAGCCAAGTCATGGATATTTTATGCTCAAGTAGATTAAGATTGATTATGTATATTTAAGTATTTTTTACACTCATGTAAAAGGGGGAGATTGTTTATCTCAAATTGGTTTTGATAAGTGAGTTTCAACACACTTAAACTATTTACTTAGTTCATGCTAAACTAGTAATACATGCCAAGCACAACATGTAAATATTAGACCATGCTAAGTTGCAATAAGTGTCAAGTCACTCATGTCCTGAGTCACTCAATTGTCGAGTAGATAGACCATGTTGAGTTATTCAAGTGCCAAGTAAATAGTGGAAGCCAAGTAATGTAGGTGCCAAGTCAGAAGTAGAAATATAGTGCATGTCAAGCATGAATAACTTCATATGCCGAGTAACATAGTTTTGACATATTTGTTTGAAATGGCACAAACAACTATGTAAACTATTTTTAAGCTAACTTAAGGATAGATTATGATCTTTTGGAGATAGGGATGAATCTCTATTTGGATTCCCTACGTAATTACATGCAACCAATTAGAAAATGAGAAGGTCTAAGTGGCAAAATGAATGAATCTCAGTCATAGAATCATACCTAACCCTAAGCCACTAGAGTCTTCTTAAGGAAAAAGCCCTAAACTCTTTGTAGTGTATGATGGGTGAATGATAGAATAAGAAAAGTGAACAAGATAGTTTACAGAGCATTCAAGGTAACTTAGAAGTAAGAGTGACTTATAGAATCAATTAAAGAAGAAAAAAAGATAGAGAGGGATACAACATTGATACATCAGATCATGAAGGATCAATTAGAGATTGTGTAGAGGTGATCTGTTATCAGGCAAGAAAGTGCCAACCATAGGATCTATGCTGAGATATTTTAATAGGTGATTTTAGTTAAATCTCTTAATAGAGTAGTCCTAACAAGCTATATGAAATCCTTTAACAAGGTGCTTACTTAATTGTAAGTTGAAGTCCTCTAACTAGGCACACTTCAAATAGGGTGTTGAAATCCTTTAACAGGGCATGCCTTTCATAGGGTAGCCCATGATTCATGGTCAAATTATTGTAACCTTCATTGGATACACTTTATTGCTACATTAGTGAAGATTTTTGGGTTTCATCCCCACCCAAATTTTACCTTCTCATTTGGAGGGTTTCTACATAATCATATATGGTGTTATGTGTGTTTATGATAACATGTTTACATGAGTGATGCATATGCTTTACATGTTATTTCAGTATGTTAATGCATGTGATGAATGAATGGTGAAAGTTTTACGGGTCCAAGTTTAAACTCCTGATTCACCCCCCTCTCTTAGAAGTTTACTTTCTTCCCACTTGTAATTCCAACAAGTTCACAATTAATTTATTGGTTCATTTCACAATTATTCCTTCAACTAAACCAAAATTATTTTCACATTTATCAATGACATTTCTATGCATACTTGGGTGAAATTTATCTTAAAACTATTGACATTGTTGACATCTTTCAAGATTTCAAATCATTTAAAAATAAATAATTAGGGAAAGACATTAGGTTTGGTACATGGATGTTAACAGTTGTCAAATATCTCTAGTCTAGTCTAGTTTACTGAAGAGAATTTGTGAACCCTTATAACTTAAAAATATATCTTCTCCCTACCTCAAAAACGCATGAACAAAATGAAAATCTAACACAATGAATCAAGCATGTGTTCTATAGCTAAATGAGTGTTTACAAACCTGTTCAAAAGAAGCCTCTAATTCTAGAGAGTCCCCCATGCTAAAATGAAGCTATTCACCCTCTCCCTATAGTCCTTCATTCAAAATGAAAATTTCTTATATAATTTCAAGGGTTTTTTTGTCTTTGCTAAAGTTTGTTGGGTTGTAACAAAATGGTGAAAATTTCCTCAAAACTTTTCTACCAAAGTTCTTTTTCCCATCTTGGATAAAAATTGTAGTGAAGATTTTGTGGGCTAAATGAAATGATGAAAATTCTTGAACTTTGATTCAAAGAATTGGGGGAAAATTCCCTCCAGTGTCAAACAAACTATTTTTTAAATTTAATATTTTATTATAATAGAAGTTCTCTCTTAGAGTTTAAAATTCTTCATTAGTTGTATATATTAATTGTTTGAGAGTAGAAAAATAATTTTAATCTCTATATTTATTAATTAATTTAAATAATAAATAAATAACTTTAATTGCACATTATAATTTTCAAGTAAAACATAATGGGTTTAATAAATGTTATAAATTATAATAATATCTTTTAAATATTAAAATGTGTATATCTTATAAATAATCTATTAAAATATTGTTGAAGATTCTCTTCTAAAGTCTCATTTATTTTAAATTAAATGCATTACATTTATTTATGAGTATTGCATAAAAAGGAGTTTAAGGGAGTTTAGAGGTAGTTCCACATAGTTGCAAGTTCCATATCAAAAGGGGTGGTCAAGTGACAAAATGGAAGACAAGGAAAGAAGACAACAAAGATGGATATTCAAGCTGGCATGCTCATCCCCAACTGATCATGGAAATGTGAAATGAGGCATGGTTCATGTGAATATGATATTGGTTTATTTTGTGATGTTTTTGTTCTCTTGAAACATAGTCTAGTTTGGCTTAATTTCATCTTATTGTGCACTCTTTATATGCCTATGTAATTCAATGGGATAAATGTAGAGGGGGGAATTAAGGGTGGTAATTATTTATATTTCCTTCCATCTTATTTGCAAGCTTCAATAGGTTGTGGGCTAGTATGGGGTACTTGAAATCTAATTAATTATGATGTTGATGTTGATATATAGTAAAATACATATATTAAAGTTTAAAAAAGAAATATGATGAACTAGTTCTCAATTATTATTATTAGTATTATTTGTATTATAATATATAAATGGTGTTTACCAATATTTAATTTTAAAATCACATGAAATCTAGATTTCTCATGCAATAATAATTAGAATTAGAAAACAAGCATTTTTAGTAAAATGGGACTTATAATTTATATATTAGCCTATTATTATTTTGTTAAATGTTATTATAAATGAGTGATCATTAATTTTTGTTTATATGATTAATTATTAGTGATTAAATATTTTGTAGTTTTGGTTTAGGTGACTAATTATTAGTGACTAACTTTTCAATTATCTATTTAGTCATTTATTTGGTAGTCTATTTAGTTAGTTTTATTCTGTTGATCTTGTGATTTTATCCAATGACTAAATTAGTCACTTATTTAGTCACACATAGTTGTAAATTAGTAAGACATGGTAGCATGTGATCAGCTTTAGTCACATCATTAAATTTTTTAGTGGTGTGACTAAAAGTCTTACTCACATGGTCACATATTTGCCAAAATATACTAGTGGATTGAAATAGGAGAAGTTGATTAAATTGAAAAAGTGTTCCTTTATGCAAGAGGAGATTGTGTATTTGGGGTTTGTGATTTCAGCTAATGGTTTGTGAAATTTTCAAAGGAATTTAGTTGTGTATACCAAGAATTTCTAGGAGAGTTAATTTGATTAAGGAAAAACATTTTGGTGGATTGGTTGGACATTTTGGAATTGATAAGACATTGATTTTGCTTAAGGATAAGTTTTATTGGTTACAGATGTATAAAGATGTTCACAAGTTTGCAAGGAGTTGTCAAATTTTTCAAGTTGCAAAAAGAGTAAGTTAGAATACTAGATTGCAGACACCTATTTTTGCTCCTGAGAAACCTTTGAGTGACATTAGTATGGATTTTGTTCTTGGATTACGTAAGACAAAAAGAGGGTATGATTCCATATTTGTTATTGTGGATGGATTTTCTAAAATGACACATTTCATACCATGTAAGAAGACTTAAGATCTTATGCATTTTACTAAGATTTTCTTCAAATAGATTGTCAGATTGCATGGATTACCAAAAGTATTATTTCTAACAGAGATAGTAAGTTTATTGGTTATTCTTGGAGGAATTTATGAAAAAAATGGGTAGCAAATTGAGATTTAATTATACATTCCATCCATAGACACATAGAAAAACAAAGGTTGTGAATAGAAGCTTGGGTAATTTGTTGAGATGTTTAGTTGGAGGTAAGCTAAGTATTTGTGATATAGTGTTGGCACAAGCCGAGTTTGCATATAATAATTCTGTGAATAGGAGTACATGAAAAATACATTTTGAGATTGTTACTGGAATGCAGCCTAGAAGAGTATATGATTAGAGTGATATTGTTGGTGAAGAGAGAGAAGTGTTGATGGGAAAGAATTTATTAGTTTTATGAAGTCTTGACATGAGGAGTGAAGTTGAGATTGGAACAAAGTAATCAAAAGTATAAGGAGAATGTTAATAAGTCTATAAGACATCATGTTTTTGAAGTTGGTGATGAGGTGATGTTTCATTTGAAGAAAGGAAGGCTTCCTATTGGAATACATAGTAAGCTAAAAATGAAGAAGTTTGGACCTTGTAAGATATTGAGGAAGTTTGACAGTGGTAATGCTTATGAAGTTGAGTTACTTGATGACATGGATATATACCTTATATTTAATGTTGTTTATTTGCATAATTATCATGAGTTAGATGATGAAGTTTTTATACCAAATGATTATCCTAAGAAGAATATTGAAGAGCTTGAACAGATATTGGATAAGAGAGTTGGTAAAAGAACAAGAGGAAAAGATTACTATGAATATTTGGTGAAGCGGAAGATTAGATTAATTGAAGATGCTACATGGATTTATCAATTTGAGTTGGACTGAACTCAGGATGTGACATCTCAATGATTTAGGAGAATCATTTCTTTCAACCTAGCTTGTCTGACATAGGAGCATCATGAGTTTCCTTGCTATCCTGCTCATCTTTGTTTATTCTACCTATTGGAGTTGAGTGCTAGTGGTTTCCAAGTTGTTATTTTTGTGGATATGTTCAATGGTTGTCAAGTTACTATAGTGTTGGTCAAGTTATTGTAGCTATTGAGTTATTGTAGCTACTAAGTTACTATAGCTGCTGAGTTCTAGTTACTATCAAGTGCTAGTTACTGTCAAGTTGTCTAGTATTGGTCAAGTTTTCCTTCATGTTCTAAGTGAACCTATTATTTTCTAATGCTCCATTCCTTCTTTGACTGAGTTTTTTGTGATTGGTTCCTAGTTTGAGCCGACTTATGTAATTAATTTGGATCATGAATTTAATGTTTTGATCTTGTCTTGGGATGTGTGTAGACAATTTGAAGGTTGACCTTTCTATTATGTAATGATTTAGAATCTTTTGTAAGTCATTTTGGCAAGTATAAATAGGGTTATTTGGTTTAGGTTAGGTATGACTTAGAGAGTTTAGATCATATGCTTTTGGAAGAGCGATTTTGAAGCTAGATTGTAGATTTGGAGTTGTATTTTGTATTTGGTCATAAGCTAGAAGGCCTTATAGGTAGGCATGCATGCTGATAATTTAATAAATAATTAAAGTACTTTTTGTTCCTTCTCTCCTTGGTGTTGTTTTCTTCCATTGTATTACTCAGCAAGGCGATTAGATAGTTAGGTGTGCCTCTGGCCCTAGCTCTTCGATCCCTCCTTGCATCAATAGTCATGGACAAATACTAGATGACCTATATGAGAGGTCAATGATTCAATACAAGATAATTCACACTATCTTGGATGAACCTGAACAAAAGGAATCATTGATTAGATGCTTATGCCACATCAGGTGGAAGGAATCTTGATGATAGGGGATAAGTTATTATAGTGGACACCAATGAGGAAACCTTTGCAACTATTTTAATAGATCCATTTGGTACTTAATCAAAATTGAGTCTTGGCAATTTGGAATCTAAGAATATTGTAGATTATTCCATTTCTAGTTCAAAAGAAGAAAAAGAAGAGGATAGAACAAAGAAAGAGGAGGAAAATACTAATACAATGACAAGTTCTACAATATTGACACCTAATCTAGACTTTGTAGAGGTGAAGAACGAAGGAGCAACAAGGAAAAAAATTAAAACCTTGCAAGAGGCTAGAGAAAAGGAGATGGCAGTAGTATGATAGAGGTAGGAGAGAAAACCAAAGAGAAATATGATATTCATACCTTATTGTTAGATCTCATCACACCCACCAAGGAGCCTAGCAAAGAAATTCCCAACTCATCCAAGTCCCCTTTGGACTCATTCTTGGCCAAAATGATGAGAAACCTTGTAGGAACAAAAGATAATGACATTGAAAAGTTGGGATTAATTTCAACTTATTCAATAAGAAATATCATTAAGAGACTCTTGATAAAATGAAAAATAAGATGCAAAGTCTAATATCAATACAAATCAATGAGAGTGACCCACAAAAAATGGAAAATAGGGTATTGAAAGAGTTTGATACTCAATTAAAGAAATTGGTAGAAGTTTCTACTATAAAATCTCAAGATAAACACGAAGCTAATCTCTTCAACAAGGTATGTAATAATTTGAAGGATGATTTGGAAAATTTGGATACATGTATCAAAGAATTGAAAAAGTGTGTAGACAAAAGTAAGGAATTATACTAGAAACATTCTTTGTCACATGAGTACATTCAAACCTTCACTTCACTTCACTGATTAGATTCAAAGAAAATGAATTTAAAAGTATGGTTATTTAGTTAAAATTTTCAAATCCTCAAGTCGTTGACTTAGAGTAAAGAATTGGAAAAATCCATGATAAGCACAAAATGGTGGAAGTAAGCAAGGAGAAGATATTACAAAGATTTTCTCTATTAAGAAAACATTTATCTTTGAAGATTGACTCAATACAAAAGTAGTTTGATGAATAACTGAAGGCTAAGGTATCTAATGAACATTTTTCTTATCCAATTTTTTAAGTGACTAAATTAGTATCTTATGGCTTATGCACACTTATCAATATATTAGATTCAGTGAGAAATACATGGAATATAGGCCCAATTAGTTTGTAAGATCAGCTTTTTTATTGTATTTTATTATTAACTAGTTCATCAACACAATAAACTAAAGGTAGACTCAAAATTTTGACTTGTATATAGTTTTTGACTCATCTTTGTCATTATTGTCAAAAGGGGAGTGTATGTATGTATGGAAAATTTTATGTATGTATAAGGAGATATAAGGTACAAAACAAACTAAGGAATATAGTGTAAAAGGTGGAATATAAATGGAGATGATCCACTCTTTGAAAAAAATTATGGCCATGTGAAGAATTTCACAAATTTTATAATTTTGGATATTTTTGGGACTTTGCCGATTCTCCCTATATGTTGCAATCAAGATTTTTCCCAATTAGGATAAGCGAATAGTTTGGATATACTTCACTATTGTCATTTATGGAAACATATAACTTTATTAAGTAAGAAATATATGAAGACATGTTTTTAGTATGAAGATTTAGAAAATTGTTTGTGTTATGAAGACTAATTTCCAACAGGGACACCTTTTTTATTAGCACATTTCATTGATAGCATTGTGGCATGTGCACACTTGAAAAAAGATAGTGTAGGGCATGAGGACTCTATATCTAAGACTGCAAGTCATAACGAGTTGTACGAATAGATTTATTAGAATTTTACTGGTTGCAATCATGTATAGTCATAATAGAACAAAGGCAACAAATTGGTAAATTTTATTAAGGAATTATTTTGGTTTACCAAAATAATTACTTAACTATTATGGGATGACATCCTAGATGTTAACCCTAACTTAGAATAAAGTGATTTTATATTTTGGGACACATGTGAAGACTTAATTGTTGACAAAATAGAACAATCAGGTATGAAGAAAAGAGTTTTGTATACGAAGTTGTTCTATATCTTCTGATATTGTATTGTGATAATTACATGATGCAAAATTTATGTTATAGTAGGAAAAGGCAATATATGTGAAGTTTGGTAAATAGAGCCACGAAGGAAAACTTAGATATTGAAGATATCAACACTGTTAGAAAGGTTTTTGTATCTTTACCTTTTGTATATAGAATATATCATTGTATATGTATGTTCAATCAGTGGGCTCAACTTGCTACATTTGTAATTACAATACCAACTCCTAACATAGTTAAGGCTTCTAACAAGGCCTAGTCCTATAAGAAGGATAGATACACTATACAGATGTAATAAACTCCTAATAGGGTTAATATCTTTCATGAGATAACTTTCATTAGTGAATTATTTTGTGGATACCATTCCCACTGGTGTTTTTGCTTGTTGATAAATAATGGTGTTACGAGTTGCATTGTGTTACTATTATGTTTAATTTTTAGTTTGTTCACATGTGGATGTTTAAATATTGTTAAAGATATCCATAGTTGGGAAAAATTTTGTGGAATACTAATTCACCCTCCCCCTCTCCTCTCAGTATTCCCTATTACTAACGACTTGATGGCTTAACCCACAATGATAAAAGATAGCTCATTTGCAATGCTTCCCACTATACCCGTATCTCTAGTGACTTGTTTAAGAGGGGTCTAGACATGATACTTCTTATGTGTCTAGAAAAAGATGAGTCCAAATGTGTGCTAGCCAAAGTCCATGAGGGCATATGTGGGTCTCAATATAATGGTCTTGTGCTAGCTCAAAAATACTAATAATTGGTTATTATTCGCTTACCATGCATAAAAATGCCATGTGCTATGTTAAATATTGTAAGGAGTGTTAGATACATGGGAACCTAACCCATGCTCCAAGAAGAGAAAGTATTTCATCTATTACACATTGACCTTTTTAATAGTGGGATTTTGACTTGGCAGGCTAGATACATCCTAACTCATTAGATGGTCACAATTTTATCATTACTTCCATGGAGTAATTCATGAAATGGGTTGAGGTTGTCCCTCTATTAGAAGCTACTAGGAAACAAGTATCATTGTTCATCCTAAATCACATTATCTATCAGTACAATATACCCTCTTCCATAGCCATTGATAATAGAGGATAATTCAAAAATAAGGATCTCAAATAGCTATAAAAGAAATTTAAGATAAAGAAACATTGGCCTTCTATCTATTAACCACAAGAGAATGTATAGGTTAAAGCATCAAACAAGACACTTCTAAAAATCTTGCATAGAGAAGTCAACAAATAAGGAAAAGATTGGTATCTGCAAATTAATCCTTCACTAAGGGATTACAGAAATAGCATTCACACACTAACTAGAGCTACACCTTTTGCACTTTTTTACATATTTGACGTTGTTTTACCTCTTGAGTTTATCGTGCCTTCAATTAGGGTTTCCTTGTTCAAGGTATTATCATAGATGAGGACTATAGAATCATGCATATACAAGATCTAGAACTTTTTGATGAATGTAGTAAAGCTGAATTTGACCATATGAGGGTATAAAGGATGTCACATCTCTATAATAAAAAGGTTCATCCTAAATAATTTCAAGTTGGAGACTAATCTTGAGGGAGAATCCAAAAAATCAATAGAACATAGCACAAAATGGAAAATTTGAACCTAACTAGTTAGGTCCTTACATAATCACTACTACTTTTGGATCAAATGCTTATCATATTTCTACACCTAAAAGAGACCATCTCCATGAACCTATCAACATCCTTCATCTAGAAAGGTTCTACACTTGGTGCTCTTTCTTAAGATCTTTGTACATATCATAATGTCCTAATAAAATTGGGAACACGTGGCATATTTTCTTTGTTTTCTAGTTGTGGGTATAGTTTCAATGACCTTAGGTGTCTTAAGAATATGTCTTTCTTTGACCCCTTAGATACATAGGTGATTTGGGACTATTTCCTTGATTGTTACATTGTGTTTTTTTCCACAAGATTGTGTTTATGGTCATCTCAACATCCATGTCTCAATGTCAGCATAATCTTACTACATTAACTTGGAATCTAATAGTGAATCATATCAATCTCTATGTCTTTGATGCCTATATTAGGTTCTTGTATCCCATTAAATATAGGGAATATTCATATTTTCATAGTTACCTTGGTGCTACTGATAGTTGTATGATCTAGTGATGTCCCTAATAAGGCTCATTGATAAAAACAAGGAACCATATGATGACCCTTGCAGACCACACTCTGCATTTTCACCCTAGCTCATATTTTTAGGCTTTTAATTTTTCATTCAAGTGGGGAGAGATTCTCCATCATCATCATTGGATGTGTCATCAACTGCATTCATCCTCATTTATTTTCTTCTCTTCTCAATCACATCTTAGTCTTTTACTCATCATCATAACTAATCTATCTAAATGATAATCTCTTAAATCACCTTCAACTATCTTGTGATTCTATGAAAATTTCACCCTAACCTAATTTTTATGCCTTGGATCCATTTTTTGGATCAAAATCAAACATTCAAATTCATCTTGATGGTCAAAATTGTGATTTAAAATTTCTTCTTTCTCTACGGAGTTGGTTGACATTTTCACGGAAAATATTTCACATCTTTTGAAGAAATCATGATTTCTACCTCTTTATCACCTCCTATCTATCATTTCATAATATTTTATTCTTTTTTTAACCTAATTCTAGTGTTCTATGTTTCTAGTCAACTCTGGTCAAACTAGGGCACATTCTCAATGCTTGGTGGTCAAACTTGGTTGTATGCTTTTAGAATCATTTATCATTCATTCATGATGCACCTTGTCTTAGCTTAATTTGATCAAATCTATCTCATTTCTACATCTCCTCTACATCATTTTGATTTTGATCTTGAGGGGCAATGAATATCCTATTGTTGATCTTTGAACACCACAATTTGATTATGGTATGTTATCAATTGCTTGGGGTATCTCAACTTCATCACTTCACATAAATTGAGAGCCTTCAAATATTTTATTCTTTGAAAATGCTTCACATAATCTTATTTCTTTTGGACATATCGATTCTCATCACATCACTTTAGTTCTAGTATTGTCTTATCAACCTTGTCCTAATGTTCAGTTTCATTGCTTCACATCAAATTTTGCATTCAATATCATCTATCTCACTGCATTTCATTCACTGCTAGTTTAGATTCAAATATCTTATCAACTTGAAATCATCATTATTTGACTTAATAAATACCTAGATCCCTCACACATTAGTCAAAGTGGGACAAAATGTAATCACCCAACAATGGTCTAGTAAACTATAAGCCCCCTTTTCAACATTTTAAATATCTATGCTAGACTACATCTTATGCTTAATCAATTTTGCATAATTTATCAATCATTTGTCTTTGATAAAATCATGAATTAATTACTTATTTGATTTTATCTTATAGTTTTGTGACTTATCCTAAGTCTTTGTTTAGTTTGAAGAACTTTCTCTCTTTTAATTAAATAAAAATCCCCTTTATCCTTTATGTGCATATGAAAAAAGGAATTTCTAATTTAAAAATAAAAGAAAATGACTTTTTTCTACACATTGAATGCACCCTTTTCAAGGTGAGTGGAATCTATCTTTTGCCTCTTAAACCAACCATTGATTTTGTCTCTTAAGAATCTTGTGCACAAAGTCAAAATGGGAATAATTCTCCACTCTTGATTTTGCCTCTTAATCTAACTATCCAAATCCTTTTAAAAGGAGGATTTATCCTCACTCTCTCATATCTCAGACCTTCATGCTATTTTCATATTTCTTCACTTTCATTTGAACACTTGATAACTTTTATTTGCATTATCATTTAGTTTACTTGAATCTTAGATTAATTTTTCCTCTATTGCATTTTAGCTTAAATCACCTAGTCTATTAGGAGGATTGTAACCCTCATTTTGTTAGCTTAGTTTTCTTTATTTGTACTTTCTTTATTATCTTGCTTTACATTTTCATATTCACTTGGAAATCCTTGGATATTAGCATCTCATTGCTTTCACTTCATTGAATCTTCCATCTTATAGTGCACCTCATTTGAGATCTACAAGCATCATATCTCTTTCATTTCCCTTGCATATTACAAGTGGGAAGTTATAAGTTGCTTCTTGAGATACTTTACATCATGGCTTCTCTCAAGTGTAATAGTTTATAGAAGTGTACCCAAATTTTGATATACACATCCAAGTAGTAATCTCAAGAAGGATATCTTTCTATGTATTTTATAAATTTTTATAATATGTGTGTGTGTATATGCGTGTGTGTATATATGTGTATGTATATATATGTGTATGTATGTATATGTATATGTATGTTTATGTATCTATAAATATTTTTATATATACATATATATCTATATGTGTGTGTACATATATGTATATGTATATGTATATGTATATGTATATGTATGTATGTATGTATGTAAGCTAGTAGAATGTTCTCCACATGGATATTTATGTGCATATTATATTTAGTATCATTTAATACATGTGTTAAGAGTCATTTCTATTGCACTAAGATAAAATGGGTATTTCAAGAGTGTTCCCTCTTAAATCATGTATTTGTTTATTGTGCCATAGAAATTTTTTTAAAATAGGCATCTCAAGAGGGATATTATTTCACATATTTCATGTATTATTTTTTAATAAATTGATGATAATAACAATAAACATGTAATACATTGAGTATAATAATAGAATAAAAAATATATATTTAACTAAAAATGTACCAACATATGTATATTCAATAAAAATATATGTGAAATATAATGAGATGTCATTTTTTAGACATTTTTAAGATTTTTTAGGATAAATTAATTGTGTCTGTGTATAAATAGAAATCACTACATAACATGTAAGTCATTAATTGAATAAATTTATAATTATATAATATCATTTTTATGTTATTAGATAAAATAATATTATATTAATATATTTCTAGTATAAAGTGTTCTAAAATGTATGATATATTTAATTTAATTTTGATAACTATGTATCGTAATACATAAAATATTATGCAATGTTATATAATGTACTATTTTAAATTTAAAAGTAAGATATTATATTATTATTATTAATTAGAATATTATTAAATTGAGAGGATGCAACTAAGGAAAACAATTTTCCTTGCATGATTTGGTTTTGTTCTATAATTGTTGGTTCGGTGGGGCTTTCTTTCTCTCTATTAGGTGTTGAGTTAGGTGTGGTAGTGATTTAAAAGTGGTTTGTTTCTATTTAAAACCTTATTTCTCTAGCCTAGGCATGATTTCTCTAGTGGTTGTTATTGTGAATTATTTCTCTAGTCTAGCGTAGTGGGTGTGGTCATTTTTGCTTTTTCTAATCTCTATTTTCAATTTTGGGTCTAAAGTCTAGTGTGGTGTGATTCCTTATGGGAGTGAATGTTTCAATAATTTCAATTCTTGTTTTTCCATTGTGGAGAAAAGTATATCTCTCAATCTATTGGGTGCAAGGGCTGTGGAGATATTTGAACCTTCTTCTTCATTGCATGTAAATGTTTTAATTTGAAAAAAAAATTGGCTAGTGAAGGGTCATTGTCCTTGAAACAATCTTAATGGAATAAAGAAAGTAAATGACTTTTGGAGAAGTGCCAAGATTGCTTTATATTGGTAATTCAGCTAGAGATGATCTTAGATGATGTCACATATTGGATTAGTCATGCTTTCATTTGTAAATTCATGGGACTTCAATTCTCATTGTTAGTTCTAGAATCATGGTTGCAAAATACTTGGAACCCAAAAGGGGGACATCGAGATAATGTTAGTGTCCATAAATTATTATCTACTAGTCTTCTTAGGCATAGCAGAAAAACATAAGTCTTTTGAAGGAAACTCATATTTTCCTTAATTAGATTTGGTTCTTTATCAAACCTTGACATGTGTTTTCAACATTATCGAGGAGCTTCACTCAAGAGTACCTATGTTGGTTTATCTTCCAAGGTTCTTTTTAGAGATTTTGAGGGATGATAGTCTTCACTCTATCAGTTTATTGCTTGAAAATCCTATTGTACTAGCTACAAAAAATCAATATAGGAAGGTGAGCTCTTATGATCAAATTTAAGTTGAAGTTGATTGTAATTAACCCATTGCCATATTCTATAGAAATGTATCATAAATCCTCTTCCTTATTCAAAAACTAGACTATGAGATATTGTCATTCATGTGCAAACTATGTCATTCAAATATGTGCATTTGCAAATGAGGTGCCCAATATCTAAAATCACATCTACATTATCTAGTGTCCCTTCTAGTTCATGGTGGATAAAGGGTTCACGGTCCTCTATTTAAAGGGATTATTAATAAGGATGAATTTGTTACTATCAAACCATACAATAAGGGAAGAAATTAGAAGAGAAATCTAGTGGATGAAAAAATTAATAAATTTTTTAAGCAATTTAAGGTTTCAAATGACTTGGTTTAGGAAGAAGGAATATAATTTGAATTATCCCAGTGCTATAACAACAAGCATGACATTTTAAAAGAAAAAAGGGCATGATGACCAAAAATTATCTATGACTGGTTGAAAAAAGGTGTAGATCAATAAATATTTACCTCATAGAATTCCAAATGTATGAGATCTTTGTGAGGCTTTGGTCTTGAAATATTGTGTTGCATTGGCATCTTTGGCTTAGCTCTAATTAAAAATTATTTGGAGCCTATGAAGAGAAATGAGGCATCTCATGTTTCTATGACCCTAGCAAAAACCCCTTACAAGGCATATTTTAAAGAAATCCTCATAGATTTTATCAAAGATGAAGAGAAGGTGAATATTATTAGAAATACATTGGTTTTACCTTGGGATTGAAACCCATTGATTACCATTGTTCCCAATAGATATAAGATATTTTTTATTATATAATGTGAGGGGTTTTGATCTAATCCATAGATAAAAGGCTATTCATGACTTGATTGATACTCATTTTCCTAACATTGAATTTATTGGGGAAATGAAATTGACACTGGATGGTATGGTAAATGAAGGTCCAAGAATCTATTCTTGTAGAGCTTGTCATTGTATTTAATCCTATGGTAGTTTTGGTGGAATGGGTTACTTTTTGGGACCCTATAAAGAACTTCCCATAGTGGAGGGTTTCAAGTTTCCATTCTATTTCTATGATTTCCTCTTGTTTGGAATTAAGAGAGATCTTTCTTGTATCCCATGCTTACACTCCTACTAGTCTATTAGGGAATTTTCAACTTTAGAACCAAATTAAATATGTTCTCTCTTTGGTACTCTTCATCCCTTGGGTTATGATTGGGAGATTTAGTGCAATTTTTAATTTGGTGGGGAAAAGAAGGGGAAGTGGTTATACTAGATCCTTTTATCATTTTTCATAATAATATTATGGATTTCTTGAATGTTATTGATGTAAAGTTAAATAATGGCATACTTACTTGGATCCAAAAGAAGTGGAGTGGAGGCAACTTCCAAGAGACTTGATAGATTCCTTGTCATTTATTAATGGATGGGGAATATATAGAATACTAGTTCAAAAATCTTACATTGGGGAGGTTCTAATCATTGGATAGTCAAAATATCAACATGATTTCTCCTAGATTTCTAAAGAATCCCTCTTTTAAGTTTCAACTTATGTTGGTAGGATCCTCTCCAGGATTTTGTTACTAATTGGTAGTATTAATGGAAGCCTTCTTATGGTAGGCCCATGTATTCTTTTGTCAAAAGGTTTTGATACGTGAGATACAATCTTAAGAGGTAGAATAATGAATGCTTTGGAAATGTGCACTTAAATGAAAAATAGTCCAAGCCCGAGGCTTGATTTTATCACTCACTTGATTTGAGAAAAAAGATTTACATTGGATCTAAGATAGGAGGAGGCTATGGTAGTTACTAATTTGGAGGAACAAGAACTTTAGGAATACATCTTCCTGAAAAAAAAATAGAATTAATTATCCATAGCAAGGAGATAGAAATACTACCTTTTACATAATTTTGTGAAACAAAGAATAAATTAAAAACCTTATTACTTGTATTTTATCTTTGGAGGAGACCCAACTTTCCTCAATGTGGAAAATATCTTGGTAAGCTTATAAGTATTAATATGCCATATTTATAGATTATTACCATCGTACTAGGGAAGATGAAGTCTCTATAAAATAGTGTATTCCACCTTTGGTTTATATATAATGAAATGAGTGAGGATATCATTCACACCATCATATAGAAAGAATTGATGGATTTGTGTTTCACATGAAAAATGGTAAAGCCCCAAGTCCTAATGATTTTCCAATTAATTTTCTTAAAGAGTTCTAGGAAGTTATCAAGATAGACCGTCAAGAGGTAGTTAAGGAGTCAAAAAGGAATGAGAAAATTGTAAGAGCCATGAATGCTTCATCTTTTCCCTTATTCCTAAAAAGGACAATGTGACTAGAATGGATCAGTTTAGACCCATTGTTCTTTTTTATATGTTTTATAATAGTATTACTAAACTAATTTGTGAATGGGTCATTTTTTTTCTCAATGCTCTAATTTCTAATGAGAAAGATGGAAATTTTTTGTTGGTAGAAAAATTCTTGATGGGAAAGTGGTCATTACAAAGGTCACTCATTCTATAGCAACTTTTAAGGAGAAGTCCAATCTTTATCAAGATTAGCATGAGAGAATTATATGATGGAATCTAAATGGGAAATTTTAAAAAAATATCTTTTAGAAAGGGAGAACTTTAGTGGTGATGAGCATTTTCCAATTCAAAAATATTTATTATCTATGACTTCAAAATTGGTGAATATGTGGGACTAAATAGGGTGGTTGGATCACCCTAATTTTATAAATATTTTGTCAAATTTAGTTCAATTTTTTATCATCATTATTATTTATTAATTTCATGCATTTTAAGGATTTTACCAATAGGCTCTATGTTTTCCAAATGGTTTATTTAGTATATTTGCGTACAATTTTGAATGTGTGTCCCAATTGATGACCATATTCGTTAATATGTGGTCAACACTTAAGGTTAGGTATATATATTTGGCATGCATCTTTATTTTGGATATTTTCTATGGATCATTTTGTCCTTATAAACTTTGTCTTGAAATGGATTTAATAAAGGACACATGTCTTTATTTTAGACACTTTCTATAAAAAAATATTATCCCTTAAAAGTTTGTCCTAAAATAGTGTTTAGTCCATTGATCTAGGATCATCAAATGGTTACGAAAAATTGGGATGGTGTATGTTAAACTATAAAATTAAATTAGGACCTCCAAACCCCCTTTGAATAATTTGAAGGACAATTGCAATGATAAAAGTGTTGAAAATTTAACCTTCAAGCCTAATAACTAATTAGGATCCATATAATAATAATGGTGAAATTATGATTGTTATTTATTTATGCATGTGGCTGTAAATTTCTTAAATAATGAGAGATTCTCCGGGATTTTGTAGAATTTTTATACGATTGAGAAAAAAAATTGCAAGTAAAAACTTTTTTTTAAAAAAATTTCAGATGATTCTTTTAGAAACTATATTAATTATTCCACCCAAAATAATGTAGGATTCACAAGGATTTTACACCTTCTCTTAGGAGGGTGTTTCTTAAAGTTGACCTTGATTTTTTCTCTTGGGTTTAGAAGTGAAGTGGTTAATTGGGGCACAAGTTGTGTCTTCTCTAATTCCTTCTCAAAATTGGTTATTAAAGAACTTTTAGATTTATTCAATGCTTATACAAGCCTTCACTAAGGAATTCTCTTTCTTTCTTTTTCATCAACATAGTTAAGGGGTTGGGTAGATTTATAAAATCCAAATTTAAATAAGGCCTAATTTAGAGTTGGATTTGGTGTGATAGTTTTCCTCCTTATTCCCACCTCTAATGAATGCTAAAGGTACTACTCTAATAGGTATGATTGAATGAGTACATCTATGTTTTAGGATAACTTTGGATATATATTTAGATACCTTGGGGAATATAATTTTTGAGACTAAGTCCTCTATATTCTTATTCAATATCACTTGGGTGATTAAAGATAGTGTTAGAATGGGGTTGTAGTTGTACTAAAAGACTAATCTATCAATCTCCAATACAACCACTCAAGTTATAGTATACAGGAGGTGGTTAAGCCCTTGTCACAAATCTTGAGGGAAGTGCTAAACAAATTTCCAAAAATCTCCCCCTTAGTGTTACCCAAGGTCCAAGGATTCAAATGTATGACCAATCTCTAATACCACTTGTTAGAATGGGGTTGTCATTGCACCAAAAGACCAATTTGTTAATACCCGATGCAACCACTCAACTTATAGTACGCATGAGGTAGTTGAGTCCTTGTCACAAATCCTAAGGGGAGCATTGAATAAATTTCCAACAGATAGGACTTTTGGGATTCTCATATTTCAATTTGGTTATCTTCCTTTGGATTACCTTGAGATTTCCCTTGGTGTGGTATCTCAACACAAAGATTTTTTATTTGGGTATTTTGGATAATTTTTGGAAGAAAGTTAGTAATTGGACCTATAGAAGGATTTATTCTACTATAAGGTTGGATCTCTTAAAGTTAGTAGTGTGGGATCTTCCTTTTTGAAAGTGTTTTATGCAAGTTTATCTCTCTACATGTTTGAATGAGTTTGATGCTCTCTCTTGTTAATTTATTTTGTCTATTAATTTTATTTCCTCAAAGTGGAGCATAGATAGATAGGATTTAGTGTGCAAAATGAAGCAAGAGGTTGGTATTGGCTTCTAATCAATAGTTTTGATTGGCCAAGTTTTATCATCTATGCTATATTGGAGATGGTGCACTTGTTAGGATTAGGACTAGGGCATAATTATTAATCATAATTACCTAAGGGGAAATCACAGTGTGAATATGTTTAACCCTCGATGTACTAAGGGGAGGGGTGAATTATTATATCCTTTAAATATATAAAATAGATAACTATTTTACCATATATCATATCTCACACATAGAAATGAAAACCAAATGAAAATAACACATGGCACTAAAAAAATTCTCATGGAAACCCATAATGGGAAAAATAATATTAAGAGGTTAGATCTTGAGTATTAAGTAACCAATTAAAATAATATAATGGTGACTCACCGTCTGGTATCTCACTATCATGTGGCTCACTATTGATGTTCAAAAATAGCACATATGTCAATATATTAAGATGAACTAAGTAGCATGCATCATCAATGCAAGAGTCAGTCATATTTGGATAAAGATGTAAATCTTAGGGAAACCCTCTTGCCCAAAATTGGTAGAGATTTCATCTCTACTTAGACCTCCCACTTTTAGATATTTATGTAACCAGCACCAGTCAAACTATAATTTAAAAAAAAAAAAAATAGTTGAGACTAGATAAAAAGAGAATTGAGTAGGCATGTCTCACTAAAAGAAGCTAATAAAAGGACAACCCTGCATTATCTACAAGGCTCTACTATGTTTGTTCTCACCTAGAAATGAAATGTTTAAAGGCTCTATTGCCTATAGGAAACATGGGACCCAACATAAATAAAGATATACCAGTAGGAAAATGAATTCCATGGCCCCAACTTACGATAGAAAAACTGTTAGCTTAACAAACAAAAAAATGTAATGATGGGACATAATATTGAAGGGTATAACTAGAGTTTTTGCAAGATTTTCAAAGGAAATAACAAATAACCCTAGTGAAAACTAGGTTGCATGAAAAATAAGATCAGGATCACTAACTACAAAAAACATTCTCAGTAAGGTAAGTGCACCAAGATGGTGTACAAAAAGGGGGGTATAAATGGACACTCTTTTTCCTAAAATCAAGTAAACCTGAACTTGGATGAGATGATTGAGGATCATCCACTCAAAATGTTAAGATGTGTAAAAAATATAAATTATAGTACTTTGAATCTACTTTCTAAACTACTATAATTTTTTCAATACATATAAGATTAGGTGGGTCAAATCTTATGCACGCAAAAAAATAGTTTATGATTTTTTAGAAAACATAATATAGTTGTTTCCATGCGCAATGCAAAAGACCTAGTCATATTCAATATTTTATGAATCCCTTCAGTAAGATGATAGTTAAGAGTGATATATAGAGGTTCTAAATTTTTTTGTAATTTTTTTATGAGTAATTTTTTTAATGAATTATTGAAGTAACTACATACTCAAACTTGGGTACTTGTTCATGGGCAAGGCATAACTTGCGTCAAAATAATTGTAAATGACTTTTTTTATAAAGTGTATAAAATGAAGTGTAGAATAATAATATGTTATTTATTTTACATTTGATTTAAGTTTATTAAAATTTATTAAAAAAAATTAAAGTCTAATTGTCAAAAAATAATTATTATATATTCAAAAATGTAAGAAGACATGTTATATTATGGTGATAATTTCAAAGATGCTAACTTTATCATTTGGAAACCTAATGAAGGAAAAGACAAGAATTCATCTTAGAAGATGAAAAAAGGTCTAAAGGAGTGAAAATCTTACAATAATTCATCTTATGGCTTGTAGAATATGCAAATCCTTACTCTAGGCACATACCTCATCCATGATACTAAAGTCTTGCTTCAAAATTGCTACAATCTTATTCATGTTCTCTTGCATAGCATGCAATAACTTCAAATTGCCCATGATGATTGTAATACCTTTCTCCTCAAAACTTTCTCACCATTCCTGACAAGCTCTTAAAAATGGGTCTAATTGTACACCTCCCCCTTCTCTAAGTGCAGTGTTCAAAGTATGCTCAAGGTGTTTAGAATCAAGAGGACCAATGACCTCGACGAGATATCCCTTTAGGATCTCAACTTGCCTTTGAAGTGCTCAGAGTTCAATCTCCTCTTGTTCCATGTACTTGAGGACCTCTTCGACTCCCATAGTCATCATTTGTTGAGCTGAATCCCATGTAGGTTTTCCCAACATAACATCCTTTAACTCATAATCTTTGAGGCTAGGGCCTTCTATATCTGTACCTTCAAGAGGGAGAGCTACTTGTACAAATAAATCCTTGTTCCATATAGAGGTGACAAACACCAATGGCATTGTCTCATGTGATGGAGACTCAGGTTTGTTCAAGATCTCTGTAATGTCGCAAATGTCTTCCTTTGAAGCACAAAATTGAGGCTTTGTACTCCTCATTATCTCCTTTTGGATCCACCTTGGGATGTGTCCTGTGGAGGACCTAGCTCTTGATGATGAAGGGGTATGTTCTATTACATCCTTCCCCTTATCACTCTTAGTGGGAGTTGTATCCTATTGTGAAGGTTCCCCTTCTATAACCTCAATCTCAGTAGACCCCATAGCTTGAACCTCAATGTCTTGGGAAAGTGGTTGAGAATATTCTACCATTTTTCCTTTTGACACTTCATCAGTAGCCCTTTTTTTCAGTCTCTCCTTTGATAATGGTTCCTTCTAAATATGCTCTTCCTCCAAACTCTAAGGTGGGGGAGTCACCAAGCCCTGTTCTACCACCGTAACTCATGGTGGAGATGGAGGAGTAAGATTAGGACCCTATGTATCTGGCAGCATCTGTGTCTAGTCTTCCTATTGAGGTTCACCTGTAGGGGTGTCCCTGATCTTATCCTAAGTCACTGTGCCCCAACTCGGTATCTCGTTCACCTGTAGGGGTGTCCTTGATCTTATCCTAAGTCACTGTGCCCCAGCTTGGTATCTCGAATCTCTATGTGGTCATCATGGAATCTTGACTTCAAGGGTACACATTGGAACTTAAATATGACAGGTTTAGGTGCTACTCTGAATGTGGACGCCATTTGATTACCTGCACATTGCGAGAAAAACATTTATTAGTCAAAGATACAACATAAAAACTATGAATTAAAATAAATATATTTTTAAAAAAAATTAAAAGCCCAATTTGGACATTTTATTTTTTATTTATTTTCTTGGAATTTTATCTTTTTTTATATATTTTTTTTTAAATAATAAAAAAAGAAATGAATAATAAAAAAATGGGTGAGTGCACCGTGGGCATGAGTGGTGCGTCGCGAGCCCAATGTTTTATTAAGCATGGGCATGCATTATGTTAGTGCCCCAGCGCATGTTTTGTTTAAAATGTTATGGCACTGCCGTGTGGGGCATGTCACTGCCATGGGCACACTTGAAATGCTAATGGCGCCACCACGCAAGCCAAGTCACCACTGTAGGCACGCTTGAAATGCTAATGGCACCACCATGCAGGTTGAGTCATCACCATGGGCATGCTTTAAATGCTAATGGCGTTGTCGCATGGGCCGAGTCATTACCACAGGTGCACTTTTGAAATGTTAATGTGCCACCACATAGGTTGAGTCACCACCGCGAGTGTGCTTTTGAAATGTTAATGCACCACCATGTAGGTCATGTTAAGGTCGTAAAAACTACAGTGTGTGCAATATGAATGTCACTGTGCGGCGAATGTTATGTTAGCACTGTGGCATATTTTGGGCAATGCCTTACCTTGTGTTGTCACCAAAACCCTACAATGAAACATGAACAAAAAATATGACAAGTGCTTGGGGATGCTTAGGCGAGGGTTTTATAACCCCTCGCTGGGCCGAGTGCATGGCACGCAATCCGCCCATGTGCATTTAATTTTTTTTTTTTTGGAAATGATTTTATAACTTTTTTTTCAATTTTTGATTTTTTTTTTGTGTTTTTCAATTTTTCAATTTTTTATGTTTTCGAATTTTTTCGATGTTTTTGTGTGTTTTCTAATTTTCTATTTTATTTTATTTTTGGTATTTTTCCTTATTTTTTGATGACTCTAATGCTTTTAACTCGAACAATTTTCTCCTAACTCTTGAACTATGAGTCTAGGAGTTGGAAAAAAAAAGTAGGGGGGTCCCCATTCCTAGTGAGGAATGGGGCATGTTTTGTGGACACCACAACAAATAGCCTTGAAAAAGGGAAGAAATGACCAAGGCATTTCTTCATCAACAAAAATCCTTCCAACGTGTGTCAAACACCAACCAAACTTTGGGCACCTTGAGCGTCTTTCGAGTGACTTAACAATCAAAATCTCAAAATTTGAAACCTTCAAGCTCAGTGTATGCAATTTGTATTCATTCCCTTTGATGCCTCAGGATGCAATCTATCAAAGTTTTTGGACAACTTGAAACAATCTTCCACTCCTCCTAGCTCATTCACTCAGAATCTCCACAAAGGCTATTTATCAACCAATTGCTTGATCAAATGAGAGAATTAGTTCGAGGGCTTTTGGCAAGATACCACATTTTTTTTTTTTTTGAATTTTTTGGCTATTTGAATAATTGCTCCATGTTGTTCAGAATGTTACTTTTGATGAAGCAATACAAGATACTTTGTTTTGAGAATGTATCTTTTTCCATTTCGGATATTTATAACCCTTTAGTCTTAACACCATATTTTCCTCATTTTTTTATTTTTTATTTTTTTAAATTTTTTTTTCTCTTTTTCTGTATCTTGACTATGCTTAGATTGTATAGCTAGGAAATCAGTGTCATTTCTTGGATTCAATCTCTTGTTAACACTCCTTGCATTCTTCTTTTAGATCTTTTTTTACAAACTCTCATGCCAAGCAATGACCTTAACAACCTTTCGAGGAGACCCCTCCTATTTGAACCAATTGAAGTTTGGATTATCTCTTGTCATCTTTGACTTTAATTCAACAACACCTAAAATAGTAAAAAAATTTAAATTTTTGAAGTGTTGAGAACTTATTGGTCTAGGCTTCTGATTTCCAAATTGACAATCCCCTATTTTCACGAGAAATGTCCATTGCTTGGTTGGTATAAGACACATAATCATCCAAAATGTTTTGACAAAGAAACACCTCTTCCTAAAATCAAAACCAAAGAGAGGTTAGTGAAATCTTAAGAAAAAATATCAAGTACACTTTACCCCCAAGACTGAAACAACTTTGAAAAGAAACACACGACTAAAAGAAAACACGCAACATGAAAGAAAACACACTTGTAGGAATGAAAATCTAAGCTAAATGCAGAAATGAAATCTAACTAATTTTTTTTTTGTTTTTGTCTTTTAGGCTTCAAAATAATGTTTTAGAAACTGCCCATTTATGGGCAAGGGAAGAAATTCCCCCTATAAGGAACTGAGCCTAAAAGTGTTTTCTCCCAAAAAAATTATGATTTGATAAGGGCCTATCCACAAGCATTGAAACTTGGTATGGCTGCCCAACTTTTCTTTCACCTTATCCCAGAGTAGAACAAGGTTGAAAATCCTAAATGATTTAATTGTGGCTTACTTTTCAAACCATCTTTTCACAACATCTTGATGTTTAGCCATGTGCTCCAATGCAGTTGTTCATTTTTCATCCATCTTTAAAAGATTCATCAATCTAATTTGTACTTTGTTAGCATCTTCGGTGTACCCACTCATGAATTTCAAAATCAAAATCCTAAAATTAAGTGGG
The DNA here is from genome assembly GCA_028749045.1 of Cupressus sempervirens. Lineage (NCBI taxonomy): Eukaryota > Viridiplantae > Streptophyta > Pinopsida > Cupressales > Cupressaceae > Cupressus > Cupressus sempervirens. Next base: position 658,472,933 of record CM053792.1, on the reverse strand, counting down.
AACACTAGTTCTTGTTCATAAACAAGCAAGTAAGGAGAAGTTCCTAAAGCATTTTTTACTCTCACTTGATCTGTCCATAAGGCATATTTGAGTTTCATGTGCCAATCCTTAGGATTCTCTTTCAACAATCATTTTATCACTATGATCAATTTCTTGTTTGTAGATTCTACTAGCCCATTTCCTTGTGGGTAGTAATTTGAAGAGAACTTGATAATGACTTGATTTTCAAATGCCCATTGGGTTAGGAATGTAGTTGTGAAAGCAAACCCATTATCACACACAAGGGTGAATGGCATCCCAAACCTAGTAACAATATTTTCTTCCAAAAATTCTGTCACCACCTTAACAGTGCAATTTCTAAATATTTTTGCTTCTACCCATCACGTACAGTAATCTGTAGCTGTAAGAATAAATGCATGTCTAGTGGATGATGGTGGATTGACAAGACCAATAAAATCTAGCCCCTACTTTGCAAAGGGGCATATCTCATATACAGGCTGTAAGGGAATTACCAGATTCCTTTCTTTGTGGCACTGGTTTGATAGATATGACAAGAGTGTACATGCTCAAAAGTGTTTGAATATAGGGGGCCAAAAATAACTCGATCTTAGAATCATGTGGGTCGTTGCTTCTGTCAAACCATGTCCTATACCATACTTATCATGAAAGTGTTCCAAGACCTCCTTTGCTTCCTCATGGCCTAAACATTTTAGATAAATCCCTTCATAGTTTATCTTGTACAACTTGTTGTCATGTAACCTATAAGATTCACACTTCATTTTAAGTCCCCTACATTGTGAACTATTCATCCACTTTGGGCACTGGTCCTATAGAAGATAATAAACAATGTCTTGATACCAAACATCTATCACCACACCCTGATTAATGTCAACTTGTGATACGACCATCTTTTTCTAATCATTCTCGTTGGTTTCATCATCAAACTTGAATTCCTATTCATTCCATCCTAGTTATTAGCTATCATCTTTGATAACCCTTGTCCTCTGACTAATCTCATAGGTTGAATTTTGAGATCAAACTCTTGAAGTATAGCCATCCACTTTCCTCTTCTTTCACCAAGTTCATTCTTTATCAAAAGCATCTTTACTGATGGATTAGGTACAATTGCATACACCTTACTTCTTAGTATGTAATGAAGAAACTTCTTTACTACCTTGATCAATGCAAAGGATTGTTTATCAAGGTTTGAATAATTCAACCCTGCTTTCTTCAAAGGATAACTCATAAAAGCAATTGGTTGCTCATCTTCCTTTTCCCTTTTTTGTCTTAGGATCCCTATACAAGAATATTTGGAAGCAAAGGAATAGATCTTAAAAGGTAACTCATAATTAGGACTCACCAAAACTAGGGCTATTGAAATGGAAACCTTGATATCTTCAAATGATTTCTTTATCTCTGGAACCCATTTCATCTTAGGCCCCTTTTTGAGTAAATCATTAAGGGGACAAACTATCTCTGTAAATCCACTTATGAATTTTTGTACAAAGTTTATCTTTCTGAAGAAAGACTTCAATTCCTTCCGACTGTGTCGGGGTGCTAATTTCAAAATAGACTCAACTCTATCTAGATCAATGGAGATTTCAGCTTCAAAAATAACATGTCCTAGGAGCTTTCCTTTAGTAACACCAAATGAACATTTCTTGGGATTGAGAGATATGTCATATTTACAACATCTATTAAATATATGTCTAAGATCAGCAATGTGGGTACTTCAATCTTTTGAAAAGATAGTCAAGTCATCCATGTAAATGACTATACATCTATTGATCAATCCTTTGAAAGCTTCATCCATCGCTCATTGAAATGTAGCTCCTACATTAATTAGTCCAAAAGGCATTCTTCTGTAGGAAAAAGTTTGCCACTTTGTTTTGAAAGTCATCTTTAGCTATCTTCTTTATCGACCATCACTTGATTATATCTTGAGTAACCATCCAAGAATGATATTATTTTTGAACCATTAACAATTTTCAAAACCTCATCCAGTGAGGGTGGAGGATAGTTATCCTTCTAAGATGCTAGATTCAAGTTAGGAAATCAACACAAAGATGAATCTCTCCTATCTTCTTTCGCACAGGAACCAAATTTTCCACCCATGTGGAATGGGGGATAGGAAATATGATCTTAGCATGTAGTAGCTTCTTTACTTCTTTCATGATCAGTGGTTCAATGAGAGGATTTACCGGTCTTTGTCTTTTTCAGAATGCTTTAGCATCTAGTTTCAGCGGGATGTCATGTGTGATAATCTTAGGATCATAATTTTTTAACTCTTCATAGCTCCAAGAAATGACATTGGTGAGTAATTTGAGCATGTCCTCCCTTTCTTGTTGATTGCACACTTTTCCTATATGTACCATTCTTGGTTCTTCATCAATACCCAAATTGTACAAGTCACATTCTTTGATTCCCTTTTCTTGGGTTACCCTTCTATTGAGTGTTGATTCATCAAATCAAAGATTCATTCGAGTTCAAGCATCCCTTTTGGAATAGTGTTGGTCTTTAGATTAAGAATCCCATCTTCATCTTCAAGCCCATCCTCTTCAGGTTTGTTATCTAGTATATGATTGATTTCTTGTCCTTCAAAATGGCAACTGCACATGATAAACTCAAGTATATGTTGATTATCTTGAAAGACCTAAAAGTTTGTGATATTGTCTGGAATGGATGGAACAACAATCAATTCCACTAAAAATATTTTCAACTTGGTTCTTTCAATTGGTTGTAAAGCACTTGCTGAAATGGTGAGAACATCTACTACCATGTTCTTTCATCTTGAAATGGATTTGGTGTTTAAAGCTTCAAAGTCATCCAATAAATCCCATACCCTTTTCCTATAATCAAGTAATCTTTTATTGTTGCAAGAGTATATGGATTTTACTTGTCGTATAAACTATAATTGATATGCGGCATAGAAAGACCTACCTTTTGGGTTGATCAATTCAATACTTGTACTGGCTCCCATTTTGCACTTGGAACCATCGAAGCAAAGAGTCCAAATTGCATTTTTCTTGGGTTTTCTAACTTTATTCTTATTCATCCTTAACTTCTCTTTCACTTGATCCTTGAATGATTGTTTCTTAGGAACTCATTGTAACTTTCCTTGTGTAGGACTTGATGAGTCCCCTTCATAATCTGTAGATAAAGAAAGTGTGTGTTTTCTTGTTTATCTAGAATTTCCCCTATCAGCTCTTTGATTTCCTCAACTTTAGGTTCAGGATGAATGACTACTAGAGTCCATCCTTTACCTTTTACATATCGTCTTCTTCTTTGGACTTTAATCATCCCTGGAGGAGGAGGAGACAATATTCCCCCATCTGATAAGGTATCACTGTATGACACATTTAAATCTTCAATTTCTTCTTCAATCTTTTCAGCAAGGCTGGATGAGTTCCATGAATCTTGGCTTTCTATGAATTCATCTGTTGAGGTCCTTTTATCCTTGTTTTCCATTATGTGTGTCAATACCTTTACAACTGCTTCTAGGCATGATGAGCATTCAAACTCAGAGTGACTAACTTTGTGTAACCAACAAATCCTGGAAGGAGGAGGATGTTGGGATTAGCTTCCTCTCTTAAACATTGTAAATTAGTCACTATATTGTCTATGAACTATGTCATAGTTTCACTTTGTGGTACTGGCACCTTAGGTTCTTTGTTCTGATCTTGAGGTGTATTGTTTGGAACCATATCCAATACCATTACTTTGTATGAACCCAAATCCAATTATAAGAATGCTATCTCATTAGGGGCATTGTAATCTATGATCATTGTTTTTAATTTGGTCTCAGCATCTATCTTGATTCGATTGTTCAATCCTTTCCATGGCAACCAAAATTGAGTGAAGTCTGTAGAAAACCATCCTCTCAGACATTTTTTCCATTCTCTACTTAGTAGAAATCCATACATTTTTTGGATATCAACCACATGTATGTCGATAACATCCTGAATCTGAGGGCCAACGGTTAACTATATCCACACATCTTTCAATACACCAATGACTTTTACCTCTATTTTATCCAACTGTATCACCACTCAGTTAGAGGGTTGAGGACTACCTCCTAGCCTTTGAGCTATTGATAATGGCATTACCTTACATCAAGCTCCTAAATCAATGAGGCAATTGTGAAGATTCTTCCCATATATCCTAATGCTAAGTAGAAATGGGGGTACCTCAAAATTGTCTTTGAACATAGTGGGCATTACTTTTGCAGTATTCACTTGTTGAGATACTGTCTTTTGAGGAATAATATTTGTATTGTAGCAAACCTTTGCATGATCTAATGTCTTCATGAGTGCTTCTCATTATTGTGGATAATTTAGTAACATGTCAAACATGGACATATTTTCTTTAGTTCTCTTCAAATCATCTACCGCATTGTACTTTTTAGTGGACCAAGCAGGATTCTTTTGTATTATTGGTATGTTCACTTGATTCTGATTCTATTTTCCTCCATATGGTGGTCTTACTAATGGCAGATTGTTACTTTCCCTTGGATTAGGTGGAGTTGGTTGTAAACCTAGAGGAATCCCATCTGTCAAGGGGTTCTTTCTATTTCTGAGATTGTATGTATTCCAGTTGTCATTGCAAAAGGCAAACATCTCATCATGCTGAATATCAGGTTCCTGACTAAATGGGAATGAGAATTCCTCACTTGCTAGTTGTTCCACTTGTGTATTCTATGTAGAATCATAGGATTCCAAGAGCATAGCATTGAATTGTATAAGAGAGGGATTGTCATTTACCTATGAATTTTGATTCATCTCCTGATTGCCATTATAGTAAGAACCATCATTGTTGAGGACATTTTGGCTATCATCATACTGATTGATATCTATTAGATTGTGGCAACTGATTAGGAAAGTACTGTACATACTTCATAATTAGTGGGGTTCGAGGCATCGCCCCAAAAGAAAAGAAAAATTGGTACTATTCGTAGATTTGCACTAAAGTTATAGCTAATTTATGGCTGACATATTATAACCCTAAAGCAGTTTAATACTTGTATAAAAGGGTTTAGGGTTGGGTATTTTCATTGAGATGTAAGGGATTATAGATTATAATCAGGTTGTAATCACTAGATTGCAATAATATTGGACTTGCTGTTTGGTGGACATAGCCTAGGGATTGGGTGAATCATGTTAAATCTTGGTGCCTTGTGTTCATTTCTGTGCGATCTATTATTTTATGTTATTGGTTATATTTGCATGTAGTTTTTATTTCTGTCTGTGGTTTATCCTAACAAGTGGTATCAGAGCAAGGTTGTCTTTCAGTTATCCTCTACAAGAAAGTCTCACGGTTGAGTGGGAGCAATGGTAGATGAGGGTAAGCAGAGGGTTGATAGGTTTAATGGGCAAAACTTCTAGTTATGGAAGATGCAAATGGAAGACTATCTATATCAGAAGGATTTATGGAAGCCATTGGAAGGCAAAGCCAAGAATATTCTTGGCACCATTGGTGGCATTTAATATTACAAAAGCAAAGACGAGAAAATATTTGATGAAAACCCTAGCGACACTATATGAAAAGCCCTCCACTTAAAACAAGGTATTTCTCATGAAGCATTTATTTAATATGAAAATGGCAGAAGGTGGATCTATTGCAGATCATTTAAATGAGTTTAATACTATTTCTAGTCAGTTATCTTTCATGAGTATCAATTTTGATGAATAAATTAGGGCTCTCTTGATTTTGTATTCTTTGCTTGAAAGTTGGAATGGCTTGGTAATGGTCGTGAGTAATTTTGTTCCTGGATCTAGTACCCTAAAATATGATGATGTGATTGATGTTGTTTTGAGTGAGGAAACTCATAGGAAATCCTTAGGTGGATCTACATCAGGAAGTGCTTTGAATGCACAAAGCAGGGGTAGAACGACTGAGAGAGGAAGTAACTCTAGAAATCGTGGGAAATCAAGAGGAAAGTCAAAAGGGAAGAGGTCTCAATCGAGAGGACCAAATGATTGCCGGTACTGTAGGAAACTAGGGCACAAAAAGAAAGATTGTTGGAATCCAAAAAAAATGAAGGAGATAAATCAGATGGAGACGAGGCAAATGTGGTAAGTAACAAATCTAAAGAGGATGCTTTGCTTCTGTCTTTAGCAAGTGTTGATGATCCATTGGTTTTAGATTCTAGTGCTTTATTTCATGCTACACCTCATAGAGGTTATTTCATTGATTATGTCCAAGGGGATTTTGGACTTGTTTATTTGGGGGATAATGAACCATGTCAAATTGTTGGAAAGGGAAAAATTAGATTAAGTTGCAGAATGGGAATCATTGGCTACTACATAAGGTAAGACATGTTCAAAGGCTAAGTAGAAATTTAATTTTAGGAGGGAAACATGGTGATGAGGGTTTTGTAGTTGCTTTTAATGATAAAAATTAGAAGGTTTCAAAAGGTTCCCTTGTAGTAGCAAAAGGTGTGAAAGTCTGTACCTTATATCTTTGTACAAGTCATATTGTTCCTTCTACTTTAATTGTTTCAAAGAAACATGAATGTTTAGGAACAATTACTGTAGTTGAGTAGGGAGAACAAATAGATGTTGTAGATTCTGATACAACATTGTGGCACAATAGACTTGGGCACATGAGTGAGAAAGGTATGAAAGTACTTCATTCAAAGAAAGTTTTACCAGGTCTGAAATGTGTTAATATGAATTTCTATGAAAGTTGTGTGTATGGAAAACAAAAGAGAGTGAGTTTTGTAAAGACTAGGAAGGAAAACAAAAAGGAGAAATTAGAGCTTGTGCGTACAGATGTATGGGGACCAACTCAAGTATCTTCCCTTGGTGGATCTCATTATTATGTTACATTTATTGATGATGCAACTAGAAAAGTATGGGTTTATTTCCTTAGATAGAAATCTAATGTTTTCAAACTTTTAAGAAATGGAAATGCTTGGTTGAAAATGAGACTAGTAAGAAATTAAAATGTCTCAGATCTAATAATGGTGGTGAGTATTGCATTCGTGAATTTGAATATTATTGCTCCAATAATGGTATTTGTAGATAGAAAATTGTTCCAAGGACTCCACAGGAAAATGGAGTAGCTGAATGCATGAATAGGACTATAATGGAGTGCGCAAGGAGCATGAGGTTGCATGATGGGTTGCCCTTACACATGTGGGCAAAGGCTGTCAATACTGTAGTATATTTGATTAATAGAGGTCCCTCTACCTCTTTGGGTTGTGGTATTCTAAAGGAGGCATGGACTAGTAAGAAGGTGAGTTAGTCTTTTCTCAAGACCTTTAGTTGTGAAGCTTTTGCTCATATAGACTCTGAAAAATAGAACCAAGCTAGAAGCTAAATCAAAGAAATGTGTCATTGTTGGATATGGAATTAATGAATTTGGTTATAGGCTTTGGGATTTTGAAAATCATAAAAATTTTAGAAGTCAGGATGTCATATTCAATGAGAAAGTGTTGTACAAAGATTTGTTGCAGCAACATGAGAGGAAAGAAGATGATTATGTAGTGCTGGATGATACTCCAAAAGATGATGTTCCAGCCATTCCTCATGATGTGCAACAACCACAACAACAAATACCACACACACCATTGAATGTTGGATGGACAATAAGGAAAATTAGACCTCCACAAAGATTTTCTCGCTCTTTGTATTCTATTTTACTTACTGATGCTAGTGAACTTGAAAGTTATGATGAAGCTGTGCAGGTGGATACTAAGATTCAGTGGGAGTCTACAATGAAAGATGAAATGGACTCTTTGCTGAAGAATAAGACATGGGATCTATGCAAGTTGTATGCAGGTAAAAAGGCTTTACGGAATAAGTGGGTTTACAGGTTGAAAGAAGAGGAAGGAGGTAAGAAAAGATTTAAGGTCAGGTTAGTTCTAAAAGAATTTGCACAGAAAAAGGGAATTGATTTTGATGACATATTTTCTCCTATTGTTAAAATGACTTCTATCCATACTATTTTAAGTCTTGTGGCTACTGAAGATTTTCATTTAGAGCAGCTGGATGTTAAAACAACCTTTCTTCATGGTGGTTTGGATGAAGAAATATATATGGCTCAGCCATGGGGATTTGAGGTCAAAGGTAAGGAGAACTTAGTGTGCAAATTGAAGAAAAGTTTATATGGCTTGAAGCAAGCACCTCGGCAATGGTATCTGAAATCAGACAGGTTTATGCATGATCATGGCTATAACAGGTGTCATTTAGATTATTGTGTTTATTTTAAGAGGTTGGATGATGATAGCTACATTATTTTATGTTTATATGTTGATGATATGCTTGTAGTTGGGTTTAACATGGATCATATTAAGGGGTTGAAACGCTAATTAGCACACGCATTTGCTATGAAGGATTTGGGGGCAGCAAAACAAATCCTTGGTATGAAGATTTTTAGAGATAGGAAGAATAGAATATTGATGCTATCTCAGGCTAATTATGTTGAGAAGATGTTGCAATGTTTCTCTATGGAGAATGCTAAAGCTGTCAGCACACCTTTACCTGGTCATTTGAAATTGACTAAGGAGATGTGTCCTAAGACACAAGAAGAGGAGGATAAGATGTCCAAGGTACCCTATGCTTTAGTTGTAGGAAGCTTGATGTATGTTATGGTATGCACTAGGCTAGATATTGCCCATGTAGTGGGAGTCATTAGTAGGTATATGAGTCATCCTGAATTTGAGCATTGGAATGTTGTCAAGTGGATTCTCAAATATTTGAAAGCACATCTCATAAGTGTTTACACTTTGGGGGCTCTACTACTGATTTATAGGGCTATGTTGACTCAGATTTGGCAGGGGATATCGATACTAGGTGGAGTACTATAGGTTATGTCTTTACTGTTGGTGAGGCAGCCATGAGTTGGATTTCTAGATTACAAAAGATTAATGCTCTATCCACTACAGAGGCAAAGTATGTTGCTACTACAAAGGTAGCCAAGGAGATGATATGGCTTTAGTTCTTCTTAGAAGAATTGGGACATCCTCAGAAGGATAATTATTTTTTCATAGATAGTCAAAGTACCATTCATCTTGCAAAGAATTCAGCTCTGCATTCTAAGACCAAACACATACAGTTACGGTACCATTTCATTCAGTCAGTTTTGGAGGATGGATAGTTAAAGCTGGAGAAGAAACATAGAAATGACAATCCAGTAGATATGTTGACAAAGGTTGTAACAAGGTAGAAGTTGAACTCCTCTTCAGCTTCGATTGATCTTTTAGACTGAACATGAATAAGAGAACAACAAAGTCCAGGTTGGTTTGATCCAGTGGGAGCCCCATGTGGTAGTAGTATTGCTATAGGATTAGTCTGCCTGATCAGTCCCCAAGTGGGAGATTGTTAGATTGTGGTGACTGATCAGGAAAGTACTATACATACTTCATAATTAGTGGGGTTAGGGGCATCGCCCCAAATTTTTTTTTTTTTTTTTTAATTTGTTATATTTTTGTAAGTGATATCTTGACTTTTTTTAGAATAAGCTTTTTTTTTAGGGGTAGACGCTTTGATCTAGAGCTATGAACCAGTGAGGCCACAAACAAGGGACCTCATCCCCATTAGATTTGAACCTTGATGGCAAGGATAACAACTCAACAACTTAACCATCACAACATGCCACTATAAAAAAAAATTTAGGGTGATGCCCCGAACCCCACTAATTATGAAGTATGTATAGTACTTTCCTTATCAGTCACCACAATCTAACAATCTCCCACTTGGGAACTGATCAGGCTCCACATTAAACAACAATATCAGCATATTGAACATTTTTATTGTTATTATCAGTAGGAATGCTTCCATTATTTGGATGAGTGTCCCATTATCAATTCTACCTTTGGAAGCCATTATTATGATCAAGAGGATTGAAGTTATTTCCTCCACTATTTTTTCCTACATTGTTGTTGTTATTGTTCCCATTGAAGTTCCTATTGAAATTCTGGCCAAAGTTTTTGTTGTTGTAGGGGCCAGCATTGTTTCTTTGAAAGTTGTTATTTTGTCCTTGTGACAATCTAAGATATGTCAATTCATTGTTCATTTTTGGCATGGTCTTCTTTAGTTGACCAACTTTTGAAATAAGGTTATTGTCTATGTCCACAGGAACTGTAGCCTTCTATTTAAAGAAAGCTATTCTTGGAAGCTCATACCCTAGATATTTTATCACTTGATTTTGTGGAGTGGGTGCCTATTATAATGGAACTGGATTCATAGGTATGAACTAGCTAGGCATCATGGGTGCTCCCACAAGGTATGTTGGTATTGTAGTGACTGCTTGCATTGGAAGCATCATTCCTCGTCCATTAGGATTGGCTTGCTTTGTAAACATGATTGCCTCTATGAAGACTTCATCCAATGTGTCAATGATTTTTGGAGGAAGTCTTCTCAAAAAAATTGTAATAAGATGGTCCATAGCACTAAAATAAATCTGAATAGCAGCTTCAATTGGTATGGTGTATGGCATTTCCAACTTGTAGTAGGCCATATGAAAGCAATGGTTGAAGTGGGGAACTATCTCAGTTGGGTCCCTTTTGAATGATATGAATTGTTGATGTATCACTGCTAGGTTGATGAATGTTTTGAATTATTCCAAGAACAATTTTTTGAATGTGTCCCAATCTCCAATGCATCTAAGTAGAAAATTGACATATTAATTGAAGGAAAATTCCCCCAAAGAGTAGGGGAATAAATGAAGAACTATGTCCTCATTAGCAACTTTCTTGTGGTTGCAAATTTCCTTGAATACCTTGACATGATCTTCAACAATTCAAGTCTCACCATAGATGAATCATGGGTGAAACTTCTTAGAGTTCTTAGGGAGGTCATAGAGTGCACCTCTCAATTTTATTGGTGAGTCTACAACATTTGTGAAAAAGGTCATTGGAGGGTTCGGCAGACCTAATGATGGTTGTTGAGGAGTGGCTACTAGAATGTGTGGTGGAGTTGAAGATGATGAAAGTTCAAATGGAAGTGGTTGAACTTAGGATGTTCCCTTGTCACTACATGGTTTGCATAAGTGGATAAGCTCAAGAAACTCATGTGCACTTGGCTTAGATCTTAATGCTTTCTAAAATGGGGATTTTGGATCAATATCTTCCAACTTGCATCAATCTTGGAAAAAGTGCACCTCTCTATAGAAGTACACTTTCTGACCTCTCTAATTTTTGTGCACCATAGAGTTTTGCACACCTATGCACCTACAAAGTTGTGTCTATGCAGACTTGCATAGCTATAGACCTATGTAACTACATAGTTGTGGAGCTGCAGACTTGAATTTATCAAAAACTCAAGAAATTTTCTAAACTTTCGTGAAGCATAGATTATTGTAGAAGTGCAAAAATTTTAAAACTTGGACAAATTTTCTTCCTTTCCAGGAGTCTAAAGGGGCCCTCCTTCTAGAAACACTTCTATTGGGCAGTCATTTTTCATGAGGTCAATGGTAGGAATCCATTGCGCAATTCCTCTCTTGAAAAGCTAATCCTTTTGGGATCAACACCAAGGTTCAGTATTTGTCTTGCGACATACAAAAATCTGCTCAATTAAAGATAAATGTGATTGTTCATGAGGAGGCCTTTTTTTGTTCTAATTATAATCTTAGAATGAAGTAAATCTATTTTCTACCTCAAAATTACACACAAAAGAACAATATTTTTGTATTTTCTAGTTTTTGAATGAATGCAATTCTAACAGTGCAACTAAAATGTGTTCGTATTCTAACAAGGAGTTAGCAAAAAAAATAACAAAACTAAAAGCAAATAACATGAAATTGAAATAAATTGAAATTGAAATATTAAATGGACATAAGCTACAGAAAACAACACACTGTGAGTTAAACTTTGAAAGAAATCGGTAGGAAACCAATGAAAATAAGAGTAGCGCTTCCTAGAATCCACTGAAGCAATCGTCACTAAGAAACTTTAACAATCATATGATATTTCACCTTTCATCAAATTGCAAGGCCATAGAAAGTGCACTCATTTGAGATGAAAAGCTATGCAAGCACAATTTGATGATCTCTTCTCAAGCTAGATACGTCAGCAAACACCAGAACTAAAAGATTTCACAACCAGAAACAACGTAATAAACCTTTAGCTCAATCACAATATCATGAATAAAATCCACAAAAATATGACACATTCATGCAAGAATCACTACACTCCAAATGTGAGCACCAAAAGCATAATTTTATTGCATAATAATGGTGGCCCTTGTTATGTATTACAATGGGGTATTTATAAGAAATTGTATCCTCAATTTTTGTTGAGAGTGAGAGATATCTTCATGCAATAAAATGCTTTTAAAATATTAAAACAAACTAAATATATATAATCTAATGGTTAATCTAGTGCTTAGAGGGAATCCATCCATATTTTATTCATTAATTGTATGCATGAGACCTTTACATGTCAAAAATAGAGAAAATATGAGAGATAAAGTAGGAGGAAGCCTTCAGTCAAAGTAGGAGTGTCTAGAGGTGCCAAAAATAGAAGTTGGTCCTTTAGTAGGCGTGTGTTGAAGTTAAATTGCCATTAGAATGCATTCCCATTGCATAGAAAGTGTTATTTCTGGAACAAGTAGTTAACTGTTAGCACACCTTTGAATTGCAGAGCTACGAAGCTATTTACCTGTGCACCTACTAAGCTGTGGAGCTATGGACCCTAACAGGGTCAAAATCTCAAAATTTTACTAAATGTCAAAATTGGAATTCTGGCATTTGGGTTTTGTTTTTCTTCATCCCAAACCTATGGTTGCATGTTTTCCCTTGAATTTCTCTATCATCTTAGTTATCTTAGCCACATCTGGAAGATCTAAAGCCTCATATTTATCCTTGACCTTCTATTAGTAGTTTTCCACTTCAATTCGAGTCTCTCCAAAATCTCTAAGTTTGGTGTCCAACTCTAACAAGGCTTCTTCTGTCCTAAAGGCTTGTTAGATGTCTTCATCATCAGCAACCTCCACAAAAATATTCCTAAAATTCTCCAGTACTATCTCTATAGGTAACAACCTCTCTCGTTCCTCATCTTCAAAAATATCCAAGCATGCATCACTGTAGTGTCTTTATGCTTCCAAAATCTACTCTCAGGCTTGGTCCTTGAGTCGATGAATCTCCTCATGTAATGTTTTCATTACTTTATTGTTATTTTCTATTTTCTCTATCTAGTCATCAATCATCTCTAATTCTTCCCTAGTATATACATCAATCAAAATTTGATATCTTTGGCCCTTTATGGCTTCTAGAGTCTGCAAATCCTTACTCTAGGAACATACTTTATCCATGATACTGAAGTCCTACTTCAAAATGGCTACAATCTTATTCATGTTCTCCTACATAGCATGCAATAACTTCAAATTCCTTGTGATGATTGTAACAACTTTCTCCTCAAAACCTTCTCACCATTCCTAACAAGCTCTTAAAAATGGGTCTAATTGTACACCTCCCACTTCTCTAAGTATAGTGTTCAAAGTATGCTCAGGGTGTTCAAGATCAAGAGGACCAACGACCTTGGCGAGATATCCCTTTAGGATCTCAACTTGCCTTTAAAGCACTTGGAGTTAAATCTCCTCTTGTTCCATGTACTTGAGGACCTCTTTGACTCCCATAATCATCATTTTTCAAGCTGAATCCCATGTAGGTCTTCCTAACATAACATCCTTTATCTCATAATCTTCGAGGCTAAGGCCTTCTATATCTATGCCTTCAGGAGGGAGATCCACTAGTAAAAATAAATCCTAGTTCTGTATGGTGGTGACAAATGCCAATGGAATTGCCTCATGTGATTGAGACTCTGGTTTGTTCAAGATCTCTGCAATGTCACAAATGTCTTCCTCTAAAGCATGGAATTGAGGCTTAGTACTCCTCATTATCTCCTTTAGGATTCACCTTGGGATGCATCCTACTGAGGACTTGGCTCTTGATGATGAAGAGGTATGTTATATTACTTCCTTCCCCTTATTGCTCCTAGTGCGAGTTGTATCCTATTGTGAAGGTTCCCCTTCTATAGCCTCAATCTCAGTAGACCCCGTAGCTTAAACCTTAGTATCATGGGAAAGTGGTTGAGAATATTCCACCATTTGTCCTTTTGAAACTTCATCAGTAGCCCTTTGTTCTGGTCTCTCCTCTGATAATGGTTCCTTCTAAATATGATCTTCCTCCAAACTCTAAGGTGGGGGAGTCACCAAGCCCTGTTCTACCACCGTAACTCATGGTGGAGATGGAGGAGTAAGATCAAGACCCTGTGTATCTGGAAAAATTTGCATCCAGTCTTCTTATTGAGGTTCACCTATAGGGGTGTCGTTGATCTTATCCCCAATCAACTCTGTACCTACAGGCATGAAATCAAAATTTTACATTGAGAAAACATCATCAATTTCTTCACTATGCTCATCTACCCACTGTTGTACTTCATCTTTCAAAGAAGAGAACTCTAAAGTTTGTGCTTGAGTGGATGGTAGAGTACCCATGGCACTCTTTCTTCTCTGCAACTTGGTGGCTCTAGCTAGCCAAGTTCTTCCCTATAGGGGCACTTGTTCATCTTCCTCTTATGATTCTTCTTCTTCCCCCTCTTCATCTCCTTTCAGAATGCTTTCAGGGATAGATGGATTTAGCACTAATCTTCTATTGATCCTTTGCTTTTTCTTCATCTTAATCTTAATCCTTTTCTTTTGTTTCTTAGAGGTAGAAGGAGAGGCTGGCTCATCTTGAGTAGGAGGAATGGAGACTTGCAAAATATTTCCCTCTTTTGGTTGGCTAGACACAATGGGAGGCAACTATGGTTCATCCTAGACTTGGGTAGCCCTAGTATCTTGAGACCCTAGTGGACTATGTTCCTACTGCTGGGGAGGCACTTGTTCTATTTGAATCCTCTAAGGAGAAGTTCTCTTTCTTTTGTTCTTTTCCTTCCTTTTAGGAGGGTGATAATATACAACTAGGCAATCAAGCTAGTACATTATTTCTAACCTGATAGGAGACTAAGCTATGAAGGTAGGAATTGTTACTTTCCTTCCTCTACCTCTTTTCGGGTGAGCATGTGCATGGAAGATCATAGTATCAGGAACTATATCAAGTGGAAAAGGTTTCTTGATCTAATCTTTATTTATTCTGATAACATGCCTCACTCTATGATTAATATCATCAAGCTCCTCCCTATCAACCTCAGCATTCATAATGGATCTTTCACCAATTTTGTCAGCATTGAACAAGGGGTTCAGTAACTCCTTAGAATCCTATTGCATTATCTCCTCTGAGATGTTCAACTGGAGAACCTTTTCTACTAGATACAAAGTCATCCTACAATAGTCCCTAATGTGGACATCATAGTCATTTGTGGCATTCATCCAGTAATCTTCAATAGCATCCTCATGATGGATGTCTCTTCTTGCTAAACTCTCCACTTTCCCAAAATTGTCAAAATATGGCTGGGGAGAGTTGTATTCTTCAAGAGGATAGTTCTGCCATTCCCACTCAAAGGATGAAATATTGTAAGAATTTTTCTAAGGGAAAAATTCACCTAGGAACTAAGAACTCAAACAAAAGCACACAGTAGACCAAGAAGAGAGAGAGAGTATGATCAGAATAACAATGTATTCAATAACTGGTTCCTCATAGTACACTAAAAGTGCCTGTATATAAAGGCCTCAGGAGAGCTTCTAGAATGCATAGAAGTTAGCATCATGATGTGTCATACCACCAAGCACATGTCCACCAGATATGGATTATCATCCATTAAGAACGGAAGTAAGTGCGGTGATGAGAGGATAAGCCTACAAGGGTGGGACACGCAAAACAGTGTTGCAGACACCATGTGCTCAAACAGAGTTGCGTACTCCTGTGTTGTCAACATGACAACTCAAAGGGTGTATAAACTCCTAAGTGTCTCACAAATAAAAATAATAAAATAATAAAAAATAATTAAATAATGCATTAACGTAAGTAAACTTAAGTAAGTGTAATAAGTAAATACTTATTTACACCAACACCCCCCCTTAAGTGCAACTTAGGGGAATTCCCTTAAGCTTACAAACTAGGATGAAGATGCATAATGGGTCCTAGCTACTAGGCCATGTTAGGTACCCAAGTACATAATGAAAATGAAAATCTCCCATAAAGCGGGGAAAGAGGGAAAACCTCATGGGAAAAACCCTCCTCCAAAAAGAGAGATAAAGATGGATGCATCGATGGATGGAGTAATAAAGACCCCCCCATTATGACATAAATCCAGTATATACATAAGAGAATAAAAGAAGGAAGAGAGACAAAATAGACTCCCCCCCCCAAAAGAAGAATGCCAACAAGTGAAAGTCACTCCAATGAAGAAGCTGGTCCATGAATGCAAAATAGTGTTCCTCCCCTTCGGGAGAAACAATGGAAAAGGTATAGTCCTGAAGATGTATGGTGGCCCTAAAACCTACTCAAGTATCCCTATACTGATGCTGAAGTTCACTCCTTCCAACTGTGCTGAAAAGAACGAATGCAGATCGGTCAAGGATGTCTGCTGAACCTATTCCACTGAACCATTTGTCTCCTCAACTGACAAAGAGACTGCCACTAATTGCTGTTCATAAGGATCCATAATCATGCCAACCTCTATAGATTGATCATGCAAAGAATGGACATGAGGGTCAGAGTGAGCCCTTGCAACAATTGTAGAAGAATCATCATCAATGAGAAGATGTAAGTCCTCAAATGTGTCTCCCAAGTCAACTGAAGTTGGAGCTAGAAGATGAGATGTACCAAACTGTGTTGGACCTTTCGTTGTGGAAATGTAAGCATTTGGACTAGATTGATGTGACCTCTCACTACAAATATCGATAGAACCCCACATGTCTGAACCTGTTGAAGCACTATCACTAGTGTCACTATTAGTTTCCACTGTGTATGATGTGTGAAGAGGAGTAGAGGACAAGCTGGGAGAACTTTCCTCAAAGTGAACATCCTTCTCCACAAAGATCTCATGAGTCTCTAGATCCATAAGTCTGTAAGCCTTCACATTGTCTTCATAACCAATAAAGGTACAAGGCCTAGCTGTTGATGCCTTGCAACTCTCGAAAGATAGGTTTGCCCATGTTGGATAATCGAAGACTCTAAGGTGACTCACAACCAGTTTTTTGTTGCACCATGCCTCAAAAGGAGTCTTGCCATCTAAGGCTAGAAGAGGAGATCTATTAAGTATGTGAGTAGCCATGTTAATGGCTTCAACTTCAGGTGTAGGATCAAGAGACTTGGCCTTAATCATGCAACTTGCCATGGTATTGAGAGTCCTAATCCTCATAGCTACAACATTTGTCTTGTGCAGACTAAATTCTGGTGAGTTCTGAAGATCAATGCCCTCAATTCTGTAAAAGTTCTTAAGTCTTCTGTCTACATATCTATTCTCATTGTCCACCCTTAATACTTTGATGGCTTTCCTTGACTTGTGTTCAACATGAGTCTTGAAGTCTTGAAGCTTATGAACTACTTCATTCTTATGATGAAGGAAGAAGACCCAAGTGAATCTCAAAAATTCATCAACAAATATGAGTATGTAGTGGCCTTGGCTAACTGAAGTCATGGCAAAGGGTGCTACTAATACCATGTGAACTAGCTGAAGAAAAATTGGAGCTCGAGAAGACTTCCCTTTATCATACTTCTTGAGATTCATATCCACTAAACAACATGAACACTCTCCCTTAGAAAAGTTGATATTAGGTAGACCTTTGACCATGCATTTTTAGCAAAGTTGCTGAAAAGAGTGAAATTCAAGGTGACCAAACCGCTCGTGCCATAAGTTGATTTGTGAAGTAGAGTGAGTTAACAAGGCTTGAGAAGAACTCTTAGGCATGAAGTGGGAGAAGGATTCTAACCTCTTGTCATCATTGACTTTCCCCACTACTCCCAATGAATCATCTTTGAGACTTCGCACCATCATTGAATCTGGAAGGAACTCAACCTTATCACCATCTCCAAGGTGAGTGATTTTGTAAACTAATAGGAGATTAGAGCTTAGATTTGTAACATAGAGAACATCATTGGATTCCCCATCTTCCATTTCAACATGTCCTTTCCCTTCAACTTCCATCTTAGTATCATCTCCCACGAAGATCTGTGGTACCTTTGACTGCTTCAATGAAGAAAAGTCTTTCCTTGAAGAACCCATGTGGTAAGAGTTACTTGAGTCAAATATCCATTTCTAAGAAGAACTTGAGTTGGCCATAAGTTCTTGACCTTTACCCTTTGAAGAGGTTGGAGTAGAATCCTTGGAAGTACCTGGCACTTGAATCTTATTCTTCTTGAGTAGATTTTCTAACTCATTGATTCTTATTATTTTGCAATGATCTCGTCATGATTTGGCTTTTTGCAGTATGCACAAAAGAGTTCATCCTTCTTTTCATTACTTCCTTTCTTGTTTGAAGAAGAAACGCCTTGTTGAGAGGAGTCATGTTATGTCTCAGATTGTGTTTTTTGCTTCCACTACTTCTTATTGTTGTTGCTTTTTCCTCCTTGACTAGATTTCTGACCATCACTAGCCACTAAGGCTTTGGTCTTAGATGACTTGAGAAGTCCAAAATCCACCAAGTGAGATTGTTCAACAATCAACATATCTGCAAATTCATCAAAGGAAGGCTTCTAGTAAGCAGATCCCATGGTCAACTTGTGAGTATTAAAACTCGAAACAAAGTTAGCGTAATCAAAAGGTAGCTACTTCAAGATGTGATGAATCAACCTATCATCCTTCATGGGATTTCCACAATCTTTAAGAAGTGCCCTATACTCATTGACTTTAATGATATAATCTTGAATTGTGTCATAATTCTTAGGATCCAAGAGAAGTAGATCATCTTCAATCCGAAATCCCTTTTCTTCATCCACTTTACCATACAACTGTTCAAGTTTATCCCAAGCTTCCTTGGATTCTAAACAATTTTTAATGTGAAAGAGAAGATCCCCATGTACACAACTCCTAATTAAACCTAAAGCTTGTCGGTCTAGATTTGTCCAATCAATGAGTTCTTTACCATCATTAGGTTTGGTAATTGTACCATCAACATACAGACTATATCCTTTTTCCATTGATCTACTCCATGCAATATCTTTCCATGTAGAATAGTTGCATGAAGTTAGAGGAGGACATTTAAAACCCATGATGTAGAAATGAAAGAGCACAAAATAGAGACACAAAAAACACAGTATACACTCCCCCTTTTCACTCAATCAAAAGACCCCCCCCAAAAAAGATGCAGTTGGCACTTTATAAGTAGTGCATTTACAATGAGCCACTTATCAAAATGAACAAAGTGGACTTTCTAATTTTTCTTTTACAACTACCTTATAAGGTTGAAATCTGTCACTTAAGCATTGTAGCTTAGTTTTACAAGAATTTTGAAAAAAGAATCAAAGCTTTACAATGCCAAAGAAGGCCTAATTCTGAAAGTGAGAAATTTTTTCATAGAACCCTACAATTTCACTTCAGATCTGGAAAGTAGACAAAAAAACACGCACTTTCAAAAAAAATAGAACTTGAAAAAGTGACTAGATGTGCCCGTACAGAGCTTCTGAATTCGCAAAAGGCAGGATTATGTAGGTACAGTTGCCAAAAAATGAAAATTTTGCAAAATTTGAGCACCAAAACTAAAAACAACACCACCACTGAAAAATTCAAGAAATTCTACCTGATTTCAAAAAAAATTACACCTGAATCGGAGGCCGTATGTCCAAGTTATGAGCTCACAAAGTTAGGCAACCAAACTAAAAAGCAAATTGGAGAGGGGTCTGGAGGAGAAACTATGAGTCTAAATTTCATGGTCAAATGACTGTCAGTATAGTTGTAAAATGCCCTGGATTGACATCCAGATGGGCATCAAATTTAACACAACAAAATGATGACATCAGCAAAAAAGACAGTCCCCTGGTGACGTGTCGGCTGACTGGATTTGTTCGTACTATAGAGACGAGACACATGGAAAAATCTATATGAATGATGTGGCCTGACTCTGATTCCACAGGTGACATGGTAGTTCGGATGAGTTGTCACAAATGTGTTGTACACGTGTCAGAACTGGTTGACATGTCTTAAGAACATGTGGCAGAGCTAGATTGGAGGATATGCCACAGGTTGGGTGTCCGCGTGGGTGGATTTGTAAATGTTGCATGCTGCAGGGGGTAGACATGGATGCAGATTAGTCCATTGGGTGTTCGCCATGTGGTAGTCATAGATTTAGCCGCGTGTCCAGGTTGCAATGACTGCCAGAAGAGTTTTCTACATTCACTGAGTTTTGGGTTATGCGACACCGGAGTTGTTTAACGTCATCAAAGTTGCCTTTAGTCCCACATGCATCACACTAAATAAAAAGAAGGCTCCATAGAGTTGAAAAAAAAGAGAGCCATGGGTGGTTGTGAGCTGTCGGCTTGTGGAGACTCTCAACGGGAATTTCGTTGCCGGATTTGATGAAGTCACCTGTAAAATGTGTCATCAGGTTTGTTGTACGACCATAGCTATCTGTGACTATGGTACAGCCTCAGAGCAAAACTGAATATACCCTACAACTTAAATAAATAATCCACCACTAAAAATGGTAGATCCGAGGTGTCACTACCCAGGTTTGCTAAAAAAAAAAATTTGCAAATTTTCACAAATAGTAGTTGTGGAAAATAAATAGCAAAAAATAATAAATTGTAGATTTGAATTAAATCAAATGACTTTGCGAAAAATAATCATACCTATACTGCAAATCAGGCCTCCGGGTTTTGATTTGCAAAAAAAAAAATTCCTCAAGGTTGACTTTAGGCCAAGTTAGGCATGCTTATAGTCAATTTTTATCGGATTAGCATTCCAGATGCAATGGCAAGGTCAGATCTGATACTGGACACTCCCAATTTCTATAGAACTCCAAATTCAGGCTGAGATGATGAAGCAAGCAAGAGGTCTCAAACAGCTTGTGATGAGAAAATCTCCAAGTTTCTCTGATACCATGTAAGAATTTGCCTAAGGGAAAAATTCACCCAGGAACTAAGAACTCAAACACAAGCACACAGTAGACCAAGAAGAGAGAGAGAGTATGATTAGAATAACAATGTATTCAATAACTAGTTCCTCATAGCACACTATGAGTGCCTGTATATAAAGGCCTTAGGAGAGCTTCTAGAATTCATAGAAGTTAGCATCATGATGTGTCATACAACCAAGCACATGTCCACCAGATATGGATTATCCTCCATTAAGCACGGAAGTAAGTGTGGTGATGAGAGGATAAGCCTACAAGGGTGGGACACGCAAAATAGTGTTGTAGACACCATGTGCTCAAATAGAGTTGCATACTCCTGTGTTGTCAACATGACAACTCAAAGGGTGTACAAACTCCTAAGTGTTTCACAAATAAAAATAATTAAATAATGCATTAATCTAAGTAAACTTAAGTAAGTGTAATAAGTAAATACTTATTTACACCAACAAATATCATATTTCCTCTTCACCTCATATGGTCCAATGGCCAATGGCCATGCCCAACAAGGTCTCCATTGCCTCTTGATCTTCTCATAGTTAGACTCAATTTGTCAGGAAATCTCCAACAACACCAATTTGTCACTTGGGTATCTTGGGAGCTTCTTAGGATTGATGGATGCACCAACTACCCATAGATAGGTGAACATTTTAAACTAGATGAAGTAGGCTCTGAGAGCTGTGACTTGTGCTTTGGATTCATCAGATAACCTCTTCCCATAGTCTCCCTCAATGAATTGAATGATCACAAAGATGAATTCATTATTCACGATTCTATATTCTTTGCTCTACCTTGAGAGTTTCTTCTTCACTAGATGGGGATAGACTATGTATGGCTAGGCATTGGAGTCCTACATACTATCTTTCTTGTACAAACTAAGATAGTTTGTCACCCTCACTACAAGTAGGTAAACCATGTAAGAAGTCATGTAAAACTTCTTCTTATCCTTCACCATCCTCAGTTGCTCACACAAGTTTTCACTTAGTGTGATGGCCCAATCCAATGGTATCTTTGCCTGTTTGATGGTCTCAATGAAGTTGACCATAAATGTACTAAGGTGACCTGTTGCGGGTAAGCTCGTGACTTTTCTCAGGAGAATGATGGAATAATTGATATCCTCCTTCATGTATCCTTGGGTCATATCCACTTTTTGAGTTATCCTTCCCTAAGGAGGCTTCTCAATAAGATATAAAGATTGTATTATGTCAATGGCCTCTTGCTAATGCTCTCGGTACTACCTTTTAGCTATTTCATAGAAAATTAGAATGAAATGATCTACTCTTGGTAGGTGGAAGACCCTCTCAATGTTGTTGAGTCGTAGATCCAACACCACTTCCCCTATGATGCTCTTGACCACTCTTTCATTAGGAACAAAATACTGCGATAGGGCCATGATTAGTTCAGCTGATTGTACTAATACAAGATGTGACACTACATTCACTA
The DNA here is from genome assembly GCA_028749045.1 of Cupressus sempervirens. Lineage (NCBI taxonomy): Eukaryota > Viridiplantae > Streptophyta > Pinopsida > Cupressales > Cupressaceae > Cupressus > Cupressus sempervirens. Next base: position 658,450,539 of record CM053792.1, on the reverse strand, counting down.
ATCTAGAATGGATCAATACGAATACCAAGGCTGATCTCTCTATTGGCTTGTTACAAATTCTGAGGAATTCTCCCAAGTTAGTGTGCCCCAAGTTGATATCTCAAATCTCTATGTGGTCATCATGGAATCTCAACTTTGAGGGTACACCTTGGAACTTAAATATGATAGGTCTGGGTACTACTATGAATATGGATGTCATTTGATTACCTGCACATTGCAAGAAAAATGTTTATTAGTCAAAGGTACAATGTAAAAACTATGAATTAAAATAAATATATTTTTTTTAAAAATTAAAATCCCAATTTGGACATTTTATTTATTTTTAATTTATTTTCTTGGAATTTTTTCTTTTTTTTAAAATAATAAAAAAATGGGTGAGCGCACTACGGGCGTGAGTGGTGCACCGCGGGTGTGATGTTTTATTAAGCGTGGGCATGCGTTATGTTAGCATCGTGGCACATGTTTTGTTTAAAATGTTATGGTGCTGCTATGCGAAGTGTGTCACCACCATAGGTGCACTTGAAATGCTAATGGTGCCATCACACAGGCTGAGTCGCCACCTCGAGCATGCTTGAAATGCTAATGGCACATCTGCATGGGTTGAGTCATTGTCACGGGTGCGCTTTAAATGCCAATGGCACTGTCGCACGGGTTGATTCACCATTGTGGGCACACTTTTAAAATGTTAATGCACCACCATGCGGGATGAGTCACCATAGTGAGTGTGCTTTTGAAATGTTAATGCACCACTACACAGGCCATGTTAAGGTTGTGAGTGCCGCAACATGTGTAATATGAATGCTACCACGCGATAAATGTTATGTTAGCACCGTGGCACATTTTGGCCAATGCCTTACCTTGTGTTGTCGCCAAAACCCTACAATGAAACATGAACAAAAAATATGATAAGCACTTGGGGATGCTTAGGTGGGGGTTTTATAACCTTGTGCTAGGTTGAGTGCATGGTGCACCTTGGTGCGTGCGTCAGTGCACTCCGCCTGCGTGCATTTAAAACTTTTTATTTTTAAATGATTTTTTAATATTTTAATTTTTCAATTTTTGTTTTTTTTTATGTTTTTCAATTTTTTGATTTTTTATGTTTTCAAATCTTTCCAATGTTTTTGTGTTTTTTTCTAATATTTTTTATTTTATTTTTTTGTATTTTTCCTAATTTTCTGACAACTCTAATGCTTTTTACTCTAACAAATTTCTCTCGACTCTTGAACTGTGAGTCCAAGAGTTGGAAAAAAAAGTAGGGGGGTCCCCATTCCTAGTGAGGAATGGGGCATGTGTTGTGGATACCACAACACAAGATAGACCATTGATGATGGTTAAACTTTGCAACCTTAATTAGTTACATATTGCTACAGTGATAAGTTGTGGGTGTCATCCCCACCCTAGTTTTACCTTCTCATTTTGGAGGGTTTCTGAGTGATCAAATCTTGTGTTACCTATTTTCATGCATGTCTTTACTTTCATGTAAATTAGATGTGTTACATGCATGTGATCGATTTTAGTTTAAAAAAATTATAGCTTAAATTTTATTACTTCTGATTCACGACCCCTCGCCCCCCCTCTTAGAAGTAAATCTTCCCACTTGTGAATTCTAACAATTGGTATCAAAGCCAAGTTCTTAGAAGGAAAATCCTTACATCTTGAAGAAAAGATATAGAAATGGAGGTCTACAAGCTTGGAAATATTATAGAGAACCAAGAGATTGAGATACATCTCATTCTACATTCTCTAGAAGAAGCTAGGGAAGAATTGAGGAAATCCCTAAAGAGAAGAAAAGAAATTGCCATAGCTGAGAATGATACACAGTATAAGGAGATTGATACCTCAAAAGTGTTTGCCAATGGAGATTCTAAAGATTTTGATGCATCAATTGCATACCTGATGGCAAAAAATAGAGCTCAAGTAGAAGAGATTAGAGCTCTCAAGATTGAAAAAGAATCACAAGCCATGATGCTTTGTGAAGTGACTGAATAGAAGAAGAGAGTTATTGAAAATAAATCTATGATAGAAGATGACAAGAGAAACCTAGCCAACAGATTGGAGGAAAAGTCAATTGAGCTTGCAAGAATTTCCAACATGCAGCTAGACAACCTAAGCCAGATGATGAATGCACATCATGAACTGAATTTCAAGGACATTGAAATCTCCACACTGAAGATGCAAAATGAACAACTAGAAAATGACTTGAGAAGAGAGAAGGAAATTGCAAAGAGTTTCAAAAAACCTAATGAAGCTATCAAGTACTTTGAATAGCTACTAAATCACCAAGATCCAGCATTGACACTTTAGGACTAGGATACACCATCACTAAAAAAGGAGAGTCATCTAAGACTGCACAAGAAAACAATGACAAAGGTAAGAACACTCTTGTCATTTATGTGGTCACTACTACAACTGCAAGAAGTATGGACATAGAGCTTTTGAGTGCAAATCAATGCCTATGTGGACACCTAACCAACTAGCAAAGACCAAAAGATATAGACATCTACAATTGGGACTACAACACTAGGAAAAGTTATCACTACTATCAAGAGTATGGACACATTCCAGAGAACTACATAAGAACACACTTTAGTGGAAGCTATAGAAAATAGTTGAGCCAAACTACATGCTTCAGTTGTCTAAAAACTGGACACATCAGCAAGTATTGCCAACAAGGTCAGAGGCACCTAACTCTAAGTTCAACAAAGGAAAAGGAAAAGTTGATGTTGAACACATCAAAGGAGAAATGGATAAGATATGGAAAAGAAAAGATGGAAGCAACACATCCAATGGAGGGATCACTTCACCTAAAGGGTCAAGTGGTCACACTTCATCCAACTAAAAAAAAGAAGGTGTGTGGATTGATATTTAAATGCTTTATCATACAGTAGTTCCAAGACTAAGTCAGTACTGAAAAGGATAGATCAGCATGAATAAAGATGCAAAGTTAATATTTTCATAGTGTTTCTAATTAAGGAAAGTTGTTGTCTAGCAAAGTTAGTAGAAGTCGAGTTAGTGGTGGAAACCGAGTGAAGAGAAATTCTTATAGAAGCCAAGTAAGGGAAACTCTAGTATATGCCAAGTAATTAGAAATTAGTGGAAGCTGAGTAAAGCATAATTGCTTAAGAAGCTAAGTGGATAGCTATATAAGCATTGAGCATTAAATGCTATGAAATGAAGGGTCTATGGTCACATTTTCAATCATTTTTCATCATCACGAATATAGAGCAAGAGCAAGAAGAGCACATAAATGGTTTCCAAGTGGAGATTGAAGCATTTGTGAAGATTCCAACCAAGAATCAACATCATTTCATCAATTTTAAGGTATTTACACTTGTGCTGAGCTACACAATTAAGCTATTTCTACATGTTAAAACCCTAGATTGTAGAAATGGCCTCTAGCTCTAGAAAACCCTAAGAAAAGGAGTCATTTGAAGTCCAACTGGTTAGTAATGAAGTTAAGCAACCAATTTTAGACCTATTTCTAAAGTTGTTTACAAAAATGACCTTGTTAGAGCTTTATCAGTGATTCCACCTAAAGCAGTGATGTTGCAAGATGTGCAAAGATGTTACAATTGCAAGATTGGTGCAATAGGTGATATGAAAATTAGGGAGGCATATGAAAAATTGTGTGAGAATGGAGTTTTGAAGGAAGAATTTCAAATTGTTGAGAGGAAGGGCTTAACACATGCCTTAGATTTTCCAACTATGTTCAAGACAGAATGGATTAGAATTGTATTGAGTTGAATCCATGATGGAAGCCCTTGGTTGGAGGATGGACCCATTAAAATATCCAAGAGAATTATACATAGGGTGACTAGGTATCCAACCATAGATCGGCCTAAAACCCTAAGGAGTGATTCTAAAGAGGCTATAGAGAAGAACACCACTGCAAAATGGAACAAGAGAGGGATGAAAATAGACACAATCAAAGATCCTCTTGTTGAATTTGTAGTTAGAGTCATATCCCACAAATTTTACCAATCAAGTTGACTTAACAGTGTTCCTTGTATTGCAGTAGATTTTGGTTAAAAACTTGTCAAAAGGATCATACTTATGATCTAGTTGAACTCCAATTACAATAGATTATGGAAAATTTGAGAGCCATAAGAAGGTCAAAGGGAGCCCAATGCAAATTTGGAGCAATTTTGATATGTATATTTTTCTATGTTCAAAATGAATTCCCCTCTTTTGGAAAGATAAGTTGGAAAACAAACAGGTCAATAATAGTATAGGTCAGTGAATACATAGAGCAGATGGGGGCAAATTTTGAGACCATAATGACTAGCTACTTTGAAGACTTCAAGAAGTCTATGAAATAGAGACTCAGGATACCTGTTTCATTAGTTGAGCAACACATTAATGAGATATGTATTCTAGTGGACATTGATTTCACATACATCCAAGCAGCAGCACCAAGGGTAAGATGGCTAAGGCCACTTGGATATGAAATCAACATTGATGAGGCATCTGCAATAATCACTGCTCTACTTGTAGAGGAAGTAGACAAAAGTGCCCAACCCTTTGGCACTTATGATGTTGTAAGATCCAAGGTGGACATGGAATTGAAAACTGCTTCAACCTTGAAGAAAAAGGATAAATTGGTGAAGGCATTGCAAAAGGTGAGGAGGATGATGAAGAGGAAGGTGCAGATGAAGAAGAGTACGATCAAGGCCCACTTGCATTGACCCAAGGCATGGAAGAAGATGCAGAAGAGGTGAAGGTGTTGAGGACGAAGAACAAGCTAAGGAAGCAGCTACCAAGCCTAAGCCTAAGAAGAGAAAAGCTCGAAAACAACCTATAGCTCAACCCAAAAGCAAGAAAATAGAAAAGCCTAGCCCAGCTAAACCTACTACAAGGGAAAATACAAGAGCCACAATAAAGGAGGTTAAGGAATAGGAAAAGAAAAAGGCCACTGAACAAGGAGGTCCAGACAAGAAGAAGCTGAGAAGAAAGTATGTTGCACCCCCTAAAACAAACAAACAAAGGATAGAGTCTGATGACAATGGACAATTCAGAGTGGTAAGACACACCACTAAATTTAATTTAGAAAATTTTTTTGATAACATTAGAGATAATGTAGATTTATGAGGCTTAAAAGGCATTGACTTTAGTAAGTTAGGAGAGAAGAATAGAACATAGTGGAAGAATCAGTCTACACCATGATGGCAAAGTTAAAGAACACTCCACTTGAACTTGACAATACAATGCCTAAGGAGTTATATTCTATTGTAGAAAATAAATGGCATTATTGCCTCAATATGGAGAAAGAAATAAGAGAGTCAAAATTGGCTTGAATAATGCATGAACTTAGTAAAGGAAAAATAAGCAAAGAAAATAAGAAGCATGGGAGAAAATTTGCAGCCAAGTATAAAGCCTTTAGTATATTGCAAAATAAAATTGAAGATGTTGTCAAAAAGTCCACTCAAATGTGGAAATTGATTTATGGGCTCACAACTGTTAAAGAAGGAGAAGAAGATCCCTTTGAGGGAAGAAACAATGATGAAGAGGAAGAGGACAATGATAAGGAAGAAGGTGAAAAGGAAAAGAAAGATGATATAGTGGAGAAGGAGACATAGAAAATGATATGGCAACTATTGAGGAGCAACAACAAGAATAGAGTGTGCAAGACACACAATTACCACCACCAAGTCCTCCACATGTAACTCCCACACTTGTAGATACAATAATTGTATAGGATGTTCCTAACACTTATGGTCAGAACATAAACCCATTGATTAAAAAGGACCTTAAAAAGATCCTTCACCAGACTACTCTACAATCATAGTTATGTACTAACCTAGTCTTGGTGAGTGTGGAAGAATTGTAAAAAGATTTGGTTGATATCACAAAGGAGAAGGTGAATCCACAAGAACCAACTTCACATATCCAAATAGCTACAAGTGGACAACCCTAAGAGCAAGCTACACATGACACACCAGCTAGGGTTGATTCCATAGTACCAGACACAACAACTATCAAGGAGCAATAAAAAGGATCAATCAAGATAGAAGGATACCTCTATTCCTACTAAAAAAGGACAAGGTGCACCACCTCAGATCACAATAATTGATCAAGGTAGAATAGAAGAGGAGGAGACCCTTAAGGAGAAAGAACAAGAGGCAATACAAACACTGATAAATTTTCCTACAATAGGGACCCCTACAGGAATAACACAATAGCCAAGCATTGAAATAGTACTACTTCAAGTTTCAGCATCGGGATTGAGCTCTACCAAAGTTGCAAGGGTACTTCACTATGGAGACCATACTCTTCATGAAGAGATAGTCATTCCTAGGTATGACTATAAAACCATGAATATAGATTAGATAAATGAAGTGCAAGAGGCACTAGAGAAGAAGAAGAAATAAGAGATACTAAAAAATGAGTACAAGTAGAGGCAAGCATTGATAGATATAAAAGACATCTTTTTAGATGCATTCATCTTTCAAGTACTTGATTAAACCAAGCCAGTTATGGAATAATTATCCAATATAGTGGACCAGGTGCAAAATGAAAACCTAGACACTAATGCAAAATTATTAGAATGGTCTGAAAGGAAGTTCCAAATGAAGGTGAATGAATGAATATCAAGTGAAATAGCACTATCTCAGGTGGAGCTGGCCAAAAAGATAGAAAAGGTAAAAGCAATACCTGAGAACATATTCTCATTGTACTCAAAGTTGTGTGATCCATCAATTTCCACACAAGAGACCAGCCAAAGGATAATGAGCTTGGAGAGGAACCTAAAAATATCAAGCATGCAGCTACCCAAGGATCCAGCTCAGAGTGAAAAGCATTTTTATACTACACTTCACACACAGAAGGAATTAGCTATGTTAATAGCAGATGAGGTGAACATAAAGGAAAAATTGATACAAAAAAAATCTACTATCACCCCTCACATGGAAGTTTTACAAAAGGAACTAGCATGTGCTAAGAATGTTTTAAAGAAAGACCTCAATATTTCTACACTAGAAGGCCTACTTCAACTTGCAATACACATAGCCATCTAGCTCAAAGCACTAGAAATTGCACTAGACAATTGGGATGTTGCTCTAAAGATTTTTATGGAGGTAAATAAATCCTTTTTGGCTAAGTATTTAGTTAATTTATAGAACCCTTTGACATATGTATCAAAAAAGGGGGAGATTATAAAACAAAAGGGGAGATAACATTTCGGGGTAGATAATTTTTTTTTTTTTAAATTGAGTTTTGAGGAGATAAATTTTGAGAAATAATAAAAGCCAAAATGATACAATAGCTGCAAGGAAAGATATGTGAAAGGGGGAGAAAAAACAAAGTAGATAGAATAGGATAGATAAGGAAGAATGATAAGGCAAAGCATATTAGCATGAGACAGATCCAACATGAAAAGTTGTGGATACAACAAAGGCACATCAACTCAGGGAGAGATACAAATTTTGAGGTATCTTCACAAAATTTTGAATAGTTTTGAAGTTTTGTATATATGCTGAATACGATGTATATTATACTCATAGAGATCATATTCATAATTTTTAGTTAAGTATTTTTGACACTCGTGTCAAAGGGGGAGATTGTTGGTCTTAGATTGGTTTTGACAATCGAGTGTCAACACACTTAAGAAATTTCTAATTTGATGTCAAGTATAATATAGATGTCGAGCTATAGTATGTGTTGAGCTAAAGATTCAACAGGTGTTGAGTTATTCAAATGTCGAGCAAATAGACAGTGCCAAGCAAGTTTCAAGTGCTGAGTAACAATTGATGCCAAGCAAGTATATGTGCTGAGAAAAGTATAGGTACCAAGCAAGACTGAATTACTAAAGGAGTTGAGCAAGACTAAATTACTATAGGAGCTGAGCAAGATAGAATTCCTATATGTGTTGAGCATCAGTAATCAGTAAGTGCTAAGTAACATGGAGTCAACATAAGAGTTTGTCCCCTCACAAACTTAGATGTAAACCATTTTTGAGTTCACATATGATGAATCTCGAAGGATTAAAAGATAAGATTGAATCTATTACATTCCATATGTAATCAACATGCAACCAATTAGAAAAATTGAAAGAACATGCAACCAATCAAAAAATGGAAAGATTTGAGCAAGAAAGATGGATGAATCTCAATCATAGATTCTTGTCTAACCCTAAGTCTCAAAAACTTTTTAAGGAGGTCAAAATCCCATAATCCATTATTATATGGAATGCATGAGAGAATGCTAGAAAAGTTTGAAGGGAAGTAAAAAGGGTGAAAAGACTTAGAGGAAGGATAGCATTGCAACACCAGTTAACAAGAAATAGAGTATTAGCACTTTGAACAGAGTTATATCAAATCAAGAAGGATCAGATCAGATTGGACAGAACAAGGATCTAAAATTAGCAATTGAAGATTGTAAGTTATTAGGTCAACACATTCTACAATACTTTCTAGCCATTGTATTAGGAGAATGAAAATCCTATGAAGATAGGTTGGTTTAACAACCATATTGTAAATCCTTTAACAGGGTGACATTCCCCATGAATGTTTTTAAATCCTTTAGATAGGCCACATTTAATAGTGTGTTAGAGCCTTTAATAGGGTAGACCTCTCATAGGGGAGACCATTGATGATGGTCAAACTTTGTAACCTTGACTAGTTACATATTGCTACCGTGATAAGTTATGGGTGTCATCTCCACCCTAGTTTTACCTTCTCATTTTGGAGGGTTTCTAGGTGATCAAATCTTGTGTTATCTATTTTCATGCATGTCTTTCCTTTCATGTAAATTAGATGTGTTACATGCATGTGATTGATTTCAATTAAAAATTGTATAGCTTAAAGTTTATTAATTCTGATTTACTCCCCCCCCCCCTGCCCTGAAGTAAATCTTCCCACTTGTGAGTTCCAACAGAAATATGTTAAAATAAGTGCACAATTTTAGATATTTGACACAAATACAAAACATAATTACATATTTTTAAATTTCACATATTATTACATCAAAATAAGTTGCATATGACTTTGATTAAATGTTACATTGAATTTTATAAACATGTTACATTTTTTATATAAAATAATGAACATTTGTGTCTATGATTAATTACAAGAAAGTGAGATGAAGTACAACTTTGTATGCACACAATGAACAAGTTGGATGAAAAATCAAGTTTAATGTATATAAAAATGAATAATATCATTTCATATCAATCATATAGTTAATAAAAAAGATTCCATGTCTCATAGGTACAATACAAATGTCGAATGTGTACAATATAAATGTTGACTGTGCATAATGAAAATGTCAAATATATGTCATTGTCGTGTAATAACCACAACTACATATGTATATCTCTATCAATATCTATGACTATGATGGAGTAGTACATGGCTCACCAAGTGTCTACACAAGAAAACATAAAATGCTACATCAAATATCTAATCTAAAAATAATATGAAAATAACTAAAAATTGGGTTGTAAATTATTGGTATTTGAGTTGTTGATTACCTCATCTCCTTGTACCACACTTAGACTGAATGATAATGGTAATGGGATCCTTTGTGGATGGGTAGTACTCCTAACAAAATGATGAGGTATAGTGATCATGGGAGACAAAACTACCAATGAATCAATGCTAGTGGGAGGCACAACTAGTGATGAGACAATGTCAGTATGAGGCACAACCTATATGGTAAGTAATAAAATGTTAGAGTTGTAGACATGTGTTTTAGGAAATTCTAAATAGAGTTAAAAAAAATATGTATTGTATTTTGAGCTAGATCTCCTGTGCTAGTGGGAGGCATGACCAATAATGAAATAGTTTTGGTATGAGGCACAACCTATATGTAACTATTAAAATGTTAGATTTATAAACATACATATTAGGGATTTCTAAATAGAGTACAAAAAATACATACTAGAGCCTAAGTTTGGATCTCCCATGCTAGAAGGATGCATGACTAGTGATTAAATTTTACTAGTATGAGGCACAACCTATATGGTAAGTAATAAATTGTTAGAATTGTAGAGTAGGTGTTAGGAATTTATAAACAAAGTAAAAACAAATACATATTGTAGCCTAAGTTGGATGTCTCATACTAGTAGGAGGCACAACCACTAAGTAGGAGGTGCAACTACTAATGAATCAATATTTGTATGAGATACAACTTGCATGGTACATGATAAAAAATTTAGCATTATGGATGGAGGTGTTATGGATTTTTATCCTACACACAAGCAATCCAAAATGAGATCACAAGAGGGCTTCAACTAAGAATCTGAATCCACACCTTTGGTCTTTGTTGTGTTTGACCTAATATTTGATGCTGAAGAGTCCTAACAAAATGAAACAATAAAGGGTTTATACGAAGTCACAAAGGACATTGTAATAGATAAAATATAATTAACACATGTTAATAACCCCAAATTAATGATAATTACTATAAAGATAAAACTACATGTACTCATTTGTAAATGCAACTATTTAATATCTATATAGAACAAATGCATACCATAACCTCATATGTTTGTCCTATACTCATAGGAGGAAAAACCAATGACGAGGCATCCTTGACAATTTCTTGGATGAAAAAACATAACATTTTATAACACAATGATGAAATTTAATTCAAAGAAAATATGAAAAATTTATCTCTTCCCTGCCCTGAACATCAGCAATGCTAGGTGTATTCATCAACTCTACAAAACTCAATTGTTTCTACATATATTCAACAAAGAATTTAGCACATATTCATCACTATTGAGTACACATATATAGTCATTCATAATAAATTATAAAATATAAACTTAAGTTGTATTTAATATCTTTTTACATTTGGGTGTACTTGTTGATTTATTTCGCTCTGCTCCTAACCTAGAGCTAGGTGAGGTACGCTAAAGAAGAAACAAAAATAACATAAGAGGAAAGAATAAGATACAACATTAGTTCAACTCAAATTTTGAACTTGATAGGTGTGTGAAATATGATACCACATAGCTCTCAAGGACAAAGTTAATAGCAGAAATTGTGACATTGTCAACTTGAGAAATTCTAGCCTCTAGAAGTCTTGTAAAATAGTAATGAGCATTATTAGAGATAAAAGATAAAGTTGTAAATAGAAATAAGACACACGAAAAAGAAGGACACATGAGTGAATAAGAAAGAAGGACATGAAGTTCATTGATGTTGAATCTAAGACTAGGGTTTGACTTCACACTTTAAGATGTTTACTAAGTTCATGCCAAGTAAATAGTTGATGCCGAGCTACAATGTATGTCGAGCTAGACAAAACTACAATAAGTGTTGAGTGAAGATCAAGTGTCGAAAAAAGTATAGGTGTTGAGTCACTATAGAAGCTAAGCGGAACGGAATTGCTATAGGTACTGAGTGAGTCAATTTTTCTATATGAGTCGAGCATCAGAGGTAACAAGTGTCGAGTAACATAGATTGGACATAGTTGTTTGTAATTGCATAAACACCTATGTAAACCATTTTTTGAGCTGACATAGAAGAATTTTGAAGGATATTAAAGATAAGAATGAATCTTTAATATTTCCTATGCAATTAGCATGCAACCAATAAGAAAAATTGAGAAGGCATGCATCCAATAAGTAAAGTGCAAGGAATGAGTGGGAAATAAAGATTTAATATGGATCATAGATTCATACCTAACCCTAAGTCTTTGAAATCTCTAAAAGGAGGATGAAACCCCATTGTATACATGGATGAATTAATTGCATGGGTGAACTATAACAAAATTCAAAGGGAAGTGTGAAAAGACTTAGAAGAATAGAGTAGCATTGCAGCATCCAGTTGATGAAGAAAAAAGTATCAGAATATCAAAGATTGATATATCAAATCAAGAAAAGATCAGGTCAGTTAGAGAAAAACAAGGATCTAGGATCAGCGATTGGAGATTGCAAAGTTATCAGGTCAAAAGTTTTCTAATACTCTCTAGCAATTGTATAAGACTTAGGTTGGCTTAGCAGCCATTTGTAAATCCTTTAACAAGGTGGCATTCCAAGTGAATGTACAAAAGTCCTTTAACTAGGCCTACTTTTAGCAAGGTAGTGAAATCCTTTAACTAGGCCAATTTTGACAGAGTGTAAAAGTCTTTAATAGAATAGGCCTTTCATAGAGTAGACCATTGGAAGTGGTCAAACATTATAACCTTGAATAGTTACACACTGTTGTAGTGATATTTTGTGGGTGTCATCCCCACCCCAATTTTACCTTCTCATTTTGGAGGGTTTCTAGGTTACCAAATTTTTGTGTTGTCTATTTTCATGCATGTCTTTACTTTCAAGTTTAGTAGATAGATTGAATGCATGTGAATGGTTTTAGTTAAAAGAATTTAAAAAGGTTAAAGTTAGTTACTTCTAATTCACCACCACCCCCCGCCCCCCCCCCCCCCCCCGGAAGTAAAGCTTCCCATTTGTTAATTCAAACAATTGGTATCAAAGCTGAGTTCTCACAAGAAGGAGCTTTACAGCTTGGAGAAAAGATTTGTAAATGGAAGTCTACAAACTTGGAAAGATCATAGAGAATAAAGCAATTGACATACAACTTTCTTTACATGCTTTGGAAGAAGCTAGAGGAGAATTGAGAAAATCCTTAAAGAGAAGAAAAGAGATTGCCATAGCTAAGAATGACACACAGTACAAGGAGATTGACACCTCAAATCTATTTTCAAATGGATATTTCAAAGAGTTTGATGTAGCAATAGCAGACCTAATGGAGAAGAATAGAGCTCAAGCAGAAGAAATCAAAATACTCAAGATTGAACAAGAATCACAAGCCATAATGCTTTGTGAAGTGATTGAACAAAAGAAAAGAGCCATTGAAGAAAAAGCCATGCTAGAAGATGACAAGAGAAATCTTATCAATAGACTGAAGGAAAAGATAATTGAGTTTGAAAGAATTTCCAACATGCAACTAGACACCTTAATTTAGATGATGAATGAACATCATGAGTTGAATATGAAGGATATTGAGATCTCTACACTGAAGATGCAAAATGATCAATTGAAAAATGACCTAACAAGAGAGGAGATTACAGAGAGCTTCAACAAACCCAATGAGGCCAGAAAGTACTTTGAGTAGTTATTGAAATCACCAAGGGCTAGTAATGATACTTCAAGACTTGGTTACACCAGCACTAAATAAGGAGAGTCATCCAAGACTACAGAAGAAAGGGGTAACAAAGGTAAGAACACTAAACCTACTTATCATTTATATGGTAATATGGGACATACTTCTAATGGGTGTAGGAGCAAGAATTCCCATCAACATGATAAGCCTAAGAATACAATCTATTGTCACAAATGCAAGAAGCAGGGACATCAAGCACATGAATGCAGGACTAAGACTATTAGAACACCAAAATTTGAAGGTCACTGCTACAATTGCAAGAAGTATGGACATAGAGCATTTGAGTGCAAATCAAAGCCTATGTGAACATCAAATCAGACAACAAGAGAAGGTAACCATGGTCATCACTACAATTGGGACTATAAAACTAGGTATAGCTGTATTTATTGTCATGAATATAGACACATTTTTGAAAACTACATAAGGACACATTTCAGAGGAAACTATAGTAGATGGTTAAGTCAAACCACATGTTTCAATTGCTTGAAGACTGGTCATATCAGTAGGAATTCTCAACAAAGTCAAAGGCACCCAAGTCAAAAGTCAACAAAGGAAAAGAGAAAGTAGATGTTGAACACATCAGAGGACAAATGAACAAGACATGGAAGAAGAAAGATGAGGTTAGCACATCAAATAAAGGGATCACTTCACCTGACAAGTCAAGTGGTCACACTTCATCAAACTAGGAAAATAGAAGGCATGTGGGACTGATTTACAAATTTTTATCATGCATCAGTCCTAGAAAAGATAGTGCTAAAAAGAAGAGATCAACATGATTAGAGATGCAAACTTGAAATTCAAAGTTTTCAAAAGTATTGTCGAGTTGTCCTTAGATGCCGAATGAATGTCAGTATATGTCAAGCAACTAGTAGTAGCCAAGTGATTGGTCATAGACGAGTTGGCAATGGAAGCCAAGTAAAGAGAAAATCTAGTCGGAGTTGAGTGATGGAAAGCTAATGGAAGTTGAGTTATGTTGAAATCCTTAAGGAGCCAGGCATATAGCCATATACACACTAAGCATTTGATGCTATGTTTTGAAGAGTATAAGGTTACTTTTTTAATCATTTCTCATCATTTTGAGTGCAAACCAAGAATGAGAAGAGCACAAAAGTGATTGACGAACAACAATTGAAGCTTTTGCACATATTTCAACAAAGAACAAGCACCATTTTCATCAATCTAAGGTATTCCTCAAGTGCCAAGTTGTGGTCATAAAGTTTAATATCTTTTGAAACCCTAGATTTGCAATATGGCTTCCAGTTCTAAAAATCCCTAGGAAAAGGAAGGTTTCAAGGTTTAGTTAGTTAGCAACAAGGTTAAACAATTAGATTTTAGGCCAATTCTAGAAGTTGCATATAAGAATGACCCTATCAGTGCACTATCCATTATTCCGCCCAAAATCCTAATGGTGCAAGATGTTAGGAAATGTTACAATTTCAAAGTAGGAGCAATAGGAGACTTGGAGATTTATCAAGCATATGATAAACTATGTGAAAATGGAGTGTTAAATGAAGAATTTCAGATAGTTGAAAAAAAGGGCTTAACCCATGCTCTGGTTTTCCCCACAGTTTTCAAAACTGAATGGATAAGAATTGTCCTAAGTAGAATACATAATGGCTATTTATGGTTAGAAGGAGGGCCTATTAAGATAACAAAGAGAATCATGCATAGGGTTACAGGTTTTCCAACCCTAGATCAGTACAAGACCCTGCGAAGTGATTCCAAGGAAACTATTGAAAAGAACACCAGGGAAAAATGGAACAAAAGGGGCATGATTATTGATACAATCATAGATCCCCTTTTGCATTTTTTAGTAAGAATCATATCTCACAAGTTTTATCAATCAAGCAAATTGAATAGTGTTCCATGCATTGCTATGGATGTGGCCTACAAAATTGTCAAGAAAGATCATACATATG
Source organism: Cupressus sempervirens (assembly GCA_028749045.1). Classification (NCBI taxonomy): domain Eukaryota; kingdom Viridiplantae; phylum Streptophyta; class Pinopsida; order Cupressales; family Cupressaceae; genus Cupressus; species Cupressus sempervirens. Next base: position 658,435,511 of record CM053792.1, on the reverse strand, counting down.
ATCTAGCAGAATTGTTATTACAGTAGATCATGGAGAATCTGGGAGCAATAAGAAGATCAAAAAGTGCTCAGTGTAAGTTTGGATCAGTTCTTATTTGTATATTTTTCTATGTTTTGGAAGAATTTCCATCTTTTGGCATAGTAAATTGGAAATCTGATAAGTCAACTATTACTCAAATCAATGAGTACATTGAGAAAATGGGAGACAACTTTGAGTCTCTAATGACAAGTTACTTTGAGGATTTTAAGAAATCCATGAAGAAAAGACTAAGGATACCAGTTTCACTAGTGGAATAGCACATCAATTATATTTGTTTCTTAGTTGATATTAATTATACTTATATCCAAGCAGTAATTCCAAGGGTTAGATGGCTAAGACCTTTAGGATATGAGCTAAACATTGATGAAGCATCAACAACAATCACAACATTTCTTGTAGAGGAAATTGATAAGGAGGCACCACACTTTGGGACATATGATGTAGTCCAATCCAAAGTGGACATGGAGTTGAAGACTGCCTCCACTCTAAAGAAGAAAGATAAGCTTGTAAAGAAGCTTAAGGAAAAGTTTGGAGAAGGCACTGCAGGAGAAGAAGAAGGTAAAGGTGTTGAAGCCAAGGAAGAGGAAGATGATGATGATGAAGAGGAACATCAACCTCTTGCAATTACACAAGGCTTAGGTGAGGATGAAGAAAAGGAAGAAGGTGCTAAAGAAGAAGAAGTTGAAGAAGCACTAGCTCAAGCTGAGCCCAAGAAGAGAAAAGCCAAAGCTCAGCCTTTAGCCTAGCCTAAAGCAAAGAAGGTTACAAAGCCTACCCAAGCCAAGCCAACAATAAAAGTAACAAGAGCCACCACAAGAGCCTCAACTCAAAAGGCCAAGGAACAAGACAAAGAAAAGAAGAAGGCTACTGAGAAAATTGGTCCTATGCAGAAGAAACCAAGGAGAAAATATGTTGCACAACCAGAGTCAGATGATGAGGAAAGGATAGAATCTGAAGATATCAGCCAATTTAGAGTGGTGAGCCATGATCCTAAGTGAAATATTAAAAAAATCTATGATAATGTTAGGAAGAATGCAGATTTTTCTAGATTGAAAAATGTTGATTTTAATAAATTAAGTAGAGAGGATCAGAATAAAGTAGAAGAATCAGTATATGCCATGATGGAAAAATTCAAGAACACTCCTCTTGAATTAGACAATACAATGCCTAAGGAATTATATGAAATTGTTGAAAACAAGTGGCATTATTGTTTAAAAATGGAAAAAGAGATAAGAGAAACTACATTAGCACAAGTAATGCCTGAATTAAGTAAAGATCAAATCACAAAGGCAAATAAGAAACATAGTAGCAAGTTTGCACCAAAATACAGAACCTTTAGCATCTTGCAAAATAAAGTTGAAGAATTTGTCACTAAATCAACAAGAATGTGGAAGTTAATATATGGCTTGACTACTATCAAGGATGGAGAAGAAGATCCCTTTGAGCGATAGAACATTGAAAAGGGTAAAGATGCAAATAAGGTTGAGGCTAGTGAGAAAGAGAAAGAAGATAAAATAGTGGAAGAAAGAAAACAAGAAAAGGATGAAGGAGAGAAAAAGCCAAAAAAATAAATAGTGGAGGAGGAAATAGAAAAAGAAAAAGAAATGGTAACAGCTAAAGAGGAGCAACAAACTAAATAGAATGTACAAGATGCACAATTGCCACCTCCTAGTCCTCCACATACAGCACCTACAGTTACAGTCATTGTAAAGGATGTTCCTGACACTTCTACTCAGAACATCAACCCTTCAACTACAAAGGATCTCAAAAAGATCCTTCACCAATCAACACTACAAGCACAACTATGCACAAAACCCAGTATTGGTGAGTCTTGATGAACTGCAAAAAGCTATAGGAGTAATAACAAGGGAGAAGGAAACTACACAAGAACTATCAACACAACCTCCCCCAACTACAGCTAATCAACCTAAAGAGTAAGAGGTACAAGAAAAAATTTCTAAGGTTGACTCTACAATAAAGGTGACAATGACTACTGAGGAGACAACAAAGGAATCAATAGGACAAGATGTTTCTATAGCACAAACCCTAGGTGCACTTCCTCAAATTTTCATAATTGACCAAGGTAGTAGACAAGAGGAGAAAGAAGTAGAGAAAATGCATAAGCAGCAAGAGGCAATACAAACATTGGTGAACTTTCCTACCTGGAGGACTCCTCAGTAAAAGTCAAGCATTGATCCAATGCCATTGCAAATCTCTACATCAAGCTCGGGCACTACCAAGATTGTAAGGGTACTCCACCATGGAGACCCTGCTCTTGATGAAGAAATAGTCATACCAAGCTATGACTCAAGGACAATGAACTTGCAACAAATATATGAAGTGCAAGAGGCACTAGAAAATAGGAAAAGACAAGAGATAATCAGAAATGAGTATAAGTAGAAGCAAGCACTAGTGGAGATCAAAGAAATATTTCTTAATGCTTTTAGCTTGCAGACACCTGATGAAACCAAGCCTATATTGGAACAACTGATAGATATTGTAGAACAGGTGACTAATGAAGACTAGGAAACCAATGTGAAACTTATAGAATGGTCTAAGAAGAAATTTCAAGGAAAATTTAATGAGAAAATATCTAGTGAAATAGCACTGTCATAGGTTGAATTGGCAAAGAAGATTGACAAAGTGAAAAAGGTACTTGAGAATGTATTCTCATTATACAAAAAGTTGTGTGATTTCTCATATTTCACATAAGAGACAAGCCAAAGAATAATGAGCTTGGAGAGAAATCTAAAGATTTGCAGCACTCAGCTGTCAAAAGACCCAACTCAAAGTGAGAAGCATTTTTCCCAAATGCTTCACACACAAAAAGAATTAGTTGTGTTAACAACTGAAGAGGCCAATATCAAGGCCAAATTGATGCAAATATAGTCTTCTATAACCCCACATTTGGAAGTACTCCATAAAGAACAAGCATATGCAGAGAATGTTCTAAAGAAAGATCCTAATCTTTCTACTTTGGAAGGACTTGTTCATATTGCATTAAAGATAGCTATCCACCATAAATCATTGGAAATTGCTTTGGATAATTGGGATGCATCTCTCAAGATGATTATGGAGGTTAATAAAACATTTTTGGAAAAATATGGTCTTAATCCTTAGACCCCTTTGACATAAGTATCAAAAAGGGGGAGAAATATTTGAGAAGGAAATATAGTTAAGGGGGAGAAATAATTAAGAATGAGATATAATGTTTTGGGGGAGTTGTAAATAAGAATGGAAGAAAACATAGATACATCAGCTCAAGGGGAGCACAAGAATTTTGGTTACAATTACAGGAATAGAAATGGCACACCAACTCAAGGGGAGTTTAAAAACTTTTGAGGTATATATATAGATAGTTTTCACAAAGTTTTGAGAAGTTTTGAAGTTTTTTATATATGTCAAACTGTATGCATATTTTAGTCAAGGAGATTAGACCTTGATATACTGCTAAGTGTTTTTGAAACTCATGTCAAAGGGATAGATTGTTGAATCTAAGACTAGGTTTTGACTATTTCATGTCAACACACTTTAAGATGTTTGCTAAGTTCATGCCGAGCTAGTATCACATGCTGAGTAAAATATGTATAGATGTTGAGTAAATAGTTGATGTTGAGCTACAATGTATGCTGACCTAGACATAACTACAATAGGTGCTAAGTAATCTTCATGTGTTGAGCAATCTTTAGGTGTCGAGTGAAGATCAAGTGCTGAGAAAAGTATAGGTGCCAAGTCACTATAGAAGCTGAGTGGAATAGAATTTCTATAGGTGCCAAGTGAGCTAGTTTTTCTATATGAGCTAAGCATCAGAGGTAACAAGTGTCGAGTAACATAGATTGGACATAGTTGTTTGTAATTGCACAAACACCTATGTAAACCATTTTTTGAGCTGACATAGAAGAATTTCAAAGGATATTAAAGATAAGAATGAATCTTTTATATTTCCTATGCAATCAGCATGCAGCCAATAAGAAAAATGCAAGGAATGAGCAAGAAATAAAGATTTAATATGGATCATAGATTCATACCTAACCCTAAGTCTTTGAAATCTTTAAAAGGAGGATAAAACTCCATTGTATGCATGGATGAATGAAGTGTATGGGTGAACTATAGTGAAATTCAGAGAGAAGTGTGAAAAGACTTAAGAGAATATAGCAGCATTGCAGCATCCAATTGATGAAGAACAAAGTATCAGAATATTGAAGAGTGATATATCAGATCAAGCAAGGATCAAGTCAGTCAAAGAAAAATAGGGATTTCGGATCAGTAATTGGAGATTGCAAAGTTATTAGGTCAAAAGCTTTCTAACACTCTCTAGTAATTATATTAGACTTAGGTTGGCTTAGCATCCATTTGTAAATCCTTTAATAGGCTGGCATTCCAAGTGAATGTACAAAAGTCCTTTATTTAGGCCTACTTTTAGTAGGGTAGTGAAATCCTTTAACTAGGTCACTTTTGACAGAGTGTAAAAGTCTTTAACAAGATAGGCCTTTCATAGGGCAGACCATTGGAAGTGGTCAAACATTTTGAACTTGAACAGTTACACATTGCTACAGTGATATTTTGTGGGTGTCATCCCCACCCCAGTTTTACCTTCTCATTTTGGAGGGTTTTTGGGTTACCAAATTTTTGTGTTGTCTATTTTTTTGCATGTCTTTACTTTTAAGTTCAATAGATAGATTGAATGCATGTGAATGGTTTTAGTTAAAAGAATTTGAAAGGGTTAAAGTTAGTTACTTCTGATTCACCTCCCCCCCCATCTCTCAGAAGTAAAGCTTCCAATTTGTTAATTCCAACAATTGAATATTTTATTTATCATTCTTTATCATAAGCATTGCTTTGTTTACCCTAATATAAAGGATTTGATAAGTGAGTTGGTTCTTGCAATGTGTGATTCAAGGTACAAAACCAATGGTTCTAAGATGTTTAATAGATCTTATACAAGGTGTGAATGAGATTGGTAAGATAGTCAAAAGATAGGTAAAAAGGGGCTCAGAAAGGCTACAAGGCCTAAATTGAAAACAAAGAGATAAGTAAGGAAAAGAGAGATAGGAATGAGCTTTTGGCACCTTATCAAGAAATTCAAGTGTGGATTCATTACTTCCACACTCTTAGAAGACACTCGAGGTGATATGGAGGTTGATTGGTTCTTTCATGTGGATGGGTATATGGAAGATGAGCTCATGAGGTTCATTACATGGGGTTTGGGTAATGCTAGGAGTAGGAGATGTAGATGGGAATTTTTTGGATTTTATGAATAGGAGGGTTCCAATGATGGTAGGATTTGGAAGGGAATCTAAAAGAGAGGTTTCAATAATGGTAGGAAATGGAGGGGGATCTATACGTGGATTTGATTAAAGAGGGATGATAGTTATGGGAGATGGAAGAGGAATGATGGGTGTGGGAGATGGAAAGGCTTTAGCGCTAGCAACTTCACATCATGTAATTATATGGCATGACTCATCAACTTAAGGAGATAGATATTCTATTGGCTTCCTTGTAAAACTCCTTGGAGACTTGAGTGTTACTAGATGAGATAGAGGATTGGCATATGTAGATAATAAAAATTTATATAAAGGAAAATTATATCTTAAGGCATAAAATGGATGAAATGATGTAAGGTTTCAAAGTTTAAAACATCTTGGCAAGGATACTTGGACCAAATAGGGTTAGATAATTTCCAAACAATTAAGAAAAAATAATTATAGAACTTTGTATTGTTAGTGTCATAGTAATTAAGAAAAAATGCTGTGAAGCCAATGTATTATTGTACTTTTAAGAATATTTAAAAAATTGTACCTCAGGTGTTCTTGCTCCTAGCCTTGTACCTCTAGAATAGCAAGTACTATGTGGTGTTCTCATACTGCTTCATGCATCCTACATTAGATATTGTTCACATATCAATCTCGAGTGCTCTATAAAATAAAAATATTTTCTTTTATGATATTTAGGTGATTTTATATTTATGTGTGTGTGTGTGTGTGTGTGTGTGTGTGTGTGTGTGTGTGTGTGTGTGTGTGTGTGTGTGTGTGTGTGTGTGTGTGTGTGTGTGTGTGTGTGTGTGTGTGTGTGTGTGTGTGTGTGTGTGTGTGTGTGTGTGTGTGTGTGTGTGTGTGTGTGTGTGTGTGTGTGTGTGTGTGTGTGTGTGTGTGTGTGTGTGTGTGTGTGTGTGTGTGTGTGTGTGTGTGTGTGTGTGTGTGAAAACTCAAAAAAACATATATCTCCTCTCCACCAAAGACCATGTTCATAAAACCATCTATGACTATGAAATCCCCACCTCTAGATGCATAACAGGTATTTCCACAATTTACACATGGATGGCATGTCAATCCATCTTGAGTCACCTTAGTGTCCAACCCATTACATATGCACTGGTAACTAAAACACACATGTTGATGGGGCCCCAAAGATTGTAATGATCCACATTATGATGATGAAGGTGGCACAAGTAGGGATTAAATTGATGGTGCAATTGATTATGATGGAGCTACCACAAGTTGTGATCACCCTAATGGTGCATCTTATGATGTTGGATGTATTGTAGGTGAAGTTATACCACCTAACTATTAGCCATGTTTAATGATGAGATCAGTTAATGATGTAACTACATGAAGATTATGTAAATGAGTAGACTTATTTACAACTATTGGGAGCACAACATGAGACATGGTTTTTTATTTTGTACATCTCCATTAATTTTGTGTAGCACCCTACAGTCGCAAGTCTATCATGCATAGAGCCTTTCCCTCTACCTTGGAACTCATAGATGTCAAAGTAATTTGGCTTCTTTCCATGGATGAACTCACAATATAGCTTTCTAAAAAAATATAAACACACCTCATAATTATTACATGGTGGTAGGTCAAATTCCATATACCACCTATCTCTTAAACATGATCTCATCCTAGCATGGGTGCACCAATTAATAGGAAATGTTTTGGTTGTTTCTAATAAGGAGTTGCCAAAATTAGGATCAATGAAAAGAGTACATATAACACCTTTCTTTATGTCTTATCTTTCACTTTTTTAAATGATAATCCATCAACATAAAATGGATGACACCTATCCCTCCATGAACTCCATTTTGTAACCTCACTAGACACCTCATTTGCATTTCTTTCATTTGTTCAACTATACACATAAGGATTGAGTGGTAAGCAAGACTAGATGACCTCAACTATTGACCATTTTTCCAATGTGAGAGGTATTTTGTGTAAGTCAATTTATGAGGTCATCTTGCGTAGCTTTAACATAATCTAATGGTATATGTAGAGGTTTTATAGGTGGTAGTGGTTGTTGAAGGGGAGACATTGAGTGGAGGGTTTTGTACCCATTTCATAGTGGGTGGAGGGTTTTATGATTGTGCCATAATGGGAAGAGGGCCTTTTGGTAATCCTACAATCAATGGAGAGTTTTGTGCTTTAGAGTTTGATTGCATTATTTGTGTATGAGGAGTATTTCATGTCTAATTCATTTTCTTGGTTTCTTTGATGCATCTAATAATAAAATTATAAACAAAACAAAAATATATTACAAACCTTGATTCTTTAACAAATAAAAGAAAATAGAAGCAAATATAACCAAAAACAAAAGAAAATATTCAAAATTAATTTTTTTGTTGGGTGGCATCGTAAAAAATGTTTTAAATGGCTTCAAACACTTCAAATCCCAATTAGGTTCTACATTTTTCTTCTCCATTATCTCTATCTACACGATTGTAGGTGTTAAAATGAGTAGTGACTAATTTTTTTAAAATAACTTATAGCTTTACAAAACTTGATTGAGTTTTGAAGAAATAAAAGTTTTTAAAATTTTGATAAGGTTATTATTATATGTAATAAGGTCAGGCTTCATTACCAAGCTTGGCCACTTTTTTCATTTGAAATAACCCAATCGGGTTATTGAAGATTTAATTTTTTTGTGGGTGTCTACCTTTTTGTAGACTAGCTTGGTGCACACACCCAACATTTTCCTCCTTATAAATGGAGAATTACTCTCTAACTCCTACCATATAGAATGACACCCCATTATATATATATATATACCAAAAATACTATGGTATTGACATAATCGCACAAGCTATGATTGAAAACTCATCATCCACTCTACTAGAGAGCTCATCAGCACTTGTTCAAGTTTCCATCTTATTGTTTCCTTTCTTTTTCCTTTGTAGGAAATCTCTAACATAGTGGTCAAACTTGTGATAGGCATAAAACTTGATCTCAGACAAGTCCTTCTCACTTTTTGGATTTGATCCTTTCTTAGACCCTATACTATCTTAAATTGGAAGTAGCTCAATTTAATGATGATTTTGCACCCATTTAATATGAGATCATCATTCATTTGCATCTCTTATCCTTTCTTCCATTTTCCTCTCCTTTCCCCTAGGTGGAATTCAGGTAAGACCTAATTAATCCTCTTTAAAGCTCCTATTTTCATGGCATAAAGCTTGAGGTAGGATCTCATAATGTAGGACAGCCTTTTCATTCTTCCAATCACTTAGAATCTCTTATCTTCATCAAACATGCTATATCTTGGAATGTATAGCTAAATTCTGGGATCTAGGACCTATTTCAAAATCTTGAAATATTCTCAAAGGTTCTAGGCCCTAGTTGATAGGGGCATAGGTACATCCCTATCCAATTAGGGATATAGTGTGCCCTTGGTGGGCAAATCTAGGATAAAATGCATCCTTATTTGGGCCCTATTTTTGGTCCTCTCCTTGGATCTCATGTCTAGATATCTTTGGGGTGTTAATTCTTAGTTGTGTTGGCCAGTGAAGGTTAGTCAATTTTGAGCCCTTTATAAACCCCTTCATTTCCTCCACTTTGCATATCATGCAATCAAAATATCAAGCATCCTCTAAAGTTTTCAGGTGTTCTTCAAGTATTAAAGGCATTGAATCCATCTCTCTATTGAAGATCAAGGATTCATACATTCAAGCTATTGACTTAGGGTTTATTGAATATCTATCATTTCCAACATTCAAGGTATCCCTTCATACATTCAAGATCCTTTATTGCATCTTCTACATTCATCTACAATCATTCCTAAGGAATATTTCAAGAAAATTCATTCATGAAGGTTTTTATTTACTTTGGTTTCCTTTTCTAGGGTTTTTTAAGTTGATTCAAGGCTATTTCATCTAAATATTTTATTACATTCTAAATTCAAGAGCATATTCATAGATTTATATTACTTCCTGTTAGATTTATCACTACTACTTGCTATCATTCTATCTTTATTTCAATTGAAGGTTAATTACTAAATTAGGATTTAACTAAAGTACCCCCTCACCTCCCCCCCAAACAACAAAAAATATCCATTTATTTTGTAGGTTTCGGATCTAGGATTATCAAAAAGGTTGCAAATTCAGATACCCTTTTCATCTTTCTTCAAAACTTCCAAATCATACTCAATGTTGAATATAGTTTTATAGGGTCGATGGAGACCCTATTAGATTTTTGAATTATTTTTGGGTTTTATAGATTTCATCAATTTTAACCTAGGTCATAGGATTCAACCCTTTTGGAGGTTGTATGATAACCCATTTTTAGGTTTGTATTTGACAAGGTATATCATCACTCCCTTTTCCATTTTAATATACCCTATAATCATCTCATCGTATCTCTATATCTCAACTCTATATTGCTTACCTTATTTCTTAAACCCTCTTAAGGTGGAGGTGAGAGAGAAATTAATCAAAGTCATTCATCTCTTTTGCATTAGGTTATGCATTGATACTTCCTTTTGTATTGATCAAACTTAAACAAAGGTGGGATCTTGGTCTTCCCTCTTTTAAATGTGTTAGGGTGGTTGATTTCATTTTACCCCTATACATTTTTTGTGAACAGGACTATTACTCTTCTTTTTTACATTTTGGAGTTAGATTTCCTCTTGGTGTATTTAAATATACTTGTTTGCATTAGTTGTATTTAGATCTCATTTTGTATTGTTTTCATAGAGATTGTATTTCATATATTTACATTATAGAAATACAAAAACTTGCATCTAGTTTCTTTCATAATCATGGCATTTCCTTTCAATGGGGTTGTTATCTCTATTTTTAAGTTTCATTCATGATATTCATGATGTTTCATTTCATGCATATGATAAACACTTTTTTTTCATTGCATTGATTCTTATTCCCCCTCAAAGGGCAATCTTTTCATAGATGATGGTGATCAATCTTTAGTGATTCATGATATTCCTACCCTTGATGGTTGGAATAAGCCCTTGGTTAGGAATGTTGACTATTCTCTTCCTCATGAAACTTCATTGAGTCATAACTTTCTCTCCTCCAAGGTGTGATTTATTCATTCTTTTGATGATTGTACTATTTTGGATGAACCCCTAGATAGGGATATGGATCATTCTCTTCGTCACAACTAGATAAAATTTACACATTTTGATGATAGCATGGTTGTTTCTCCTAATGATCAACCTCTTCCTATGCATTTCATTGATATTCCTAAAATAGATGAGACCTTGATAAGTTTTGTTTGTCATTCTCCTATGAGTGCCTTAGCCATAAAATACCACACACTTGATTCTTCTTCTTTCTAATTTAAAGATATATCTAAAATCAGTTTAGGTCTTGTTGAAAATGATAATCATTATGACCTTCCTTTGATTAATTAAACATTTTATCTTAAGGATCCTACTCATATTGACCCTATTAGTGGCTTCTCATCTCTTCATGATTGGGACACTTTCCATTTCACACCAACATCTTATATTCTTGATTTTGTGAAACAAACACCTTTATTTTGTGAGTATATGCATGTTCATTGCTTCTCTTTCCATTTCCCTCTAATATATAATAGATATTAATTTAGGATTTCTCCTTATTTTAAATTTATTTCTTATGTTATGTTTCATATGAATTGAAATAGTGAATGGTATATTTTTCAAGATCATTTTATTTGATACATTTACATTCCTAATATATTTCTCCTCAATTTGTTGCATGGTAAGCCTATCTTTTGGAGGCTCATTTTCCTACTTTGTGAGTAACATAATATTAATTTCCCTTGTCTATTTACTTGGAAGGAAATGGCCTTATTTTCTCTTTCGATATAATAGGATCCATTATCTCCCTTTGTTGACTTGTTTTCCTTTTAAAGGGTAACATTTTTTCTTGCATTCTTATGTTTTCTTTAAATTATATTTCTAGTATAACCTGGAACCACTTGGGGATTCATAATGTTTCCTTCTTTAGTCCTTCAATGCATCCAATATCCTTTATGAATTTGTATTCTATTGTAAGGAATATATCATTTAGGGGTTTTATTTCTCTCTTATCTCAAGGATCTAGTATCCCTTTATTGTTACTTCCATGATAATTAATTGTAGGCATAATATGGTATCCCTTCATCTCTTTATTTCATTTCTCTATAGATTTGTATTGTTTTATAGAACATTCTTATCTATGGGTATGTATTTCTTTGCTACATACATGACTATGGTTTTTTCCTAGCAAATGTCTTTTCATGCCTTGGATTTTTAATGCTTCTCATTTAATGATCACCTATAGCTTACTTCATACGTGATGTATTTTCTTAGAATCAATTATCCTATGATGTTTTTTAATTTTATCCTCTCCATGGTGTAGCATTATATTCTTCTTGGGGAATATGGGGTGTTTTCATTTTATGCATGGCTATCAATCTTTTCTTACAACTTGTCCTTATATCTTTTAAGATTTTTTTATATAATCCACAATGGATCTCTTTTTTCTTGTCTCATTCTTGGAGGGGCAGAAGCTTTGTATATTATTTATCTTCTTTTTTTAAAGATCTGCATTCCTTGGGCTTAAGTAGAACTTTTTTATTGTGTATTTTATTTATGAAAATTTGTGCTTTGGCTATGAATTCTCTCTTTTTAAAGAGGTACATGTCATGAGCCATCACCTCTTTTTTGTTAAGTAAATCTATATACATTATATACACTTTCTCTTGCTTGGATATTGTTATCCTTCATCCAAGGATCCCTATTTCACTTATACAGTGGGATGAATAGGTTCATTCTTATTTTTCTTCCCCTCTTCCTAGAGATGTTATCTTGATCAAGCACGCCACTCAGTTAGATATTTTGTTATTAATATTTCTCCCTTTTGAGGATTATCTTTCCATAAATGATATATCCTCTTCATGATTTCTATGCTCTTAGATTGTAAGAGTTAGTCTAAAATGTTTCTTCAAGGATATCTCCTTGTTGCATTAAGTAGGTATCCTCCTTCCCTTCCTTCTCATGTCTAGTATCTAGACATGATAAGGAGGGAGGCATATATATGCCCTCTTTGTACACAATTTTTTTTTTATCATGGGGTAGAAAATATAGATTCTAAGCATGGATTAGAGTACTTTAGCCCTAGATGCTTGGTATATTATCTAGGTTATTCTCAAATCTATGCATTGTTACTTTATCTCTTTTGCACACACAAGAACATATACTAAATCTCATAATGCATAATGTACATAAAATTAATAAATATAATTCATGGGTAATAAATCTAGACATATGCTAAATCTATTAAATGGGTGATGTGTAAAATATTGCTAAGTCCCATACTTGGGTAAAATATTCAAACACACATGCTAAATCTTATATATGGGTAATGTGTACAAGCTTGCTAAATCTCATATATAGGTAACATATTCAAGCACAACATTCTATGTCACACACATGGGTAACACATCTTATAGGATTATTCCATGGTGATACAAAGGATGTTGATCTATGGATGAAACTTTAGTGGGTTGACTAGTGGGTTACCATCCTATTAGACCATCCAATGCCATATTTTACAAGTAGCTCATGTAGTGATTCACAGTAAGGTAGGCACTCTATTGGGTGAGGTAATTGTTAGAAATAATTCTTTAATTATATATTGTCATTGATTTTTACACAAATTTTAGTATCAACTAAGCAATGTAGAGTTTGTTGTATTAACCTTGTATATCTCAATATTAACTGAGCAATCGAGTAATGAAGATATTCCAATATTAATTGAGAAGTTGGTGTTGGAATTCTTTAGAATAAATAAGAGGGGGGTGAATCAGTTATCCAAGATCCAGATGTATAAATGAAACTTTTCACATCTTAGTGAACCTATAAAACATTTATCATCATGCATGCATTGATAAGATTATGCTATCACGTAAAACTTGTAGGTTACTATCACATCAATTTATAGAAATGTAAACATGAAACATAATAGATTAAGCAACACTGTTGACACAATGATTTACATGGAAACTCAATTTAGGAAAAACCACTAGTACCATGCTACTCTTTTTCACTCTTCTAAAGTGATGCCCTGTGAAACACCAACCCTATTAAAGGTTACAATATACATAGTTAAATGTGACCTTATTGAAGGGTTTCAATCACCCTGTTAGGAGTGAGCCTTGTTAGAGGACTTTACACCATTCACTTGGAATGTCACCCAGTTAAAGGATTTACAAATGACTATTAGTAAACCTTAATCCAAAGGATTTACCCTAGACTAATACAATTATTAGAGAGTAACAGTGAGGCTTGATCTAATAACAACTTACAACTCCATTTGTAGATTACAGATCTCTATTTCAAAACCCCATTCTTCTTGGCTTTCACTCATTTCAACTTTAATATCTTGTTCACCCTTCAAACATTCATACCCTTAAGCCTTCTTACTTAACATGCCAATGCAGATTCTTTACTTAGGTCACTTGATGAAACAATACCCTTAACTCTTTGTCTTCCTGAGGTTCTCACACATGAAAACCCTTGCTTCTGACCAACCATCCCTATAAATAGAGAATTAAGATCCTTTATCGTTCATTCTCCATCATCCAATTTAGGATTAGGATAGAATAGGTAGGATTCAATGAATCTACCCCTCATTCAATATCACTTCTAGAAACTTCTTCTTCAATCCTCTTTAAATTCACCTCAAAATGGTTTACTATGAATTTTGTGCCACCAACTCATCAATCTTATCTCCCACCTGGTTCACATAATCCAAGAAAATAAAATTGTCAGCTCAAATCCATTGAATTCATGATCTTTAGAATAATTCTAACACTCAGCATTAACTTTCTTCTGATGCTTGGCACATACTGTGTTGCTCAGCATGCACTAAAAAATCACTTAGCATGAACTAATGTTTACTGGTGCTTGGCATCAACTAAATTTTACTCGGTATCCACTATCTTGCTTAGCATACACTAAATTGAACTTTGGCTCAGCTCCAACTAAGTTTTTGCTAGGCTTGCATTAACTTTTCTCAACACCTACTAACCATTCGGTCAAGCTTGGAAAACAAACTTGTTTAACTTGTTCTTTTAAACTTGTTTAGTGTAACCAGCCTTTGCAACCTTAAGTAGATTATCAATGTACTATGATATAATTGTCTTAGCTAATTCTTGTACTCCTTTTTCATATCATAGCTCAACCTTTCCTCTAGGTGCTATTGTTACATCTTTTGATCAAATCATCTTCACCAATCAAATAGGTAATAGTACTTAAATCATATAAGCAGTTGTCTTACCAAAAAATAACAGGTTTGACATTAGTGACAAAACAATGATTGAAACACATTTATCATACTTGTATCAATCTAGTTTCAATAATCTCCTTCAACAATCTCCCTCTTTGGCATTGATGGAAAACTAAATTGATCAACCAAACTGACTAGGTTAAATTAGTAAGACCAACAATATACCAAAAATAAAATAATTCCTTGTATTGAAATCTATCAACAACTTCCATCTTCTAAATAGGTTATAGAATTTTTTTCTATTATGTTCAACAGATAATCAATAATCAATTCATCTTCATGACTCCCTCTAAATTACTTCTTATATCTCCATTCTACAATAGCACCCTCTTACTAGGTAGATGTTATTAGCAAATACACTTTCTTTCTTAACATTTCTCCCTCATATTATGTGTTAGGATTTCTCCCTCTATTCAGTTTCCAATCACTTTGCATTTCTCTCTTCAAGATTAGTCTCTTATATTTCTCCCTCTTTGACAAAAATGCCAAACACTTGTCATCTTAATATGCAGATATGAACTTCTTCAATTTCTCCTATGTCACCTTGCTTGTGACTGATTTGTAGTTTTAGCTTTTTTATTATTTTAAGCAGCTCCTAAAGTAAGATCCACTACATCAACTTGTAACATATGACAATGAGATTGTTTAATGCAAGGCACTCCTTCTGTTACTTAGATAGCCTTTGATAGGGGTATCACCCTTAGTTTACCTCTTAGATACTAATGAGCATCCTTAGATAATGATTTTGTGAAGATATTAGTAATTTTCTTTTTTGTGTTAACATATTCCATTTTCACCTCTTTATCTTAAACTAATTCTCTCAAATAATGATACTTGATTGCAATGTGCTTAGTCTTTGTGTGTATCACAAAAATTTTTGATGTATTTATAGCACTTGTATTGTCACAATAAAGTATCACTAGTTCCGTGATCTCTTCCTTCATGCATTTGAGTAGTTTTTTGATCCATACAATGTTTATACAATTTACAATAGCAACAACATATTTAGCTTCAACAGTAGATTGTGAAGTATAGTTTTGTTTCTTTCTAGTCCATGTAACCAGCTTCTTACCTAAGAAAAATTCTCCTCCACTAGTGCTCTTTCTATATCATCAATATTTCCATCCCAATCAGCATTATTATAGGCTCTTAATTCAAATTTTTTATTTTTCTTATAGTATAGACCATATTCCTCTGTTCATTTCAGATATCTCATTATTCTCTTTATAGCCATCAAATGATTCTCCCTAGGATTAGTAGAGAGTCTTGCAACTATCCCTACAAATAATGTAATATCATCTATGATATACACTACATATTGTAATTTACCAATCATAGACCTGTATCATCATTGTTTGACAATTTATGTCCTATCACCATAGGTGTACTTACTAGTTTGGAATCCTCTAATCCAAAAAAAATTGTATCTCCTTGACATACTTAGACTGAGTGATGTAAATATCATATTTCATCTAATGTAATTACAAACCCACAGAGAACTTAATCTCTCCAAACATAGACATCTCAAATTATTACTTCATTTCATTTGCAAAATCCTTACATAAAACATCTTGCCCTCCAAATATGATATCATCAACAGAAATTTTAGATAACAAAATACCTTTTCCTTTATCTATCTTCATGTATAGATTTTTCTTGTCACCAGTCCTTTCAATTCCAATCTTCACAAGATAATTATGAAGTCTCTCATACCGTGCCCTTGGTTCTTGTTTCAAACCATATATGGCTTTATGTAGTCTACATATCATGTTCTTTTTGTTAATATAAACAAAACCTTTTGGCTATTATGTGTAGACTTCTTCCTCTAATATGCCATTCATAAATGCAAATTTAACATCCATTTGATAAACTTTGAAACCTTTGTATATAGAATAAGCAAGTAGTGTTCTTACTCTGTCGAATCTAGAAATAGGAGCAATTTTTTCTCCATAGTTGATTCATTCTTCTTGTGCATATCCTTTGCAGACTAATCTTTCCTTATTTCTTATGACTTCAACATTTTCTTCTAGCTTATTTTTTAATACCCACTTGGTGTCAATCACATTTTTATCTTCTGGTCTAGGAACTAGAGTCCATGTTCTATTTTTCTCAATTTGTTCAATCTCTTCTTCCATGGCTTTACTCCAGTTCACATCTTCTAAGGCACATTTCACTATTGTAAGTTCTTCCATGCTCAACAAACATGTATCATTTCTCAATTTTTTCTCTGTCATTGGTCTAGCATATTTGTCTCCAATGATTTGTGTAGTAGGATGATGTCTCTTGACATATTTAGACAATCTTGGTTCAACGTTCATTTCTTCATTTGGTCTATCTACTTCAAAGTCACTATGTACATCTCTATCATATATTTCAAAATCTCTCTCATCTATAGTAATCTTAGAATCAAATTGTGCCTCAACTTCATTATGTAACATGACATCTAAATGTGGCTCAATTCCTAAATATAACTTGGCATTCATAGTATATGACTCAGTAGTCACTAAAACTTGTTGGTTTGCAACTTGATTTGTAGCATCTTCTTCAGCAGACATACCTTCATAAAAATATACAAATGATTTGTATTCTTATGGTTCTTTCATAGGTTCAACCTCATATACTTCTATATATTCATCAAATTTCACATTTGCACTTTTCACAACTTTGTTAATGTTAGTATTCAAACAGTTATAAACTCTACTTCTCGTGAAATAACCTAGGAATATATCTTCTTCACTTTTTTGCATCTAGTTTACCATTCCTAAAATCTTTGAGAATAAAGCATTTGCTTCCAAATATCTTAAAATATTTTACATTGGGTGAGTGTCCATACCATAGTTCAAAAGGTGTTGAATGAGTACCTTTCTTGACTTGTACATGGTTCAAGGTATAGAAATTTGTATATACAGCTTCTCTCCAATACTTCAAAGCAATATTTTTCTCCATCATGAGTGTCCTAGCATAGTCCATTATAGACCTATTCATCCTTTCAACAATTCCATTTTGTGGAGGGGTTCAGGGAGTAGATGTCTATCTTTTGATTCCTATGTCATTACAGAACATCTCAAACTCATTGGATATAAATTCTCCTCCTTTATTAGATCTCAAACATTTAAAACTTTTCCCTATTTCCTTCTCAACTCTTGCCAAGTACCACTTAAATATTTGGAAAGCATTAGATTTCTATTTCAGAAACATAAATGTCATCATTCTAGAATAGTCATCAACAAGAAACATAATGTACTTATCTTCTTTGTATCTTTGCACTTTAATTGGTCCACACAAATTAGTATGAAAAATTTCTAGTTTTCCTTTAAAGGTATGAGTTTTATTCTTAAAACTTGACTTTATCATTTTCCCTAACTGACATTGTTTGCACATTACATTATCACACTTCTTTGACTTAGGCAAACCTCTGACTTTTCTCATCTTACTGATACTAACCAAATTATCAAAATCAACATGACATAACCTTTTTTTTCATACCCACATATCATCAAATTTTACAATTAGACAAGTAGCATCCTCTATATCAAGATAGAATATATTACTCCTAATCTGATCACCCATTCCAATTAGTTTTCCATTAGTATCATATATCTTAGCAATCTTGTTTTCAAACTCAACCTTACATCTTGAATTATCTAGTTGTGACACACTCAACAGATTATAGTTATGTCCTTCAACATAGTAAGAAATGTCACATAAAATATTTTCTATGAATATGATAGAACACTTTCCTTTTATCAAACATGGTACATCATTACCAAATCTTATACCTTTTCCATCATAACAATTCAAGGTAATGAACTAACTTTTGTCTCTAGTCATGTTATGTGAACACCCACTGTCAATAATCCACATGTCATTCTTGTTCACACAAGACACAAGTACAGTTCCCTCGTCTTCATAAAATTCATCTTTCATTACAACATACACCATTTCATCATCATGTTCATCAAATTCATCTTTTTTTTCCTCTTCAAAAATTTAACAAGACTTCTTGCCTTTGTCTTTGTACTCCTTGTTCTCTTCATCTCTTCTACTTTTGTACTTGTCACCACCTTTATAGTTCTTCTTCTATGGACATCTAGTAGCAATATGATCAACCTCATGCAATTAAAATAAATGATAGGTAATTTACCTTTAAACTTTCCTTTACCTCTTTGAAATGTCCTTGCTAGTAGTGCTTCAAGTTGTTCTACATCCTCCTTATCTATGTCACTACCACTGAACACATATTTTGTCCTCTTCTTCTTCTTCTTCTTCTTCTCATCAGGTTCCTTTAATGAAAACTTAGCTTTGAAAGTAGATTCAATATTTTCAAGTCTATAATTATCAAATTTACATAGCTCAAAAGAAATGAGCCTACCTACTATCTAGACCTTCAAGAGATAAAGTATTCCCTAGTATACATCTCAATTCTTGTATTGTAGAAACTCTAATAGCATATATAGGTAGCAGTGTTCTTAAAACTTTACTTAGTATAGTATCATCATCTATTGTACTAGTAGCTCCTCTTATTTCATTAAATACATATTTTATCATTGAGCAATCTTGAGAAATATTGAGAAATATTTTCATCTTCTTGCATTCTCATATCATCAAACTTAGCTCTGAGACTTTCATCTTTGGCTCTTAGAACATTAGTGTCTCCTCCATAGATGGTGGGTGAGGCATCCCACATTTTCTTTGCACTATCAAGACTTTTGATATCATCAAATTTAGCATAGCTTAGGGTACAAGAAATCTCCAATATTGCCTGGTTGTGTTCTTTCTTCTTTTTCATATCCTCAGCAATTAGGGCTCCAACAAGATCAAGATGCTCAGTAGTAATGGTAGATTTTGCATGATCTCCAAGTCCTCCAAGGTGTAGCTTCATCAAACTTTACCATGCAAGAAATTTATCTCTATTAAGCTTAGGTACATCTCTTTTTGACATCTTGATCTTTATGCTTATAATACCTTCAAACTAGTCCCCTTAAGCAGATGACTCTAATATTAATTGTTAGAATTCTTTAGAATAATTGAGAGTGGGGTGAATCAGTTATCCAAGGTCCAAATGTATAAACCCATAAAAAATTTATCATCATGCATGCATCCATAAGATTATGCAATCACTTAAAACTTGTAAGTTACTATCAAATCAATTTGCAGAAATGTAAACATGAAACATAACAGATTAAGTAACACACTTGACATAATGATTTACATGGAAACCCAATTTGGGAAAACCACCAATAATATGCTACTCTTTTTCACTTTTCTAAAGTGATGCCTTGTGAAAGGCCAACCCTATTAAAGGCTACAATACACGCTGTTAAATGTGACCCTATTAAGTTATTTCAATCACCCTATTAAGAGTGAGCCTTGTTAGAGGACTTTAGACCATTCACTTACAATGTCACCTAGTTAAAGGATTTACAAATAACTATTAGGTAAACCTTAATCCAAAGGCTTTACCCTAGATTGATACAATTATTAGAGAGTAACAATAAGGCTTGATCTGATAACAACTTACAACTCCATTTGTTGATTATAGATCTCTATTTCAGTCCTCCATTTTGCTTGGCTTTCACATATATCAACTCTGATAGCTTGTTCACCCTTCAAGCATTCATACCCTTAAGCCTTCTTTCTTAACATGCCAATGTAGACTCTTCACTTAGGTCACTTGATGAAGCAATGCCCTTGACTCCTTGTCTTCCTTAGGTTCTCACACATGAAAACCCTTACTTCTAACTGGCTATCCCTATAAATAAATAAATAAGATCTTTTATCATTAATTCTCCATCATCCAATTTAGGGTTAGGATAGATTAGGTAGGATTCAATGAATCTACTCCTCATTCCACATCACTTTTAGAAATTTCTTCTTGAATCCTTTTTTAATTTCTCTCAAAATAGTTTACCATGAATTATGTGCTAGCAGCTCATCAGTCTTATCTCCCACCTAGTTCACACAATCCAAGAAAACAAAATTGTTGGCTCAAATCCATTGAATTCACAATCTTTCTAATAATGCTAACACTTGGCATTTACTTGCTTCTGATGCTCAGCATCCACTAAAAAATCACTCGGCACAAACTAAAGATTATTAGTGCTCAACATCAACTAAACTTTACTTGGCATCCACTATTTTTCTTGGCATACACTAAAATTAAATTTTACTCAGCTCCAATTGATTTTCTACTCTTCTTGCATTAACTTTACTCGACACCTACTAACCATTTGGTCAAGCTTGGTAGAAAAAAAAAATTTAACTTGTTCTTCTAAAAAAATCTAGTGTAACCAACCTTTGCAACCTTAAGTGGATTATCAATGTACTATAATATCACTATCTTAGCTGATTCTTATACTCTTTTTTCATATCATAACTCAACCTTTCCTCTAGGTGCTATTGTTACATCTTCTGATCAAATCCTCTTCATCAATCAAATAGGTAATAGCACTTGAATCGAGCAATTGTCTTACCATCAAAATAGTAGGTTTGACATCAGTGACAAAATAATGATTGAAGCACATTTATCATACTTGTATCAATCTATTTTCAACAATCTCCTTCAATAGTTGGTTAATGAAAGGATTCATGCTTGCAATATTGACCAAGTCATTGGGTATCAAAGGAGTTCAATATTGATTGAGTGGTCAGAAAATGAAGAAGTCATAGTGTTAATCAAGTGTTCATAGTAGTGTTGATTGAGTGATAGTAGAATGAAATTATCAAATATTTTATTAATTGAGGCTAACTATTTGGATATTTATTGATATTTTCTAAGGGTATTCAAGCCAACTTTTCCTAGCTTATGATATATAAGAAAGGTCAAGTTGATAAGACAAAGTGTAAGAAGTCATATATGAAAAATAATGGATATGTGAGTAAAGGAAAAAAGGTAGAGTAGGAAAGTATCAAAGATAAGCTACAAAGAAACATCTGAGGTCAAGCCAAAATAGAGATATGAATCTAGAAAGGTAGTTGCTTCATAAATTAGGTCAAATTTTTGTTTCTTTCTAACCATTGTAGTAGTAAATAAATCTCTTAATAGAGTTGACTTAACAGTCATTTTTAAATCTATTAACAAGATGACATTTCAAGATTGAAGTGTTTAAAGACCTCTAACTAGGCCACTCCTAAAAAGGTGATCTAAATCCTCTAACAAGATCATACTTAATAGTATGTTTTGTAACCTTTAACAAGGTTGCCTCCTAATAGAGCTCACTTCAGAAGAGTGAAAATTATTGTGACAAGTTGCAAGGTGGATCTTCCCAAATTGGGTTTTCACATTAAATCTTGGTGTCATCTATGTTCATGATTATTTGCTTAATTTTATGTTTCTACAACTAAGTTACTAAAGGATTAAACATACTAATAAATCTTAAGATTTCTTTATTAACATTAATATTTTAGTGTTAACCGAGCTATTTAGTATTGCATGATAAGTGAAATTTTCTAGAGACATCTAAAGGATAAGGATTTGTTTTTGTGATAACTGATTCACCCCTCTCCTTTCAATTACTCTCTTACATTTTCAATAGTAATGATTTTTCTCTCCCTTCTCTATCATTTTATTTCATGCTAGTAGAGATGGATCTTGAAGCTATGTTATTAATGATGTTGATCATTTATGCTTTTGTAATAGATTTCCAGATATGATATTATTGGGTGTGACATTTCTTTAGTTGAGGTATCTTTCACTAGTTGATTTGGGTTTATTTTAGTACTAACCCCTATTTTGTGTCTCTATCTTTTGTATCTTTTTTCTTTTATTTTTGCATCCATGTGCATGTATGTTTAGTTAGGACCCTTTATCTTGAGGACTTATTCCCTATGACTTAGTGATGTTCTATCTCATTGACTTAGTGATATTCTATCTTGTTGCAATTTTTTTATTCCTCTTTTTCTCTCTATTTTACTGCAAGTGTGGGTTGATCCACACTTAGAATCACCTCAATTTAATGATGATTTAGTACCCATTAGTATGAGGTCATCATTCAATTTCATCTCTACTCTTTTCTTCAATTTCCTTCTCCTTTATCTTAGGTGGAATTGGGGTAAGACTTAATTGATCATCCTGAAAGCTCCTATTTTCATGGCATAAAGCTTGCAGTAGGAACCAATCACATAGGTCCCCCATTTCCTTCCTATAACCACTCAAAATCTCTTATCTACACCAAAATGACTAGATATATTGGACTTTATAGCTTAATCTAGGATCTCAAACTTGTTTTAGGATCCTAATGGAATCCTAGGGGTTTTGGGCCCTAGTTGACAAGGATGCATTGTATCCCTCTCCAATCAAGGATAGAAAGCACCCCTAGGCCAATTAGGGATGCAATGTGTCCCTATTTGGGCCTTATTTTTGGTTCTTACTTGGATCCTATGTCTAGATAATTTTAGGGTATTAATTCCTAGGTAGGTTGGCATACAGGGGTTGGTCAATTCCAATCCACTTATAAGCCCCTCCATTTCAACCATTTTTCATTTCATGCACTCACAAGACCAAGCACACCCTCAAGCTCTCAAGTTCTCAAGCATTCTTCAAGAATTATAGGAATTAAAAAATCTCTCTATTGAAGATCAAGGATTCATGTATTCAAGTTATTGAAGGAGTTTATGCAAGATCTATCATTTCTAAAATTCAAGATTCTTTGTTGCATCTTCTATATTCATCTTCTCAAGATCTACATTCATCTACAATCATTTGTAAGGTGAATTTCAAGAACATTCACTCATGATGGTTTTGATTTACTTTAATTGCATTTCCTAGGGTTTTTGAAGTTGATTCAAGGATATTGCATCTACATACTTGATTATATTCTAATTCAAGGGAATATTCATAGTTTGTGTTGCCTCAGGTTAGGTCTATCAATACTGCTTACTACCATTATATATTTATTTCAATTCAAGGTTCATTTGTAAACTAGGGATTGATAAATAAGTTGCAGATTCATATACCCTTTTCAACTTTCTTCAAAACTATGACATCAAAATCAATGTTGGATATAGTTTTACAGGGTTGAAGGAGGTCACCCTTGAATTCAATGTCAATGGAGGTCACCCTTGTTGAGGGAAGTTGACCCAAACAAATCACCAAACAACTTTTTGGTTTTGTAGATCCCACCTATTTAGCCTGGTTTGTAGGATTTATCACTTTTGAAAGTTTTTTGACAACTTATTTTCAAGTTTGTATTTGACAATATATATCATCCTCCCCTTTTCCATTTCAATATACCTTATCATCTCATCATATCTTTATATATCAGCTCCGTATTGTATATCTTCTTTCTTTAACCCTCTTAAAGTGGAGGTGGGAGGAAAATAAATTTGAGTAATTAATCCCTTTTGCTTTAGGTTATAGATTAATACTTCTTTTTGTATAGATCAAACTTAAACAAAGGAGTGGATCTTGGTCTTCCCCCTTTTAAATTTGTTAGGGTGGTTGATTCCATTTTACCCCTATGTAGACCCCTTCACTTTCTCTATTCTCACTAAGAAAATATTTTCTTGTTCCACCTCTCTTTTCTAACTTAATTTGTGTTTCCTTGAAAATACTTAGTCTAATCTATTGAGTGAAATCAGTCCCTAGTCAATACCAACTTGGTAAGGTGCCTCATCCTTTATCCTTTAATAATTTTAAAAAACACAAACCACTACTTAGTAAACCCTTTTAGGGCTATTCTTACAAGCTTCACATCTTCTATCTAATCTCTAATAGTAATAATTCAAACTTGACAAATCTAAGCCTTGTGAGGTAATTTGTAACATATTTTCCCTTGTTCATCTCGGTATTTGTCAAATTTTCATTAAGAATTATCATTTTGTAAATAGTAGCATTCTAGTTGTTAGAAATAGGGAATATTAAGAAGGGCGGGTGATTAGTGTTCCACAAAATTTTGCCCAACTATAGATATTGTCAATAATATTTAAACTTGTATATATAATCAAATTGAAAAAGTAAACATAACCATAACACAATGCAACTCACAGCATTATTTTTTAACTAGGGACACCTTGGCCAAGGGAAAACCTAGGTGGGGATGGTACCTATAAAATGATCCACTAACCAAAAGTATCTTGTGAATGATATTGACCATGTTAGGAGTCTATTACATCTGTATAGTGTATCTATCCTTGTTAGAGAATTGGGCCTTTTTAGAAGCCTCAACCTTGTTAGGAGATGGTATTGCAATACAAAATATGCAAAAAGAGCCTACTACTCAAACAAGTAATAATATCCTTACAATGCTATCAAAAGACATAGATACAAAATCATTTTACACAATGTCAATATCTGATATGTTCTTTTTGTGCCTTCTTGAAAAATGATCGTGCAACCAAATTGCTCTATACTAGTGTATCATCTTAAAATGGAAGCACTTCCATGTGAAGAGAGTTTAGCCCTCCAAGTAAGTGGTATGGGGTCATGTCAAGTGCCTTGAATGGGTCTTTGCATGGATATGGTTGTTTCCCCCCTTTTTTGCTTCTCTCTCCCTATTTCTAGCCTCTTTTTGACAACTTTCTATTGAAAATACAATAGGGAAAGTAAACTCTGAGAGAGGGGGGTGAATCAGCACTAAAATATTTTAACCATAAAATCATTCAACTCACATCAACCTCACAATGTATATATGTAAAATGCAATACTAGATCAAGCATATTTATCTAAAGCATGTAAATGAGTAAACATTCACACAAATGTATGACAAAAGATATTTAGTTACCTAGAAACCCTCCAAGGAAAAGGCCAAACTAGGGTGGGGATGACACCCACAAATCTCTACTACTGAATTTTTAAAGTGTATCCAATGAAGGTTATAATGTTTTGATCATGAAACATGATCTACCCTATGAAAGGTTTTCCATGTTAAAGGCTTTCAAAGACTATTAGGTCTCACCCTATTAAAGAATTTCAACACTTTGTTAGAAGTGTGCTTGATTAGAGGACTTCAACTCACAATAAAGTAAGCACTATGTTAAAAGATTTACAACAGCCTGTTAAGACTACTCTGTTAAGAGATTTAACTGATTCACCTGTTAAAATGTCTTAACAATGATCCTTTGGTTAGCACTTTCTTGCTTGATGATAAGTCACCTCTTTCCTGATGTGTGCTTGATCCTTTCTGATCATATGTATATTTGTTTTCTTCTAATTCCTTTTAATTATTCTCCTCTAATTGATTATGCAATGTATTTCAAATCACAACTCCTTAGTCACCATGAATGCCCTATTTGCACATGCAAAACTTCTCTCTTTTCTCCATCCACATTCATATAAAGTTTAGGGTTTGTCCTCCTTAAGAAGACCTAAGTGACTTAGGGTTAGGTATGAATCAATGATTGTGATTCACCCATAGTTTTGCTTAATCATTCCCTTTTTATGATTGGATGCATGTACTACATAGGGATCATCAATTAAGGTTCATCATTATCATCTAATATCGTAAAACAATCCTTAAGTTAGCTCAAAAATGGTTTGCATAGAATTTTGTGCCATTACAAAAAACTATGTCAAAATTGTATAACTCGATGTCTAATGTCCTTGATGCTTGGCATCAATTACAACTTCAATGATGTCACTCGACCTTTGAACGACTTGGCATCCATTGATCACTTGACATCTGAATAACTCGGCACATACTATCTGCTCAGAACTTGAGTGACTCGGCATGCACTACTTACTCAGCACTCAAATCACTTGGTACATACTATTGCTTGGCACTTGAGTGACTTGGCATGTACTATCTGACATGTTATGCTTGGAATGCATTACTTTTTTGGCATGAACTAAGTACATAACTTATCAATGACTTAAGTGTATAGACACTCATTTGTCAAAGGCAATCTGAGATCAACAATCTCCCCCTTTGACATGAGTGACAAAAACACTTGGTCATGCATGAATGATATTCACTTACAAGCATGACTTAGATATTCAATATCCATGTTTAGCTTATATACAAAATTTCAAAATTTCAAAATTTTGCAAAACATGACTAATCAATCATACCTCAATATCTCATAACTCCCCCTAAGTTAATTGTATCTTTTTGTATCTAAACCAAAACAATTCCTCCCACTGAGTAGATTTGCATAAGCTGATCTGTGTACTCTATCATTGATTTCCCCTTTATCAAAAATAGAAGTTCCCCCAAAAATAGTATCTCCTTCATTATCTCTCCCATACTTCTTTTTTCTTTTATTTCTCCCCATTTTGTATACTTGTTTCAAAGGGTTATACACTTATAGTGTGTTTTTCCAAAAAAAAATTTATGGACCTCAAGCATAATTTTCAAAGCCACATCCCAATTGTACCTCCAATGATTTGATTTGGATGGCCATCTTGATGGCAAGGTGTACTAAGCCTTCAAGAGTAGAAAGATGCAGATCTTTCTTCATGAGTGTTTCAACAAAGGCTTGTTCATTATACAATATCTCCATATATGGAGTCAGCAGAGACTAGATGTTGATTAGTTTAGCCTTTATGTTTGCTTCAGCTACATGTATTGCTAACTAACTCAAAGAGTTTAGGAGATTCCTAAAATGTTTCTCACTTTGGGCTAGAGACCTTGGTAGAGTTGTGCCAGTTGACTACATATGACTCTCCAAATTTACTATGTGTCTTTTGACTTCCTGTGTGAAAAGTGTTGGATTGCACAATTTGGTGTATAAAGAGAAAATTTTCTCTAGTACCTTCTTTACATTGTCAATTTTGGTTGCTAACTCAATTTGTGATAGTGCAATAGAACTTGATATCTTTTCAGTAACTTTATTTTGAAACTTTCTTTTAGACCATTCAAGTAATTTCACATTTGAATCCAAGTCTGTGTCATTAACCTTCTCAACTAAGCTAGTTAACTACTCTATGATAGGTTTTGTTTCTTCTAGTATTGACAAGCTAAATGCATCAAGAAAAATTTCCTTGATATCTAGCAAAGATTGCTTCTTCCTATGCTCCCTTCTGAGTAGTTCTTGATTTTTCTTCTTTGCAAGAGCATCTTGTAGTATGCTCATTTGTTTAATAATGATGGTTGCAAGATCAAAATTTGGAAACTCAATCACTTCATCCAAGTTCACATCAACCAAATAATGTAACTTCTTCTTCATTGTATATGCTTGGACTTGGCCTTGATGATTGTAAAGGTATGGCTTCTATACTTGGCCTATGAAGATCTTGACTTGGAGGAGTAGCAATTCTTGGAAAAGTCACCAGTATTTGTATTACTAGTTGCTCCTCAACTGTGTAGTCAAACCTAGATCTTCTATCCCATCCTTTGCTTTCTCTATATTCTTAGTTGCAACTTGAACTCTTGTTGTGGGTACAAAAGTAACATCCTTTCCTATTTGTGCTTCTGTAGCAACTTTTGGTACTAACACAATGTGTACCAATTTCTTGATATTGGTTATGGATGGCTCTTTTCTTTGATACACTACAAGGGGTAATGTAGGTTGTATCATGGTGCATTGAGGGGTTTTTGATATTTATTGTGTTTCCACCTCTGCAGATGTCTTCTCTACCTTGTTAAGTTCATCTACACTTACCAATATAAGATTTTCACAAAGTTTATCCTAGGTCATGGATTCTATTAGTGTCTTCTTCAAGTCTTCCTCTATAAAGGAGTTGATGTTCTGAGTGATAGTATTAGAAACATCCTTAATCTTTATAGTATTAGTGTTTGTATTCAACTTATGTTGAGGATTGGCCCTTGACACTAGTGTATCTAGTACACTCTATTTTATTTGTTGCTCAACCTCAACTAGTGCCTGTGTGTCTATGTTTATTTCAGTGCCTTCCATAATTGTATCTTTTTCAGTGTCTTCTTTGGTAACCTCAGTTACTTTTTTTTGTTCATCTTTTCCCTCACCTACCTCAATAGATGTCTACTCTATTTCCTTGGGTGTTGTCAAACCATATAATGACTTCCACAACTGGGTGGTCTTATGTACAACATCCTCGATATTATTCTACAATATGCTAAATGCTCTATATTTAGTTGTAAATCTCCATGTGTGCTTCTTTATTTCCTTTTTCATTGTTACCCTATCCAATTCTGGAATCACTTGAGCAAGTTTATTCTCTCTAATTTGTCTTTTTGTATTGAGACTATATTGCCACTTTTGCTCAACTCTGTCATATAGATCTTTTGGTAATGAGTTGGCAATCTCAATCAGAGTTTATTTGAATGTTGTTATCATGGACTATATTGACTCCTCTACTTGGTTCATTTCAATTTTTCCAAGTTTATCAAACTCAATGTGTATGAAATCTAATGAGTTAGCATTATTCTTTATGTTTTCAGACAAATTGTCTAAATCTGAGGAAGGATTGTGACTTACCACTTTGAATTGGTTTTTGTCATCAGATTTAGCTGGAGCTATATACTTTCTCCTCGATCTCTTCTTCGACTCATTATCTTGTGTATTTTTCTTGGCCTTGGTTTCTTTTCATTTTTCTACTTCTTGAGTATTTTTAGCAGTAGCTCTTGTGCTTGTTCGAGTAGCTGGAACTACAGGCTTAGATTTTACAACCTTCTTTGGTTTGTTGACTACTAGGGCTTTAGCTTTCCTCTTCTTCTTTCTTGTGGCTATAGGTGCTTCACTAACTTCTTCTCCCTCAACACCTTCAATTTCTACTTCTTCTTCTTGGTCTTTACCTTGACCTTGAGTTAGGGCCAGTGGTGCTTGAGCAAGAACATCTTCTTCTTCATCATCTTCATTGTCTTCCTCTTCTTCATTTTCCTCTACTCCTTCACCAAATTTCTCTTTAAGTTTCTTGACCATTTTATTCTTCTTTCTTATGATTGAGGTAGTCTTTAAATCCATTGTAATTTTAGATTTAGCCACATCATAATTTCCAAAGGTTGTAACCTTCTTATCTATTTCTTCTTGAAGTAATGTTGTAATAGCTATAGAGGCTCCATCCACATTAATCTCATAGCCTAGTGGTCTTAGCCATCTTACTCTTGGAACAACAACTTAAACATATGTGAAATTAGTATCAACTAGAAAGAAAACATCATTGAAATGTTTCTCAACTAGTGAAATTGATATCCTTAGTCTTTTCTTCATTAACTACTTTAAATCTTCAAAGTAGCTAGTCATTACAAACTCAAAATTTTCTCCAAATTACTAAATAAACTCACCTATCTACACTGCAATAGATCTATTTGTCTTCCATGCAACTTTACCAAAAGTAGGGAATGTATTATGTACATAGAAGAATATACATACAAGAATTGAACCAAATTTCCATTGTGCACTCTTGGTCTTATTGCTCCCAAATTTTCTATCAATTGTTGCAACTACAACTCGACAAGGTCATAAGTATGATCCTTCTTAACTATCTTCTAGCCCATGTCAACAAAAATACAAGGTACACTATTGAGCCTATTGTATTGATAGAATTTGTGTTCTATAATCCTTACTGCAAAAGAAATTAGTGGATCTAAGATAGTGTCAATTGTCATTCCTCTTTTTTTCCACACTGCCACTATATTCTTCTCAATAATTTATTTTTCTTCACTCCTCATGGTTTTAGGTCGATCTATGGTTGGCTACCCTATTACTCTGTGTACAATCTTCTTTTTGATCTTCACCGGTCCATTTTCCAACCATATAGAATTATCATGAATTCTTCTTAGAAAAATTTTTATCCATTCTATTTTGAAGACTTTGGGGAAATCTAAGGCACAAGTTAACCCTTTTGTCTCTACAATTTTGAATTCATTTTTCAATACTCCATTTTTGCATAGTTTCCCATAGGTTTCTCTAATCTCCATGTCACCTATGCTACCCACCTTGCATGTCTAACAACATTTCACATCTTTAATCATTAAAATTTGTGGTGGTATCACCACTAACACACTAGATGGATCTTTTTTATAAGCAATATCAAGAATAGCTCTAAAGTTTGGTTTCTTAATCTCATTTCTTATCAATTGTACATTAAAAACTTCCTTACCCTCTTTAACCTTAGTATCTAAAGAACTAGACATCATTACAAAAACCTAAGGTTTGCAAAAATTCAAACTGCATAGCTCAACACACGATAAATGCCTTTGTAAATATACTGAGATGGTGTCGAGCAACTTTTGTATCATGTTTGCAAATGCTTAGAATGATCTCTTTAATTTTCCTTTAGCTCTTTGTGCTCTCTCCAGCTTTGAATGATGTCAAATGAGTCAAAAATGATCATTTAGACCTTAAAACCTCTCATTTAATGCTTGGTGCTTACACAGTTGTAAGCTTCGCTTGAATAGAAATTTCAACTCACTCAGCTTCAATGAAGTTTCCTTTACACTCAAAAACCATTACAAGCTCAGCCAACACTATCACTTTTGATACCTTGGCATCAACTACCATTTCACTTGACAGCTAAAGTGAAACTCTTCATACTCAGTAGTAACATGAAAACTATCACAACTTAAAGATTTCTTCCAAGTTATAATCAACACTTTACATCTTTCTTTGTGCATATATAATCTTTTTAGAACTAAATCCTTGGAAATGATGTATAATATTTCTTTTAAGTATTAGTCCCATACATACCTCATGATTTCTTAATTGGAGGTGGTGTGATCACCTGATCCATTGGATGAAGTGATCCCATCTAAACTTGATATGTTGCAATCTTTATTTTTCTTCCATGTCTTGTTCATCTGACCTCTGACATCTTCAATATCTATCTTTCCTTTTCCTTTGATGAATTCACTGCTAGGTGTCTTTGACCTTGTTGGACAATTCTTGCTTATGTAACCAGTCTTCAAATAGTTAAAACATGTAGTTTGACTCAACCATCTTTTGTAGTCACTTCTAAAATGTGTTCTTATGCAATTTTCAGCAACATGTCTATAGTCTTGACAATAGTGATAACTATACCTAGTAATATAATCCCAATTATAAGAGTTTTCATTGTGCTTTACCTTTTTCTACTCATTTGATGACCATTTAAGCTTGGATCTACATTCATATGCTCTATGTTCCTTCTTTTGACAGTTATAGTAGTATCCTTAAAATCTTTGTGTTCTTATGGTCTTAGTTCTACATTCATGTGCCTGATGCCCTTGTTTGTTGCATTTGTGGTAGTGACTCATGAACTTTTGCTTAGGGTTCTGATTTGCAATATTGCTCCTACAAATTTGGTAGTATGACCTATCTTACCACAATTATGACAAGTAGGTTTGACGTTCTTACCTTTGGTATTCCTTTGTTCACCACCTTTTCATGATTCTACTTTTTCAGTACTAGTATAAATTAATCCAACAGTATCACTATTGGATCTACAAGATCTCATCAATTTCTCAAAGTACTTGATAGCTTCACTAGGTCTATTGAAGCTTTTAGCAAACTCTTTTTTCTTTTTTTAGATCATTTCTCAGTTGTTCATTCTACAACTTCAGTGTTGTGATCTCAATATCTTCTCCATTCTGTCCATGACTTGTAATCCTTATATCAACACACTTGTTTACATTTCAAATATAATTGCATATCTATTAAATATCATAGCTTCATTGTTAGATTTACTTCTACTACTTGCTAGCATTCTCTAATTAATTCCATTATTAAGGTTGATTCCAAACTAGGGTTTGACCAAGGAAAACCCCTCATCCAAATAACAAAATCATTTTTCTTGTAGGTATAGGTACAAGACCACAAATTAAAGTGTAGATTTGGATACCATTTTTGTCGAACTTGTAGGATCCACAAATAGAATTTTCGTCAGAGTAATGCAATTCAAGGTCAACTTTTTAGGGTACAATTGTGCTCTAAGGTAAGATTGTGTCCTGCTATCTAGGTCAAGGTCAACCTACCCTTGGAAGGACAAAATTTTTCTAAGTTTTCTCCACCTCAACATTTCTAGTCTAGAATAGGTTGCAGAATTTCCTGAAACTATACACAGACATCAAAAATCAACATTTTCCAAATTCGTCCTACTTTAAGGTTAGTATTTTTCTTTCATTCATTCAAGGTTTCAAGTACTTATTTTCTATAATATATTATAGGATTTCCTCCTTTCCTCATATTCTCCATTGTCTAATTCATTTGTGTATTGATCACTTCCTTGTAGTTAATCAATTTGGATCATTCTTTTTGGGAATTTGGGTTAAGGATAGAGCTTGTACTCCCCCTCATATCATATTTCCCCCTACACATATTTTATTCTATTCATTTTGGTAAACTCGACACACTTAGCCCCTATTTTTTGTGGAATTAGGTGCCCTATTATGTTTTGCAGTGTTAAATTTCATTTCATATATGTTAAGTCTTTTCTTGCATTAAGATTAGATTTAGTTTATGCTCTTGCATTTTAAAATACAAAAATACACAAAAACTATATATTCACTAAAACTACAAAAATATTTCTTGTATTTCATTTACTATGAAGATTATTATGATGCTTTGGTGTGTGGTTATGTTCCTTACTACCATTCTTTTAGCATCTATTTATGATACTTATGATTTTTATGAGAGGATCATTCACTTTATAATTTTGATGATCCTTCACTTCATTCTTGCTTATTCTTTTGTGAATTTGACCGATACTAGTCTTCCTACATTCAAAACTTTCATTAAAGATTCATGTGGTAGACCTATTATTCTTTTGGATTATGTGAAGGATTTGGTAGATGATACACCATCTCTTAATCTCCCTAATCCTAATCCTATCATTCATAATCTGATGCCTAATTCTACATCTATTAATCCTCATTCTTCCCATACTTATGATGGAATTCAAGCTATAGTTTAGGATGCAGATGTGCAAGACTTCTTTGATTTACCTTTTCCTCTTATTCATGATGATATTAAAGGAAGGATAAAGAAACTTATTCACAACCTATTATTCCATATTATACAACCTTTACTCATGAGCATGATAACCAATCACCTCCTACAGATTCTTTACATGATATGTACACTACAAGATATAATATGATAACTAAACAAGGTTATAGAGGTTTAGAACTTTGAGTTAATGAACATGGTATTAAGTATCTAGTTCATATACCCCCTAAACCAGATTTGCATGGTGTTGGTTGTTCAAAATCTCAAGTTAAGTTAGGTGATGTTAATCATTGTCCTCCTCTTCATAATCTTCTCCCTACACCTACCTTGGATAACTCTAATATTCGTCAAGAGGTGGCTAAAAAGGTGTATGTTGAATTAATGAATTCCAAAAAAGAAATCTTTAAGCCTATACTAAGAGATGCCTTATCCAAGTACAAATGTCCTTTTCATTATCGTAATACACACTTGTTGATTGTAAACATTTCAAATTATATGTTTGCGAACGAGCTACTTTAGGAATTATATCTCACTCTCATGTAGTTTTACAATTCCTTCATAATTTTAATATAGAAGATTCCCCTCATTCTGATATAATATAGATCTCTTCTCCTCTTGTCCCTAGACTGGGGGGCAAGAGGTGTATTTCCATCCAGTCTCCTAGGATCCATTAGGCCTTTAATTAGGCTTAATTGGTATTCGTTCCTCCTATTTTTCTATGATTTTTTATTATGCTTTATTCAAGATATCTTTTCTAAGACATTTTTTTTCCAAAGGTATCCCTTGTCTTCTTCCTTGGGGGGCAAGGTTCTTCCTTCTTATTTTTTTCTAGGGAATTGTTTTCCTTAGCTTAGTGGTACTTATTTATATTTCACTATTATTTCTTCATACTGTCAGATGTTTTGACTATGAATAATCTTTTTATATGAGAGGTTGTTTTCCTAGGTCATCACCTCTTCCTTATGTTACAAATTATGTTCTTTATAAACTCTTACCCTTGCTTTGGTGTTAGAGTTGTTTTCCTCATTCGAAAGATTCCTTTTTATCTTCTTTATAGAGGGGCTTGATGATTAAATCTTTGTTCCCATTTGGTTTATCTTTGGAAGATGATATTTTATCTAACAACACTCCTCTATGGTGGGGATCTTATTGAAAAGATCTTTTTCTTTGAGGATCCTTTTTTCATAAGTCACATATCCTTTTCATGATTATTTATGTTCTTGGATGTATGGGTCAATACCCTTCACTAAGAACATAGTGTACATTGTTGTTAACAACTTACCTCCTTACATTGTGAAGCAGGTATCATCTTCCTCTTTCTTATCATGTCTAGTAGGTAGCCATGATAAAGAGGGGGACATATATAGGGTCTCTCTTATACTATGGTTTTTAATTTTATATGCTAAATCTCTAAAGTTAATGCACATAAGTTACTAAATCCTAAAGAGACACATTTTACAATTTTTAATATGCTAAATCTCAGAGGGTAATGCACGTAAGTTGCTCAATACTGAAGAGACACGCATTTTTCAAATTTTTAATATGCTAAATTTTCCAAAGGTAATGCACATAAGTTGCTATATTATGAGGAGACACACATTTCATTTTCATAGTGATACAAGAAGGTGGATCTATGGTTATTCTAGAAGCTATTAGAAGACACTTTACAATTGCAAGCACAATTTATGGGTGAACTATTAGGTTTTGTAAAGTTTCTATAAATTATTTGGACTAAATATAGATTTAATTTGACCTTCTCTATCTTCTTATAACTTTCTATGAGTAACTTTAGATTACTGTCTTTAACTGGATTAGAAATGTAAATCATAATTCTTTCTTTTACTTTTGCAATTTGTATGAGGGCAGTAATGACTAAGGAGCAACCTTGTATTGATCTTGTGTGCTCTTAGACTTCATCCTTACCCTTTATAAGTATAGGGATTAATCCAAAAATCATTTTTTGAACCTCTAGAAGTCAGCAACTTTCTAGGAATAATTAGATATTAATCACAAACCAAATAATGATGTTAGATTAGTATTAAACTAAACCTCTAAGGCTAGACACGGATCTTGCAAAGGAAATAATTCAAAGATTTAAACCTTTACTTATTATGCTATATCAGATCTGATCAATCTGTTATCAAATTAGTATGATTTAACAAGTTATAGATTTAACAATCCCTCTTAACTTGATAATCATACTGAGAGATATCATATCTAGCAACATCAATAAATATTACTAAGTAAGAATTGAGACTCCTGATCTATCTAAATCTCCTTAGCATGTGGTATCATAGAACACATAATACAATGTCATATTACTAAGTCTGTAGTATGACAAATCATTGCTACTAGTGATAATAGTATTGCAAAGAATACATTGTATAGGATAAATCTAAAGAAAAAATTAATTTCCTCGTTTATCCAAGTTGTGACTCATAGATACTGATATTTCTATATCACAACATGATCCTAACTTTAACAATTCTAAAATACAAGATAAATCCAGAGAATACTAAAAAAATTCCTTTATCCAAATTGTGACTCATAGACATAGCAATGTCTACATGACAATATGATCTTGAAATCATCTAGATCTTACAATAGAACTCTAATGTTTAGCACATTATCTAAGAGATTTTCATCTCTCATAATGTCTTTTATACAAGTGTTCATTATCTCAGAGATCATCACCTCTTAAATAATGAATACAAATGGTGGAGCCCATAACAGTCAATAGCCTAATAAATAAAATTATTTTATTAATAATTTGAAGAATACAAATGGTTTACAATTCAACCATACCAAGTCTTCTCCTGAAGTGGTCTATCTTTACTCTAGATAGAGGTTTGGTGAGAATGTTTTTTGTCTATTCTATAGTGCAAATGTATTCTAATTTTATAGAATTCTTGTCTACCATATCTCTTACATAATGGTAAGGAATTTCAATATGCTTGGACCTGTCATGAAAAACTAGATTCACTAAAAGCTTTATGGAACTCTAATTATAACAATGAATAATCATATGATTCATGCCTTACCCAAATAATCCCACAAGTAACTTCCTTAGCTAGACTACTTCTCGAGAGGCCATTGCGGTTGTAATGTGTTCGGCTTCTTTGAGCTACTAAAGACTACTTTTTGCATATCCAAGATATCATTGTTGATCCTAGACTAAAATAGCATCCTAAAGTAATCTTCTTTTCTTTAACACTTCCACCCCAATCTCAGTCAGTCAATCCATATAAATCTGAGCCAACCTTCTCACATTTGAGTCCAAAATTAAGGGTTCCTTGTAAGTATCTCATAATGTGTTTAACTACAACTAGGTGAATCTCCTTTGGCTTACACATAAACTAGCTTAAGGCATTAACAACATAGAAAATATCAGGTCTTGTATTTACTAAGTACATAAGGGACTCAATCATCTATCTATAGAGAGTAGAATCTGTGGAAGGTGATTCTACAACTACTTCTTTAAGTTTATGTAGATTAGTCTCCATTGGAGAAGACATAGATTTGCAATTCCACATTCCATATCTCTTCAAAATGTCTAATGTATACTTCCCTTGATTAAGTATGATATTGCCATAATTCTACTATACTTCCAACCCTAGGAAGTAATGAAGGATTCCTAAGTCGTTCATCTCAAATTCTCTAATTAGATCTTTCTTGAATTGATCTATAAGATGATCATCACCTATTATTAATAAATCATCAACATACATAATCAAAATTACCATATCATCTTTATCTCCTTTATAATGTAAATTTGGATCGACTTCATTCTTGGAGAATCCTAAGCTGGTGAGATACTTATCAATTCTTTCATACCAAGCCCTTGGAGCCTGTTTAAGCCCATAAAGAGCTTTCTTGAGCTTGCGAACAAAAATGTTAGAATGATGAGTTTCAAATCCTTTAGGTTGCTCTAGATATACTTCTTATGTAATCTTTCCATTTAGGAATTTTTTTTTTACATCCATTTGATGTACTTTCCATCCCTTCAATGCAGAAATTGCTAAGATTACTCTTATGGAGGTATATCTAGCAATAGGAGCAAAGGTTTCTTCATAATCAATCCCTTCTTTCTGAAAAAATCCTCTAGCTACAAATCTAGCTTTATACTTCACAATGCTACTATCAGTAGCATGCTTTATTTTAAATATCCGCTTGGAAGAAATAATAGATTTTCCTTTATGTTTTGGAACAATTTCCCAAACATCATTCTTCATAATAGATTGGTATTCTTCTGTCATAGTTTCTTTCCAAGTTGTATGTTTAATAGCATTAGAAAGATTGGTTGGTTCTATTTTGGATAAATCAGCCATGTTTGTTGTATAACTAGAGAATATTTTAGGTCTTTTACTTTCAGTGACTATTCCAAAAGGTGCAGCAAATTCTTGAGCTGCCTCATTTATTTTAATGGCCCAAAATGGTCTTTTCTTTGAATTTTGAGTTTCCTCAAGATTCAGATTTTGAAATTCATCTTCAATTTCTTCTAAGTTCTCCCTTTGGGACCCAAATTCACTATTTCTTTCAGAACTAGATAAAGGGAAAGCTTCTTTAGAACTTAAGGCTCTTTTGAATGCTAGATCTTCTTCAAAAATTACATCACTACTAATTTTAATACTTTTCTATCTAGGTATGAAAATCTTATATGCCTTAGATGTTTCGCTATACCTTACAAAAATACATTTCCTCCCATAGGGTTCCAACTTGGTTCTCTTTTCTTTTGGAACATGGCTATATATGGGGCAGCCAAAAATCTTAAGATGACTTATATTAGGTTTAACCTTAGTAAATACTTCTTCAGGAGTTTTATCTCTAAGGTAAGAGTGAGGGCTTTTGTTTTGAATATATAGATAGTAGCATAGGAGGCTTCTGTCCAAAGATAATATTCTATATTTTAATAAAAAATCATAGCTCTAGTAGCTTCTAAAATTGTTCTATTCTTTCTTTTTGCTACCCCATTTTGTTTTGGATTAGAAGGAATGGTGTACTCCCTCTTAATCCCTAATTCTTTACAAAACCTTTTAAATAAGTCTAATTTATATTCTCCTCCATTATCAGTTCTAAGGGTTTCAATTTTATGTCCTAAAAGTTTTTTAGTTAATGTTTTGAATTCTTTAAATCTCTTTAGGATTTCTTTTGATTCTTTGCATTTTAAGAAGTAAATCCAATTTTTCCTAGAGAAGTCATCTATGAACAAAATATAATACCAGAATCCACCAAGAGAAGGAACAAACATAGCTCCACATAAGTCTGAATGAATTAATTTTAAAGCATTATTTATTTTTCTAGTGCTATCATAAAATGGACTTCTATTGTTCTTACCAGAGCGCACCCTTTGCATATGCTTGAGTGGTCTTTATTTAGCTTAGGTAATCTAGTAACCATCTTCTCCATAGTTGATAAGATTTTGAAATTTAGATGCCCTAACATTATGTGCCATATTTCATTTATGTCTACAGCTTCATGAATTAAGGCCTGAATAGGTCGACTAGATTTTGTATTCAATTCATACAAATATCCTTTTCTCTAACCAATCAACTTCGCTTTCTTGATTGAGGAGTTCTTTGCCCAAGTTAATACTTTTTTCATCCATGAATGCAATAGTATGCCCATCATCTTCAAGCACTATAGTTGGATTAGATTTCTTTTAATTCTTGGTACATAGAGTACACCTTTGAGAAGAAGATAATTTCCTAATTTTATTTCAAGGTGCAATTTCCAATTCCTTCACCAATGGTAACTTCACTATTAACCTTTTCTAATAAAGAGTCTATTGTTTCTTTGTATCTTATTATATGTCTAGAAGATCCACTATCAACTACCCATGCTTTACTTGAAATTTCATTTCATAGTAAAGAGTATAATACACAATTCTCAGAATCATAGGTATCTTCTTCCCTAGTAACACTTGTACAATTTGCTTGTTTAGAATTTTCAAGACAATTAGGTATGTAGTGTCCAAATTTTTCACATTTGAAACACTTTATTTTGGATAGATCTTTCTTAGGTTTTCCATTCTTTTGATTTTCCCCTTTCTTCTTGAAATGTTTCTTCTTACCCGTATAAGTGTTTGTATTAAGAACATGAAGTTATTCATCTTCTTTTTTAAGTTTCCCTCTTTTTTTCATTTTTTTAGATTCTTCTTATAGACAATTGTTCTTAAGTCTGTTGAAGTCAGGAAGTTTATCTCTGGCACTTATTCCTTGTGAAATAGTCTCCCATAAATCTAGTAATCCATCTATATAAATTAGTGTTAATTATGTGTCACTAATAATGGTTCCTATACTTGACAATTCATCTCTAATGTCAACAACCTTTTGGAAGTAATAATTTATTTATTCTCCTTTCTTTATCTAAATGTGATTTAGTTGCTTTTTTAGTGTGAGAACCCTAGTTGCATAGTTGACCTCATATGCATTTTGTAATGCATTCATCATATCAAATGTAGTTTGATGTTTTGTAAGCATGGGTACAATATCATTTTTTACTCCATCTAATATTATTTGAATGGCTTTTCTATTTCCTCTGCTCCATATAGATTTATGAGGTTCAACTGGAGGTTGTTTGGATGTTCTATCAACAAATTGTTTTACATCATTCTCTTCAAGAATCATCATGATTCTAAATTTCTTGGGATCAAAGTGTTCTTTCCAATATAACCTATCCTCAGGTCTAATTGTGTATGCCATTGCAAATAGGAGATAGTTGCTAGATATATATAAAGTCTAATTACTAAATTTTGTAGAGCCTAGGTTTGACTACAAGAGCTCTGATACCATGTAAAGTTTTTGCAAATTATTTGGACTAAATATAGATTTAACCTATCCTTCTCTATCTTCTTATAACTTGTTGTGAGTAACTTTAAATTATTGCCTTTAACTGGATTAGAAATGTAAATCAGAATTTTGTCTTTTACTTCTGCAATCTGTATGAGGGTAGTAATGACTAAGGAGCAACATTGTATTGATCTTGTGTGCTCTTAGACTTCATTCCTACCCTCTATAAGTATAGGGATTAAGAGATATGTCCTAAGGACATGTCTCTTCCAAAAATCATTGTCTTAACCTCTAGAAGTTGGTGACTTTCTAGGAATAATTAGATATTAATCACAAACCAAACTATGGTGTTAGATTAATATGTTATCAGATCAGTATGCTTTAACAAGTTATAGATTTAACAAGTTTTTCCACTTGTTGGGCTCTCCCTCTCTCTTGGTGATTCATGTTAAGGTGGGCATCTTATTGGGTGAAGTAATCACTTCACCTTTTCTTTCTTTTTTCTTTCATGCTAGCAGGACTGGATCATGAAGATATGTTATTTATAGTGTTTCTCTTGTTTTTCTTATGTAATCATTTATGCTTTAATGAAATCTTAAAAAATATGATATTAGTATGACAAATATTTCTTAGAAACATTTATTGTGAAAGTTGATTTGGGTTCATTTAGTAATAACCCTTCTTTTGTGTTGTTTTGGTTTTCCTTTGCATGTATGTTGAGTTAGAATCCTTAGCTTGGGGGCTTGTGTCCTTAGCTAAGTATTATTTTATCTCATTGCAAA
The DNA here is from genome assembly GCA_028749045.1 of Cupressus sempervirens. Taxonomy (NCBI): domain Eukaryota; kingdom Viridiplantae; phylum Streptophyta; class Pinopsida; order Cupressales; family Cupressaceae; genus Cupressus; species Cupressus sempervirens. The sequence continues at coordinate 658,394,577 of CM053792.1, read as the reverse complement.
TCTACTTGGATCTCTTATTTCGTCTCATTTACCAAGATTTTCATTGAATCCATACTCTTGCTAAAGTGGGGGCTTAATGTATCATCTTAAAATGGAAGCACTTCCATTAGCCCTTTGAGTAAGTGGCATGGGGTTATGTCAAGCACCTTGAATGGATCTTTGCATTAATCTCACTATTTCCCCCCTATTTTTCTTCTCTCTACCTATTTCCAACCTCTTTCTGACAACTTTCTTTGTGAAATTGAAGACTTTGAATTTTTGGGTCAAAGATGACCTAAAGGGTCAAGGTTGACCTCGACCCTGACCTAGGTCAAGGACAACATTCAACTTCTAGGAGTTTTGGGATATCAGACTTCAGGAAGTTTCATTTTCTTGCTTTTGGGTTGTTTGTTTTGGGTTTTTGACTAGTAAACTCTTAAATTGCATTTAATCTAGGTCCATTCCTAGGGTTTAAGGTTAATTGAGATTTAATTCTCTAGTTTCAACCTTCTCTAGAATTTTTTGCCCTAGATCTCTATATAAGGAAGTCTTCTTCTCTCATTTTATCTAATCATGATTTCACAAATCTACTTTTTATGAGCAACTACCTACTTTTCATAAGGAGACAATCCAGAGATAACTTTCTATGATCAAGCATCTGCATTCTACCATTCAAGCATTCATGTTTTCCATTGAAGATCAAGGATTTAAGCATTCAAGTCTTTGAAGGGATTTGGTTTAAGCATTCAAGATTCATAATTCAAACCCTGGATCTAACCATCATGGTGGTGTGATCTTCCTTCAACATCCTTTGTTCATCTTCTAGATCTATTTATTCTTCTCTCAAGGTAGATTCCAAGCATTCAATCATGGAGGTTTTGATTTACATTTGCTAATGTTATATTCAAGCTTTTATATCAACATACTTGTTTACATTTCAAATATAATTGCATATCTATTGAATATCATAGCTTCATTGTTAAATTTACTTCTATTACTTGCTAGCATCCTCTATTTCAATTCCATTATTAAGGTTGATTCCAAACCAGGGTTTAACCAAGGAAAACTCCTCATCCAAAAAAAAAAACCATTTTTCTTGTAGGTACAAGTACAGGACATCGAATTAAAGTGCAAATTTGGATACCCTTTTTGCCCCAGGGTAAGATTGTGCCCTGCTATCTAGGTCAAGATTGACCTACCCTCGAAAGAATAAAAAATTTCTATGTCCTTGACATTTCCATTTTGGAGCAGGTTGCAGAATTCCTTGAAACTATACACACATCAGAAATCAGCATTTTCTAGATTCACCCTACTTTGAGGTTATTATTTGTCTTTTATTCATTCAAGGTTTCAATTACTTATTTTCTACAATAAATTATAGGATTTCCTCCTTTCTTCATATTCTATATTCTTTGATTCATTTGTGCATTGATCACTTCCTTGTGGTTAATCAATTTGGATCATTCCTTTTGGGAATTTGGGTTAAGGATACATCCTATATTCCACTTCATATCATATTCCCCCCTACATAGATTTTATTCTATTCAACTAATATCAATTTTGCATCAATATTGATCATAGAAAGTGTGCATTCAAACATTATATCATTACAATACAATGCCACACTTTGCTAATCAAAATATTTTTACTTTATACAAAACTCTTTCATCCTATTGGCCTTGTTTCTTGATACTTTGCTAAATATTTTGAATTTTTGTTTTCCATGTGTTGGCCTACTTTTTCACCACCCTTTTTTTGTTGTATTCTGTAGTGAAAAAACCCTAAATGTGTGCCCTAAAATTTTGGGAATTAGGTTGAAACCCTAGGCAAGAAATTCACCATAGAAACCGTTACGCCTTGTCTTGTTTTGCCCTAGCCTTTGAAAACCTTATAAAGTAATATTTCAAATACATTTTGGTGGGACACTCTTATGCTAAGGTTTATTCATGCAAAGATATCTTTATTCATATTTTTAATAAACCTTATAAAGTTTTCCTTAATTGCATTATTTTATTTGAAAAAGGTCCAAGTTGCAATATCTTTGAAGCACCATAGATCCTTTCAAGATTGAGGGTTAGGGCTTGCCCACAATATGGAAATGCAAGGTCTTTAAATAATTTGGCCAAGTGCCTTTATGACATGTAGCCCCTACCAATATTCAAACCTCAGTGCTCCGCAAAAGTTCTTAGTTTTCAGAAGCAGTAAAACCTTTTGCAGAGTTGTCAATGTTCCTCGTGCATGTTTTGAATTTTTTGTGATGTCATTGGTTGGTCTTTTAATGATATTAATACTTTGCAACTCATATTTTGTGATCATTGATTTAGCAAGCATCAAGGGATGGTGCTTGCCCACAATATGAAAATGCACGATTTTTAAGCAATGCGGGCAAAACCCTTTGTGATGAGTGGCACAGAGTGATATCATGGGGTTGCCTTTTGTTAGAGGGTAATAACACCTTGTCATCCATGGAAAATTTTCAGGTGAGTTGGAATAAAAAGGAAGTGCCTCATTGGTCCATCCAGCTGACTAAGTATACAGTCACAGAAGATTTTGATCACCGTAGATTTAAATAAGATCCAGGGTTAGCACTTACCCACAATATGGACTTGCTCGACATTTAAATAATGTGGGCAAGCGGGCACAGTGGGACCAAGACTTAAAAGGAATTTTGATTCATGCCATGCTGGAAAGGTTAGATGAAATAAAGCGAGCTCATTGGTGGTAGGTGACAAGTATGCCAAGTTGGAAGTGGTGATGTCACGAGCGCTGAAACTCTAAATGTCATAGTCAAATCTGTAAGAGCACATTGATTAAAAGATGATATTCTATTGGTCAAGCTAGCTGAGTAGGCCATCAAATAAAAAAAATTACACTCACCATCGATCTAATTAAGATTGACGGAGAGCACTTGCCCATAATAAGAAGATGCAAGGTTTTTAAATAATGCGGGCAAGCACCCTTTTGACACATGGCTGGGGGCTCTGAAATTTTTTAAGGCATTTTACTTTTTGAAATAAAGCCATCCAATCTTTGAGAGATCAATGAGTCAAATTCAAATTTGAAATATAACACCAAACTAATGGTTACAAGAATTAATAAGACTCAAATTTTCCTTCGTGCAAACTCAATGCACTGGTATAATATGAAAAATTGCCATTATTGAAGCACACAATCGTAGATTTTCTTAGAGTGAAAGGATTTCTAGAGCTAGGGCATATAATTTCTCAAGGGTTTCAGCGAATTTTCAGAGAAAATTGTAGAGAAAGAAGGGAAAATTTATCGGGTAAGTAACCTATGACCATAAGAAATCCATAATTTGTTGTTGTAAGAGTGTGAAATTTTAAAAATGCCTCCACGTAAAGACTTTATTGGACAGACTGATTATCTAAAGTTCTCTATGCATGATGACTTTTTAGAACAATTTCCTTTATCTATACATGAAATAACAAAGGGGAGGGAGATGATTCCTAAACGCCCTAGGGTAGCCATAGCAGATGGTTTTTATGACAAGGCTAACTGGGTATGAGATGCCTAGGTCTCCTTGTGAGGTCTAGAGTTGTTTAGAAAATGATTTTCAGAGAAAAAACTGGACACTCCTATGAGCAATGTATGAGAGTTTGACATTGGTAAATTAACAGTCCCCACAATTTTCTTTGATAGTGATTTGTTGATGGATTTGGCCAAGAAATATGATCCAATTACAAGGTAGGTAAAGAACCATGCTAGAGTAAACCTTTTTAGGGCTTTCCCTGAATTAATTAGAGAAATTTTCAATCTCAACTCTAACCATGTTGTGCATGAAACTATTGATATGGATGACTTTCAAGTGAGGTACAATGCACAAAGGGTTTACATAAGAATAGGGCCACTGTAGGAGCATGTTGCTAAAATTGGTACTTTTCCTATGATTATAGCCAGCACCCTCGAACCATTACTAAGAAGGCATTTTAACCTTAGGGCTCAGCCATTTTATTTTTCTCTTTGCAAGATTTTTGGAATGGATGAAGCCAAGCAAATCCCAGGCTCAATTGTCCTCATAATGGCTCAAACTCTTCAATTTGGGATGAGCACTATTCTAGATTTTGCTACTTTTCTTGTAAAGGAGATTCATAATGGTTTGATGGGGATAGCACGGGGAAAAGTGGATAAACCTTTATGTTGGTATTCCTTACTCATGTATGTATGTTTGTATAAGGGATTTACCTTTTTTTCCAAGGAAATGGAATTGGAAATGACCAAGGATGGAGAGAGGAATCCAGTGCAGTTGTGGAGTGTGGATATGACCTTAGAAGCCACACATGTCAGTTATGTGAGGTTTGACAGATATGTTGCATCAAATCTTAGATTGCTTTTGAGAAGAGATAGCCCTAGAATTCCACAAGCACTGTTAGAATTGGTCAGACCTAAAGACCATGCACAAGGACTATTGGTTAGTCATAATTGGGGGCATATAATCCGTTATAATGTTTAAACTATAATAAGAGTATATGATTTTTTGGCGAAGCCACATGTGTTGCCTTTTCATGTGCCCTTGAAGATAGGAATAGCTAAGCTCCTATAGCAAATATGCACTATAGATGAAAGAGAGTTGCCTAAGAAGGGTACATTTTTTCCAGTTGTTACTGTGGCACATGATTTTGTCTTTGTAAGGAAAGGGTGGAAGCATTTGAATTTGTTCTTAGATAGATATAACATGACAGAATCTCATGCCAAGTTTATTGATCCTGAAGGATTCTATGACCTCTTAAGAGAGAGAATAAAATCTTTGCGAATGGTGCAAGAAGTTTACTACCTGGAGGATGTGATTAGAAATGTTTTTACTTTGCAAGAACAAGAATTGAGAAAGGAGAAATGGATAGTATTTAGCAAAACCCTAGAATTCATTAATTCTTTTGACCCCCATTATGATCCATTGAAAGATAAGAAATATTGGGGAGTCAAGATGCAGGCATTGATAAATAATTTTGTTGTGATAATACAAGCCATGAATGAGAAGAAGGATGCATATGTCAAGGCTTATCCAGACAAGGCTGCAGAGGTGTAGAGGAGAATAAATAGTAGAAATATGGTGTCTCCTGGTCAGTATACTTTGCAAAAAAGAGCAGGTTATGTGATGGTTAAAAATGTGCAACAGGTTCCCGTACAACAAAGGCCAAGGCCAAAAAGCTCACCTATAGCCAGTGCTCCAAAAAGACAAAAATTAGAGCAAGGGTCTTCTTCTCAAATGGAGCAATATTCCCCAAGCTAGTCTCCAATTAGAATTGATGATGAAACATCTCTAAGATAGCAGCTTAGACAAATTGGTGGAGAGGGAGATGTAATTGTTACCTCCACAGGTTTGGAGATTGGAGAGCCATGAGAACCACCTACACCTTCCTTGGATTTAACTATTGTTGATTACCAAGGTAAGGAAATTGATCTAATAGTTTCCCAAGCCTCAAAAAGGTTTATTAATGATAAAAAATTTGTGAAATCTAGGGCATTTGCACAATTTTTATGGAGGCTAAATATAGGAAATTTTGAGAAGACTTGTGAAAAGATAAAGGCAGAGCAACCTGATAAATCAGACTCTATTATTAAAGAAAAGGTAAAATCTAAGTTTCTGAATGATTTTTCTCAATTTACACCTAAGGCCGGAAGGCAAGTAGTTAGACAGTTAGGAGTCCTTATTTTACCTAAATGGGATATAGTGAATGCCATAGTTTTTGATTCAGTAAGAAAGCAAAAGGATGTTCAGCTTAAGACTAAGGAAGAGATATTACAGGCTCATAGGGGAGTCAAGTTTAGTGATGACCACCAAGCCCTTGTTATTTGGTCAATTTAAAAAAGAGACAAGACCAAAATGCAGGAAATCTCTATTGCACAACATACTGGTGCATTGATAGTTTTAAGGGCCGGTGAGGTAGGTAGTAAGCAGATAATAGGAATGGCCTTAGAAATGTTGAAATTCGGTAGTGTTGTATCTGGCCAAGAAGAAGATAGATTTTCCCAACTCAAGGCTAGGTTTGAAGAAGTTTTGAAAGCATATGAGGAGAGGGGTATGTAGATACAATCATTAGAGAACAAAATATCTCAAATGGAGAAGGTACTTGGGAAGAGAAAAGTACAAGAAACTAGTAAACCAAGGATTATGTACCCTCCATGGCCACCTGTTGAGCCTTTTAAATCAACTCCAATTGTTGAAATACCAGACACCTCAGAGAGGCCATCATTCTACACTGCGGAGGAATTTGAGGAAGAAAATAATAAATTATATGCACTGCATGTGGAACTAAATGATCAGTATGAAGAAAAATTGAGGTAGGGTGTCATGTATTTGGTAGATAGAATTGAATGGCCATCATTTTTTGATTTTTTATCAGGGATTGCAACCATCAAGTATGAGTTGAAGAAAAATGAAGCTACATTTAGACCCCTTATGCAGAAATGGATAGAAAGAAATAAAGATATCACTACTATGTGTATATCTGTCATTCAACTACCATGTCATCAAATAGAATAGATCTTTGATTTGCTAAATAAATTGCAAGGTTTTGATGACAAACAAGATTCTTTTCAAAAAAGATTAATTATTTGTTTTTCCAAGTAAATTGCAAAGAAGTTTGATTTATTTCCTTGTGCTTTAAAGAACATTGATAAAGTGAAGGAAAAGGAAGAGTGGAAAAAGGGGTTGGTAAAAGTACAGTTATTTTACAATGATGTCAGGAAAAACCTTGTTGATATAGAGGCAATTGCAAATTCTTTGATAACTATACATAGAGAGGTTCTAAATTTTGATTGGCCAGATGACACTACTTATAATGGGTAGAAAGATAAGTTCATGTCTATAGAGAAGATGTTAGAAGATGACGAGGTAGAAGATGATGCAAGTGTAACTATTACTTTAACAGTTGATGATGAAGACGGAGAAAATCCCCAAGTTGAAGTAAACTTGCAGGTAATTGAAGAGGACACATCACTTTCAAGCCTCATGGTCACTTATTCTGAGGAATCAAATTGATAGAAGAATCAAATCATTGTACTTTGCCGATTCCAAGGGATGTAACAGAAATGGGCCCACAAAAGGAATGTTTGATGTATAAGTCTTTTTGTTACTCATATTTTGTCATTTTGTGATAGGTGTATGTAAATAACTATTGTAAAGGACACCTGTCAAATTCTCTTAGCCTGAAGCTTATTGCATCTCACATTATTTAAGTGAGATTCTAGGGCTAGAGAATGGTCCGATTTTCTAATGCTTAAGTGATATACTTAGTTTTTTTTCAGTCCAATGTTTGGAGCAAGTTTTATGATGTATTATCTCTGTTAGTTCCTAAGAATACATTAATATAGAATGATCTCTGTGTTTTTCCTAAGGTCATTCTAAGTTTACTACAAATGTATACAATTTTCAAAGAAAATGAATACAAATTATGAGCTGTCCCATTTCAGTTCTTTCTGAATTTTGTCTCCTTTTAGTTACTTGGTCATCTTGATATTCTATGAGTAAAGGCTTGTGCAATTGAATGCAATCCAATTAGGTTGTATATATGTTCACCACTGCTATTAGTCCAATGGATTAAGTAAAAGCTTTGATGAATTTGATAAGGTTGCTATAGTAGTAGGAAGGATTTTTTGAATGATAAATTCTAATAAGAATTGCTAATAATATTTGTTGTAAGGCAACAAATTAGATCTATAGATTTTAGTAGACTCTGAACCCTAATGGATTAGGCACTGGTCAAATTGATTTAGCTGGAAGAGAAATGTGTCATAAATAGTTTTCAAATGTCGAATTATAATCAATTTTACTTTTATTTCCTGAAGATCTTCAAAGTTGGTCGGTACTTGTTTGCATGGAATATTTTAGCTTCAATTAGCCACTATTGCTGAGAACACGTGCATATCTATAGAAGAATTTTGGCCATATCTGTTATATGGGATGTGTTTATCAAATTGTCAAGAATTATGCATGTATTTGAGGATTTCATATGAGAATCAAAATGAAACTAAAATAATTCTCATACAGTGTTTCCTAGTCTTGAATCATCCATGGGTATACCCACCCTGGTTTTGTAGAGCCTAAAGAGTAGAAAACCACCCTTGGTTTTGTTGAAGTTGGGACCAAATGGTTTGCACATATGATTGTTAATAGGAATTGGCTAATCCTTAGATTGTGTGAGTGATATCATTTTGATATTGAGCATTTTGATGATTCAATAGTTTTAAAACACCAACACCATGTGTGGGTTGAAATCTAGGATTTCATCCCAACATTTTCAAGTAATTTTTTTGGTAAAATAAAACAATTCCTTAACAAAAATTCCTTTACTCTTCCTTTAACTCTATTTTTTTCTATTAACTTGGAATTGAAATACTATCATAACTTTGTATGTACATAGCCAAGGTTTAAGATCTTTTCCCCATGTATCAAATGCATTATTTCCTTCCTTCTTGTAAGTTCTCATAAGCTCAACTACTTCTAGTGATATGTTTTGAACAAAATAAGTTTATTGTGTATTATTTTGCTAATCTATACTTAGACAATTTTTTGAGATATTAAACTTCAAATTTATCCTTTCATTTTTCCTTCTCAAAATAAGCTAAATGTTTCTATGATAAATGAAAACACTAACAAATATCCTTAGCCAAATTTCCTACAATATCCTACTTTTCCATTGATGGCAACATATGGAAAAAATTGGCTAAGTGTTTAAAATTTACAAAATTCAAAATTGGTGAAGTATTTCACATGGCCATCAAAATTTCAAAAATGTGGATCAGTTTTGTTCATTTACCATATTTTACATATAAGCTCCCCCTTAGATTATCTTCTAACTTATATCTCCTTTTACATTGCTACATACTATCAATGTTATATTTTAACAATCTTTCATACTAACACTTTCTCTTCCCCTTTGACATCAATGACAAAGGTGAGTCAAAAAGATATATAAATGTCAAATTTGTGGTTCTACCTCTATGACTTCATCATGTTGTTGGCTGGAAAGAAAGAAATGCAATGCAATCTACAAATTTATTCTTTAGACTGGTGAATTTTTTGTCCCAATTGTCATTAACTTCTTTTGCAATGCCGATTAAAGCACAAAGCCTATAGGACACTACCTCTATTGCATCAAAGCTTGGATAAGAAAAATTATCATATGCTTCTTTTTCCTCATAATAGGTATCAAGCTGCCTCTAAACAATGTCAACCCTAAATCTCAAGTCCTCTCTTAATAGTGAGAATATTTTTAGGATTCTTTCACTATTTAGCTTAGTAATTCTTAACTCCATCATTGATCTTACTAATTTTCTATTCAATATATAGGATATTTCCCTTAGGGTCTTTGAGCTCATTCACAACTTTCTCCAATTCATCTGATTTATCCTTAATGCTCTTAGAGATGTCTTTAGAGTGTTTGTGTGTAAGTACACATTTTGCATATAAATCATTTCCCTTTGTAGAACAATTACTCAATACTTTAATACATAGATCTAGTGTTGTAAGATCATTCCTTATGTTTCCACACACTATATTGAAATTTTTTTTATCATGAATTGCCTTTCCTCTAAGGTTATTTGCCTCCTCAAGTGTAGGAAAATGTATATCAAAGGATTCTATACAACTATTTTTGCTCTCTTCTCAATATTCTCTTCATTTGATTTTACTAGAGAGAGTAGTGTACTCTACAATTTCTCAATAGATAATCTTAGTAAACTTTGAGGATTCTTTCTCATCGTTCATGATTCTTTAAGAATCTTTCCAATTGAGAAAGATGACAACTAAATGCACTTTTGAATATCAGTGCTTTCTTCAAACATACTTGTTATATCCTATGGAAAATCTGAGAAAACTTCTCAAAGGGTGACTTTGAAGTACTTTCTTGTATATATTTTGTTGGTTTAAGAAGGGTTTGTAAAACTATCATCTATTTTGATTCATCCTCCTTTTGATTTTCTATTCCTATCCTTGGTTCAACAAATAGTTGAGATGGTTACATATTCATCTAATTGTGTCTCTACTTCTCTACTATTTTTTCTACTTCCTTGACTACTTGGGGTGAATAATTGATGTACACTTTCTCAGTAGTTGGTGTTAATAGTGTCAAACTTGGTTGTGGCAAAGTCAAAGTTAATCCTTGTGTTTATTGTTCACTATGAAGAATTTTTTGGTCTTCCTTACTCATTTTATCATCTTCATCCTTCAAACTAGAATAATAATAAATGTTTCCAATGGCAAAATTGCTAACATTGAAGTCATGCTAATGTGCAAATGGATTAACTAATGTGTTAGAAATGGGGTCCTCACTTGTGTCAATAGTTATTCTTTCTCCCCTTATGACCATGTTGTCATCTTTCTCATCTAGTGTATCATTAACTTTAGTGTCCATAATTGTGTCATCTTACTACTGGTCTACTATTGTAGCTAGCTCATTCATCACTTTCACAATTGTTTCCTCTATTTCTTTTGTTACTTCCTCATATATTCCACCTATTATCTAAATTTTCCTTGTTTTCTTTCTCAATAGAGGCTCTAACATTATCACGATCTCTTGTAGTTTATTTTCATTATCTAGAATGCAAATTTTTTGAATTGTATTTCTCTTATCTATTTGTCCTCTTCAATCACTCTTTTATTCTTGGTCATTTTACTCTCATATAGTTCATTGGTATATATTTCCATGATTATGTATGAAATATTATTTGAACTATACTATAAATTATATCATATGGGTGATCATTGCATTTTCTAGTTCTATCTCTTTTGTAAAAGATTATATAATTCATAGTATTTGTTCAATTATTTCAAGTTCACATCCTTTATGATCATCTAGTTCATTCTTCCTATCTTAGGTTTCTAACTTTTCTTCTTTTGTACTTGTTGTGGTTTTTTGTGTGGTTTATCCTGTAGTTTTTTTGAGTGGAGGGGATATTTGACCTCTCATCTTCTTTACTGGTTTCTCTTCCTCTTCTTGTGCTTGACTTTTATTTCCAATGTAAGTAGCCAATACCTTTAGCTTCTTTCTAAGTACTAGTCCAAATGTCATATCTTTAATCCATATATACCTCTTAGGTTTTTTTTCCTCTTCCTCTATCTTAACTGTGACCTCTTTTGGTGAAGACCTTGTTGATTTCCTTGTAGAAGGTGCAGGATTGTAATAATTCTAACTTCTTCTTCTATTGGCTCATCTACCAAGGGTTTTGTAGGTGTAGTTGATTCTAGTGGAATAATTGAAGGTGGAGGTATGTTTGTAGAAGGTTCTATTAACAAAGGTTGACCAATTAGAATGTTACTCTGTCCACTTTCTCTCATCTAAAATGTTGTTTATTGGATTTGACATATTCTTCCTTGATCATTTGAGTGTCCCTAAGCATCTTCTTTACTACATTGTCCACTTTCTTCTTTGATGCTTTTGATATCTATAGTTATTGTGCATCTGATAGTCTCTCCTCTTTTGTGCCACATCTATCACTATTATCATCCAAATCAAATTCCAATATTTCCTTTGCATAGCCATCTATCATGTCTTATATCAATTCATAGCCTAGTGGCTCAACAAGCATAACTCTTGGTTCTACTACTTCCATGCAAATCTTATCAGTTTCAATCATGAAAAATATATCTTCCTTGTATTTTTCTATAGTTGATTGTAGAATTATTACTCTCTTCTTCATCTTAGACTAAAATTATCTCATCATTTTTGTTATAATGTTGTTCATGTAATCCTCTGAAGTTTTCCTAAAATAATTGCACACTAATTCCAATTACATTTATTAGATTTCTATTTAGATTAATGCGCATTGGGAATCTCTTCAACACATGAAAGAATAGATAAGTAAGTAGTGATTCAAAACTGAAAGTTGCATACTTATTCTTCTTTATCCTCTCAAAGTTATCAACCATTTTTTTCCTCAAAACTTCACAAAGATTTACTTATTTCCTGTCCACACATATCTTATAGGCTTCATTAATGAATCTTGTTGACACTTCATCATCTCTAGAACTAGAATTTATCTTGTATGCCAGGACTTTGTTGATAAATCTCATATCATTTTTTTTATCTTGCTTAACATTATTCCTCTTCCGTTCCATTTAGTTTTTGTATTTTGTGGTACAATATTTTTCACATTCTTTATTAATGGGAATTATTCCTTTGTTTATCAACCATGTCACTTCATGGATTAGTTCACTAGTAACTTAAATGGATTGATCTCCAATCCAAAAATTTTTTTCATGTACACAATTCAAAATTATTCTTATCCATTCCTCATTGCCAAATTCATGATGAAATATTTACTACACAACCTTAAGTTTCCCTAGCTTCTCAAAACCTTCCTTAAATAACATATCTTTCTTATACACATTTTTGAATTCACTCATAATGTTAGAATCTCCAATAGTTTCAAAATTAAAGTTAATTTATGCCTTGTAATGTTCCATAGTTAAAACTTTGTCTGGTATTTGCAAAAATGCCCCAGCAGGGTCATCTTCCAAATGTGAAATAGGGTTTCTTTTGAATTTATGCCTAGGTTTCTCCATAGTATCATGCACAAGTGAAGGGTCCATTTTAACAAATATTTAGATTCAAATTTTCTTCATAAAGTAACCTTATAATCATAAAATACCTTGTTTATCACAAATTTAGGATTTGTTAGAAATTCATTCAAATTGTTGCTCAAATTCTCCAAATCTCTTTCAAGTTCCTTTCAATCTTCAATCATTCAAGTGGTGTGTAAATTAACTGATCTCAATACTTAAATCCTTACAAAATATCATAAGCATTATTGAGGCATGTTGGGAAATCTCTTCAAAATATGAAAGAATAGATAAGTAAGTAGTGATTCAAAACTGAAAGTTTCATACTTATTCTTCTTTATCATCTTAAGGTTATCAATCAACTGTTGTCTCAAAATATCACAAAGATTTACTTTTTTCATATCCACACACATCTTATAGGCTGCATTAATGAATCATGCTAACACGTCATCATCTCTAGAATAGAAATTCATCTTGTATGCCAAGATTTTGTTGATAAATCTCACATCATTTTGTTTGATTTTTCTTAACATAATTCATCTTTCCATTCCATTCAGTTTTTATGTTTTTTGTACAATCTTTTTTCACATTCATTTCTTTAATGGGAATTATTCATTTGTTTCTCAGTCATATCACTTCATAGACTAGATCACTAGTAATTTAAATGGGTTGATCTCTAATCCAAAACTTGGTACCATGGACAAATCTCATAATAATTCTTATCCATTCCTCATTCTCAAATTCATGGTGAAATGTGTACTGTGCAACCTTAAGTTTCCCTAGGTGCTCAAAACCTTCCTTAAATGGCATATCTTTCTTATACACATTTTCAAATTCACACATAATTTCAAAATCTCCAATGGTTACAAACTTACAGTGAATGTATGGTCTATAATCTTCCATGATCAAAACTTAAAACTCCATCAAGTATTTGCAAAAATAGCCTAGCAGGATCATCTTCCAAAGGTGAAATGGGGTTTCTTTTGAATTTAATCCTAGGTTTCTACATAATATCATGCACAAGTGAAGGGTCCATTTTAACAAATCTTTAGATTCAAATTCACTTCATAAAGTAACCTCATAATCATAAAATACCTTTGTTATTGAAAATTTAGGGTGTGTAGAAATTCATTCAAAGTACTACTCAAATGCTCCAAATTGCCTTCAAATCTCTTTCAAGTTCTTTTCAATATTTGATCATTCAAATGGTGTGCAAATTAATTGATCTCGACATTTAAATCCTTACATAATCTCATTTACATTGATTGTTCATATATGCATTACTCAAAAATGTTATATTGTATCTAGTAGGCTAAAAAATATTATCATGATCATATACAATAATATTTCTATATGTGTTCTTAAACATAGCTTTATAATATCATTTGCATTCTTCTCTCAAGCACGCAAAGCTTTATGTTACCATTCAAGAGGCTGCTAAATTTTCAAGCGCATGTCCCCTATTTCCTTAATGAATTGATTTCTCAAATTGACAAAGGGTTCTCAGATACAACTATTGATTTCATCTTGTTTTCTGATGTTTCTTTTGTCTTTTCTACCCATATCTTATTGATTGCTTGCAACTGTTCCTTCTTGAAAAAATGTTTTATCAAGACTTTCAACTTGCTTTCCTTTTGCACTTTCATTCCTTCTTACATTGTTGTTCACATTACTTCTTAGTTCATATTCTATGATCTCATGTTAGGTGTTCTCATGTTGTTCATTCTACAAAATCTTGTTGTGTGTCCCAAGTTGTTACAAATCTAACATGTTATAATATTCTTTTCATATCTAGGTCTGAAATGACTAGTCTATAGTCTACATTCTCTAGAAATATGTCCAAAGTTGTTGCATTTATAACACATAACTCCATTTCTTAGTACATTTGTTTCTCCCAAAGGTCTACTAGTAGTAGGGTTAGTACTTCCATACAGTTTATCATTATTATTATATATAGGTTTCCTACATTCATTAGATTTATATCCATAAGAAAACTAAGTATAATAATAACCAAAAAAGGGTTTAGCATACTTACATGTGCAGTCCTTCTTTAGGTGTCCAAGATAATTATATGTAAAGCATCTTCCATTAAATTTTTTCTTTACTTATTCATATTTTTTAGGTTGATTAGGTACCTCTTTGTTTAGATCTTTTTGTTGATTAGACTATTGCTTCACTAGTTCTTGTTATGTAGTAACTTTAGATCCTTTAGATGATTCCCCTTAGACATATCCAATCCCCATTTTGTCTCCAATAGATCCTTGTGCCATAATCTTCTCATCAAGCTTCTTAGTACTTGAATATAAATTCTCAAGTCATTTCTTTGTTTGTGTAAGTTCTCCTTTAACAATAGTGGTATACTTCTCAAGTTTTTTATACCATACCTTTGTAGTCTCAAGTTCAAATATCACTTTGGTAAGTTTGGACTTCATATCTATATTGTCAGATCTCAAATATGGTCAAATTTTCTACTCATCTTCCATCATGCTCATCTTCAATTTTGTAATTTCAAGCTCATGTTTTAGAATTTATTTCTCCTTCTTAAGCTTTGAAACTAGTTCACTATCCTTGATCTAATCATGTGACTCTTTATTTTTCAATCTTGATGGCTCATTCTCCTCTTTCAATTTTTAAATGAAGTCTTGTGCATCCTTAAGTTTTATCTTTAGTCTGAGTTAAATCTTTTGCATCCTTAAGTTTTATCTTTAGTTTATGTATGTTCTTCATAACTGTATCAAGTTCCTCAAGATTCTTTTTCAATTGATCAATATGCATAGAGAACTTAGTTAAGTTTCTATGCCACCTCTAAGTGATTGTGCTCTGATATAATTGTTAGAAATAGGGAATACTGAGAGGGGAGGGGTAAATCAATGTTCCACAAACTTTTTCCCAACTATGGATATTATTAACAATCTATAAACTTGCATGTATGATCAAAATGATAACATAATGAAAATCATAACACCATTATTTTTTAACTAGGGAAACCCTTGCCAAGGGAAAACCCTGGTGGGGATGGTACCCACAAAATGATCCACTAATCAAAATTATCTTGTGAAAGATATTGACCCTGTTAGGATTCTACTACATCTCTATAGTGTATATGTTCTCATTATAGGACTAGGCCTTTTTAGAAGCTTCAACCCTATTAGGAGGTGGTGTTAAAAGACAAAAGTATGCAAGAAGATTCCACTTCTCAAATAATCAATAATATATTTGCAATGCTATCAAAAGAGATAGATACAAAAACCTTTTACAGAGTGATGATATCTTTAATATTTGATATGTCATTTTGGTATCTTCATCAAAATTGATCATACAACCATACGGCTCTATGCTAGCAACAATTTCACATTAATATTGACCATATAAAGTGAGCATTCAAATATTATATGATTACAATACAATTCCACAATTCACTAAACAAAATGTTCTTTCTTTAGACCAAACTCTTTCATCCTATCAGCCTTATTGCTTGATACTTTGCTAAATATTTTGTATTATCTTTTGGCAAGTGTAGGTTAACATCTAGGGTGTCATCCCAAAATTATCAAGTAATTTTTTTGGTGAAGAAAAACAATTTCTCAACCAAAATTCCTTTACTCTACCTTTATCCATGTTCTTTTATGTTAACCTCTACCTAGAAAAATTGTCATAATTTCGTTCGTACATAGCCAAACTTTAAGTGCTTTCACCCATGTGTCAAATAAAATATTTCCTTCCTTCATATAAGTGTGCATAAGCCCAAGTGCTTCTAATAATTTGTGCTGAACAAAATAAGCTTATTGTTTATTGTTCTTCTAATCTATACTTAGACAATTTCCTAAACTCTTATACTTCAAACTTATCCTTTCATTTTGCCTTCTCAAAATAAGCTTTATGTTTCCATAAATGGCAATCCTTAAAAATCTCCTTAGAAAAATTTCCAATATTAGTATAGATGTACAAATTCAAAATGGTGTCACACATCTTCTTTGTCATATCTAACAATACAATATACACATCTTCTATTTCATGCATTGGATTAAGTTGAGTTCTATTGGATAAAATTGTGATTCTCGGCATGAAGGAGAGGTATTGAGAAACCTAATACTTCTATTCCTAATTATATAGAGAGTTTTCACCATCAGCTTCATGTCTATCATGCAAGGAGTATTTTAGTTTGAAAATTTTAGATTTAGTGTATTTATGAGCTTGTGGTTTTCTATAAACCACTTCATGCATGTAAACATTTATGGTAACCTAAAAACCATCATGAAATTGTATTAGTACTTGGGGTGGTACATATTGTAGCACTTGAGGTCAAAATTAGAGGAGAGTGTTCGATGGAGGTGATTTCTCCTAGTTATAGTTTCTCTACATTGAACAATTGTAACTAAGCCATTAATCTAGTTAGAGACTCAGATCCACTATTTATGCAAAGTTTCAATTCTATCTGCCATCTATGCAAATTCTTAGCTTAGATCAATTAGTGTAAATTATCTAATGGTAGCATGCAATAAAAAGGGCCATTGATATATATGTAAAATTTTAAACAAGATATATCTATAAGATGTAATACTGATATATACATATGATTTGAAGTAAAATATATATATAGTTCATTCTTCCCCAAAATTGTTTGTCCTCTACTCAATAATCTTTTATTTGTATATTGATTTCTTAATGTTAATTTTCTCTTTGAGGTGTTGTTGTCCAATTTCTATAGTTGTTCCTCCACTTCACAAATTGTTGATAGTTTTAATGTTATTTCTCTTGTAAAGAACTATAGAGATATTTTGTGTGGTATGTCACTAGCAGCATATGGTCTAACAAATTATGTATAATCTTAAGTGTCATTAACAAAGATTGTAACTATATATGTGTATCACTATTTAATGTTATGTGAATTATTTACAAAGACTCCAAATGATATACTTCAATGCTCAAACTAGTAAAATGTTTTTGCACAAATATCTATGATTAATTATTTTCTTGTCACATTAGACAACTATATCTTTAATTAGGATTTTTGTGAAGGCTCTACAAATTTGGTGCTCTCTGCGTTTTAAATTTTGATGGTTGAATTGTTTGTTTAGAGGGGAGTCCTCCCTATCCCCACCTATTATGAGATCCAATTCTCCCCCAATAGTAGGACTTGAGGCCCAGGCTGTGGGGTATGGGGTGTCTAACAGCACTAGGGTGAGTTTGTCAAATTCCTATCCTCTTTTCCCTCCTAAATCCTACTAGAAATATGTGCTTCTTAGGGCCCCAAAAGGAGGCTTGGAGTCTTTTTTTACCAATATATCTTCCCACAAGGATTTTACTAAGATTACTCTACCTGATGAAGTGGTCGAGAGAATGATGGTTGGTCTTAATGTGGATTTAGTTGGGCACTCCTTCAAATTCTGGCCTACCATTAACATGGTCTAAAAATGGGTTTTCCTCAATTGGAAACTCAAAGGAAGTATCTACATTTTGGTAGATTTGGTTACTCTAGGGAAATCGAGGTTGTTCTATACTAGGTTTTGTGTTAATGTTTACGTCAGTAGTTCCCTCCCCAAACTCATCAATCTCATATCCAAGTTGGGTAGCTGGTCTCAGGTGGTAGAGTATGAAGGTGCCTCCTTTTTTGGTCAAATCTACAACTCCAAAGGGAACACCTACATTGATTGTAAGGATCTAAATGCTAAATAAGGAAAGCTCAAAGATAAGGAAGCTTTTGATACCTGTGTGGCCTCCCCACTAATGGAAGTGGCCTCTAATGTAGCCCTCATTCCCTAGTTGTCAATGGATAGTTTGACTATAACCCTTATTTCCCAGTTGGCCCTTGTAGAGGGGAACTTACTAGAAGAAGGAGAAATGGCCTTTGTAAAATTTAACAAGTTGGTGCCCTCAACCAACCTAGATGTGAGTATTCTAGTTTGCCACTTGTTTGGAGACTAGCCAAATTTTGGGTGTAATTTCACCAGTGTAGGCCCCTTCATCTATTGGTCAAAAGGAGGTGACATCACCCCCTAGGGCTCTCAATATGATGAATAGGGAGGAAGAATGAGAGACCCCAAAAAAAAAGACCAAAGGTAAGATGATGGATGTGGGCAACAATACTAAGGTGGGAAAACCTTCTGAAAGGGCATCACATCACAAGTAAGTTGTATAGGAAATAGTTACATGGAGACAACTCTCCTTGGATCTCAACACCAATGGTATGAAATGGTTTTACTCTCTTGGAATATAAGGGGTTTGAACAACACCCTCAAGAAATGCACTGTTAAAAATTATATTACCAATTATAAAGTTCATAGTCTACTGCTTCAAGAAGTTACAATGACTTTTGACAATTTCTCCACCCTTATGGGAAAAGTGTGGTCCAATGCTTTATTTTTTTACTCATAGGGTAATGGGTCCTTTGGAGGTATTTTCACCATCTACAATCTTGCTTCTATCAAAGGGGATGTGTTTTTATTTTTGCAACATTTTTTTGTTGTCTCCTCCACACTAGCTCTACAATGGAGAAGTTTTAATGTTTATGATATGAACACTAGATAGGATAGGTCTACTTTATGGACTAACCTTTTTACTTTATTCCATGGATTCCCTTCTGATCAAGTCATGGTTTTGGGATATTTTAATTCCCCCATTTTCCCCTCAAAGAAGTTAGCAAGATTAGTGGATTACTTTGATAACATGGAAGACCTTTCTCATTTTCTTGCTTCTAATGGCCTCTTTGACATGGAACTCAATGGCTCCCCCTTTACCTAGTCTAATAATAGAAAAAGGAACTCACCTTATTCACATCAAACTAGACAAATTTCTCACCTCTTCTTCTTGGGATCTAGGCCATACTCCCACCTTGTCCTCTTGTTAAGAATAACATCAGACCATAATCTACTCCTCTTCAATTGCCAACCTGTTAAACTACCCCCACCCTAAGCCTCCCCCTTTAGGTTTTAGATTACTTGGAAAACCCACCATTATCTTAGGGACATCATTTTTCAATGTTGTTCTTCCCTTATTGAGGGCTTCATTGTGTATAGAGTGGCCTATAAGTTGGAACTTATAAGAAATTGAGTGAAAGGCTGGAAAAAAACTAGTTTTGGAAATATCTTCATCATGAAGGAGTTGGATGAAACACCAGATAAATTATAGAAGGATATAGAAAATGGGGACACTTCCATCAATTTATATTTGGAGGAAGAATCTATAAGAAAATATTGGAGGGACACTTCTACTAGAATTGAATTTTTTTAGAAACAACAATTGCAGATTAAATGGTTGAAAGATGGAGATTGCAACTCTGCTTTCTTCAATAGATCGGCATGTAAACACAAGAAAAGGAATACCATTCTTAGTCTTAATGACCAAAATAGGGACATGGTTACTAAATAGGCTAAGCTAGAGGATATAGCCTCATACTACTCACATCAATTCTTTTACAACAATGGTGATATTAATGTGGATTAGCTGCAAGAATAGCTCCTCTCCAATCTCCCCAAATTGATTCTCCTAAGGATAATGTATTTCTTCTCTCAAAGGTCTTTGATGATGAGGTTAAAAAGGAAATCTTCTCTATGGATGTATACAAAGCTCCAAGCCTGGATGGCTTCCCTCTAACCTTCTTCAAGATCTATCGGGATATTATATGGATTGATGTCTACTAGGCTGCTAGAGATTTTGTTGGAATGGATAAATTGCTTAGACAGTGAAATGATACCTTCATTTTTCTGGTCCATAAAATTGACAATCCCACCTCTATGGCTGATTTTCATCTCGTTAGTCTTTGCAACACACTCTATAAAGCTTTATCTAAAATATTGGTCAACCAAATCAAACCCTTCCTTGGAAAATTTGTTAGCCCTAACCAAGAAGGGTTTGTTCTAGGAAGTTAGATAATTGATGTTTTTATTACCTCTCATGAGGTCATCCACTTTATGGACTGTAGAAAATTCCCCAGAATAGCACTCAAGCTAGACATCTCTAAAGCTTGAGACAAATTCAGTTGGGCTTTTCTCTACAAGGGGTTAGAAACTATTAGGTTCAATCAGAAATTCATCTCCATTATCAAAGAGTGTGTGGAAAGTATCGAATTTATGGTCATTATGAATGGTAAACCTAGTCAAAAGTTCAATCTTTCCAAGGGGATTCACCAAGGGCATCCCTTATCCCCTTACCTCTTCATTCTTGTTGTTGAATTCCTTGGTAACAACATGACCCACCTGGTCAATACTGGAGTTGTCAAGGGAATCAAACTTGCTTCCACTCTCCCCCTAGAAGTTCTTCAACATTTTTTGACGATAATTTCTTCTTTGGAGCCTCCTCTGTTGTTGAAGCTAGAGATTGGAAAAATATTCTTTGCAACTATGTCACTATCTCAGGTCAATTCATTAACTATCAGAAAAGAAAGAAAAAAATCATCTTTAATACTAGCCTTAAACTATAGGGAAATATTATTGATATCTTGATTTCCAATTGGCTACCCTCCCCTTGATGTATCTAGATCTCCCCCTTATAGTTAAGAAGGTTTGGAGGGACTTTTAGAATTCTATCCTTGAAAGAACCTAGGAGAGCTGGAAGGTTGGAATGGTAAGCTTCTCAACAACGTTGGCAAGCTTTAGCTAGTTTCTACTATGCTTCAAGGCATCCTAATTTATTTCATATCTATCTTCAAAATCTTGGGAGCTATGGTTGACAAGCTAGAGAAAATTCATAGATATTTTATTTGGTTAGAAGGAGAAGATCATAAGAGATTATTGTTGGTTAATTGGGACCAGGTTTGTCTACCTAAGAAGGAGGGGTGTGGGTCTGTGCAAGATTTGCAACTTAAAACATGCTATTCTAGCCAAGGCTTCCTGAAACCTCCTAACTAAGAAATCTAGTTAGTACAAAATTATGGAGGCAAAGTATCTAAATTGGAGTAGCTAATGTAAGATTCTTGTTGAAAATGGGCACCCCCAAAGCTCTAAACTATGGAATAGCATTGTCAAAAGTCATAAAATTTGGGAGAAAGGTATCCATTGGAAAATTGGAAATGGATGGGACACCCAATTTTGGGAGCGTTCTTGGCTTCAAAATTCTACTCCCAGAAACAGCCAGTCTTCCCCAATTTGTAATACCCTCCTCTCAGTTGGTTTGTTGCTAGGAAATTACATTTCTAATGGTAAGTGGATTTTGCTATAAGCCTTGGTAGGTGACAATAAAGGCATGAAATTTCTTGTTGCTAAGGTAGATACCCTTCTTTTGGATCATAGGATTCCCTTGGATGGAAGCCCAGATAGGGTGCTCTAGAAAATTTAATCAAAATAAAAAATTCTATGTCAAATTTACATACAACCTACTTATAAATGGTTTTATTGATAATTCCTATTGGGGAAAGGTGTAGAGCCACCAACTTTTACCTAAAGTTTTTTTTTTTTTGGTATCTTGTCGTACAACAAAATATTCTCACCCAATTTTGGGAGGACGCTTGGCTCCAAAATTCTACTCCTATCAATAGTCAATTTTCCCCAATTTGTAATATCCTTCTTCTCTTGGTTACTTCACTGGAAGGTAGTTACATTTCTAATGGTAAGTGGATTGGGAAAGAAGCCTTGGTGGGTGATAAACAAGGCATGAAATTTCTTTTTGTTGAGCTAGATACCCATCTTTTGGATTAGAGGATTCCCCTGGATGGAAGCCCAAATAGGGTGCTCTAGAGAATTAATCAAATGCAAAATTCTCTATCAAATCTTCTTACAACCTTTATCAATGGTGTAACTGATAATGCCTATTGGAGAAAGGTGTGGAGCCACCAAATTCTACCTAAAGTTAATTGTTTATGGTGGCTTGCCTTATAGGGGAAAATTCTTTCCCTTAACAATCTAGTTAAACAAGGATTTAGCCTAGCTAATAGATGTTGATTATTTTTGGATAAAGAAAGTATATATCACCTTTTACTCCACTATGAATATGCTAAAGCTATTTGGAGTCATGTTCAACATAGCCAGAACATATCATAGGTATTCAACTCTTCCATCCAACAGTTCTTTTTAGATTGGAAGTTTCCCTTCCTAAATCCTAGTCTCCACCTACTCTAGCAACAAATCCCCCCACACATTTGTTGGTGCATATAACCGAAAAGAAATGATAGGATTTTTGGAGGCATTTCTCTTTCCCTTGATATTGTTTTCAGAAATGGTTTCTCTCCCATAAGGAAAAATTTTTGGCTTCCTAAAGAAAGACTCCCTATTTCCCCCCTATGGTTGAGGAGCTTCAGATTACTATGAATTGGAAGATTGACAATAATTTATCCCTATTTTGTGACTCCAAATCTAAGGCTAGAAAGGCTACTAAGTGGTCTCCTTTGATTCCTTAGTGCTCAAAGCATAATTTTGATGGTGTTGCTAAAGGGATTTTTCAGGCTGGAGGAGGTGTTTTGATAAATTTGGATGGGCAACCTCTGACTTCCTTTGTGGGTCCTCTTGAAGAGCATTCTTTTAACCAAGCTAAAGGGATGGCTCTCTTATGGGGTCTACGCATGGCTAATGAATTGGGCCACACAAAGCTAGAAATTGAAGGGGACTCAAAAGTCATTATAGATGCTATCAAGGATTATAAAAATGTGGAATGGAAAGTGGATCCAATCCTTGGTGACATTTGCAACCTTCTGCATAAATTCCAAGTCGTCTTACTTCAACACATCTATAGGGAAGGCAATATTTTTGTTGATGCAATTGCTACTATTAGCCTCCAGTTGGATAACTTCAGAGTTTGGCATAATGTTATTCAACTACCTCATCCAACCAAACTTCTCATTTATTTGGAGGTAGGAGCATCTTAAAGCAATAACCATGAATGTTAACTCCTATGGATTAGATATTTTGGCTAAGGAAATTAGCAAGTTTCCTTGCCTAGGCGCCAATTTTTTAAATTTTCAAAATTCTTCCTACATTACTCCCAAGGATGATGAGGTGTCCCCTATGCTTAGTTGGCTCCTCCAACTCATTTTTTATTACTATTTACACAATTTCCCTAAGAGCTATTCATGAAATATGATGAAACACTTGATGGGACCCATTACTTGCCTCTTTATCATGCCTAAAGGTGGAAGTTCAATTTTTTTTTGAGAACATGTGGCATTTTTTTGGGTTTCTTGGAGTATGTTGTACATAATTTTGCAACTTGGAGATTGCCATTATAAGATTACCCTCATTTTGAAGGATTTTTGTATCATGAAAAGACAAATAGGACACAATCATTTGTGCAATTATAGGCTTTACAAGAACAATATTTATTATCAAGGATTCCATCATATTTCCATTAATAGCAATTACCTCCAATGTGATGAGAGCCATCATTATTATTACTTCCTTCTCGTCACTTTTGAGTAGCCAAGAGGTTTTTATTCTTTGTTTATCATTTGTGTCCATTCCAATACTTCGGTTTTTTTTGGGTTTACTGTCTGCTTTAAAATTTGAGTTTTGGCTCTTGATTACTCTATGAGTTTGTCTTGTTTTGCTAATATGGATGGGGATAGACATCATATTTAGCCTAATAGAATTGAAGAGGAATTCAAGAATGGCCCAATTTTCATATATATCTGAAAGGATGGTGACATTCTACCACTTATGGAAAGTATGATGGGTCATGAGGAGAATATCTCAGTCCATTTTGTTAAGTCCCAGAAAGATAGAAAGGTTAAGTTGAGAGGGTTTACTTTGAGATCAATGAAGATGTTATAGCCCAGGCTATGGGCCTTGATATTATAAGGTGTAATTTGCAAAAGACTAGTAGGTCTCTGGATGTAGTGGGTTTGGAATAATTTTTCAAAAAAAAATTGGAAAAGCCCATCAAGATGCATGGTAGCTACAACACAGAGCACCTCCTAGACATTTGGCTGAAAATTTGTAAAATTATTATCAAGTATTTCACTTTGGGAAGAAGGTATGGGGTTTACTACTACTATCACCTCCCTTTTTTCAAGCATATTTGTAACAAGTACCTCATTTCCATTATGTTCTTCTTATTGGATTCTCTAGAAAATTTTGTGTTGGAATCCTTGCAAGTCATTAACCTTGTGAAAAAGATGATTATTCTCCACCAAGGTTTAATTTTTTTTTTTGGGTCCAATTTCTTCATGTCCTTTTCCTTCCTCACATCCCTAATGTGCCTCTTGTTGCTAACCATCACATTGTTGCTCCCTCAACCTCTAGTCAAGCTATATACTCCATCCTAGACTCCTCAGCCAATTCTCTGGAAAACTTGGGTATTATAAGGAAAAGGGAAGAGTTGGAAAACCTCATTGGGAGTTCAGGGAAAAAATCCAAGAAGACCACCCTCAACATTATTGATAGTGATGAAGATATTGTTTTCCATACTCATTGCTCATCCAAGATTGCAAAGAAATGGGGAAGCAAGCTATAAAGAATTTGGCTATTGAGGAGTCCTCCAAGGACACTATGGTCAAAGAAACCCCTAAATAAGACTCTATTGATTCTTCTTCTAAGGATACCAAAACCCCTAAAAATGCCCCTTCCCTACTTACCAACCCCTCATCTCTTGTTCCTCCCATGTCCCCCACTTTTCCTAAGTTTTCCACCCCTAATTATTCCTCACTCTCCCCCACTAATTTTTTGTGGCAAGTGAGAATTTTTCTATGGGAAGTCACACTGGTCTCTTAGAACCCAAGTGGACCATCTCGAGAAGATGGTGGATCAATTGAAAGATGAGATAGGTGGTTTGAACAAAAGATTCAGAGATATCAGTAAGTTCATCTTGAAAATCATGCATGCTAGTGCCACCACCTTGTGTACTCTACAAGGCGAGATACCCAATGTGGATGCTACTTAGGAAAAAGAGGACAAGGAGCTTTTCTAGTTAATGAAGAGTGGGTTGGAATTTTATTGTCCAAGAGGCTTAGGGGTAGCTAGTTTGTTTCAATATGGTAGTTTTTTTTGTTTTGATAGCTAGTGGGGATTTTAATACTCTTAATATTTTATATAATTTTAAAAGCTCTAGCCATATGTGGCTTAATATTTTAGTCTACTATGATATGATGAACTCTTGTAGTTTATTTTGCTTTCTATTAATTGATCATGCTAGTACTCTAATGCTTAAATATTTTCTTAAGTTGGTCTTTGATAGAGTAAAGTTAATGTGGGGCTCATTATCTTTTCATTATTTCAGTGTTGTTAATCCTTTTTTAATGTGCATCTAAAGTGTTTCTTGTACCAAAGGCCAAGAGGGTATGTGTAGGATCATGGTCAACCAAACTATGGCCTTAAGTAGTAGCGAAAAACCAGCAAATCAGGGTTATGTCAACTTGACACATAATTTTAAAGTGGTTCAGCATTTTATATCAAAAATTTATAAGAAAATAATCTATAGAAAAATGAATTTAGTTTCTAAACTACTAGGCCTTATCTAGAGAAAAAAATATTTGATTGGTCAAAAGTTTGGATTTTAATGCAGTACTACAAAAATTTTAGTGTGAAAATAAAAAGTAGGTGTATGTCTAACCACCTTAATCAAAATCAAATGATAATATTTTTTAATATAATTATAGATATAAAAAGTAGACTCATGCTCTGATGTGACATATATTTTTGAGTATTTTTATTCCAAATAAATAATTAAATATGAATTATCTACTATAACTTTTCCAGAATTAAAAAACTCCCATGTCTAACCACCTTAACTAATTGAGAACTTTACCAATTTATTTTTATTTTTTCCTTATACTAGGCGAAGCATGGAATGTGACACAACGTTCAGATTTCAAAAATGTTATACCGTTTGAAAGTTATAGCTATTTTTTAATCAGTATGTCAATCAGCACTTTACTATAATCTTCATTAAAAATTAACTAATAAATACTTATCAAACTCAGAATTTGACAACAATTATATCGATGGAATCTTGAGAGTGTTATAAAAAAAACCCTTTTCATTTTATGAAATTTTGATGAAAATAATATTGTCAAATGGCTACTTGAAGTTTAAATGTAAGTGAAACCATTCTCAAACACTTTTTTTGAGTTGACCAAATAGGTTAGGTAAGTACCAAGCCTAATCGGATAACTGATTTCAAATCGAGCATCTAATTATAGATTAGATACCCGATATGAAATTGGGTACTCGAAAAGTCCCAATTTTCCAATTCTCAAAAATTTGGAGGGAAACCACCCACATTGGAAATTTTGGAGGGAAACGACCCACATTAGAGGGAAACAAAAATTTGGGAAGTGTGGACATTATTATTATTAAATATAATTATGATTATTATTATTAACTATTATTATGATATATGATTATAATTATTATTAGATTAACCTATGACCCCTCTCAATGCATTCAAACCAACCAAATGTGTCCTTATAGGCCCTAGAGCCCCTAGGAAAATATGTTGTCATGAAATGTGTTGAGAGGGGTCATAAGTTAACCTATGACCCCTCTTTATGCATTTGAACCAACCAAATGAGTCCCTAGGGGTCCTAGGACCCCTAGGGACATACATTGTAATGAAATGCATTAAGAGGGGTCATAGGTTAACCTATGACCACTCACAATGCATTCAAACCAACCAAATGGGTACCTAGGGGCCTTAGGGCCCCTAGGGACATACATTATCATAAAATACGTCGAGAGGGATCATAGGTTAACCTATGACCCCTCTCATTGCATTTGAACCAACCAAATGCATCCCTAGGGGTCCTAGGGCCCCTACAGACATACGTCGGCATGAAATGTGTCGAGGGGTCATAGGTTAACCTTTGACCCCTCTCGATGCATTTGAACTAACCAAATGGATCCCTAGGGGCCCTAGGGACATATGTTGTCATAAAATGCATTGAGAGGGGTCATAGGTTAACCTATGACCCCTCTCGACACATTCGAACCAACCAAATGGGTCTCTAAGGGCTCTAGGACCCATAGGGAAATATGTTGTCATGAAATACATCGAGAGGGATCATAGGTTAACCTATGACACCTCTCGATGCATTCTAACCAACCAAATGGACCATTAGAAATATACGTTGCAATGAAATGCGTTGACAAGGGTCATAGGTTAACCTATGATCCCTCTTGATGCATTTGAACCAACCAAATGGTTCCCTTGGATCCCTAGGGCCGCTAGGGACATACGTTGTCATGAAATGCATTGAGAGGGGTCATAGGTTATCCTATGATTCCTCTTAATGCATTGAAACCAAACAAATGGGTCCCTAGGGGCCCTAGGGCCACTATAGACATATATTTTCATGAAATGCGTCAAACCTATGACCCCTCTCAACACATTCGAACCAACCAAATGGTTCCCTAGGGGCCATAACCTATGATGCCTTTCGATGCATTTTAACCAACCAAATGAGTCCCTAAGGACCCTAGGGCACCTAGGGACATATATCATCATGAAATGCATTGAGAGGGGTCAAAGGTTAACCTATGAACCCTCTCGATGCATTTGAACCAACCAAATAGGTTCCTAGGGGCCCTAGGGGCCCTAGGGCCCCTAGGGACATACATTATCATGAAATGTCTCGAGAGGGATCATAGGTTAACCTATGACCCCTCTTGACACATTCTAACCAACCAAATACATATGTGGGGGTCCTAAGGCCCCTAGGGACATACATTATCATGAAATGCGTCAAGAGGGGTCATAAGTTAACCTATGACGCCTCTCAATGCATTTGAACCAACCAAATGGGTCCCTGAAGGTCCTAGGGCCCCTAGGGACATATGTTGTCATGAAATGCATCAACCTATGACCCCTCTTGATGCATTCAAACCAACCAAATGGGTCCCTAGGGGCCCTAGGGCCCCTAGGAACATATGTTATCATGAAATTTTTTGAGAGGAGTCATAGGTTAACCTATGATTCCTCTCAATGCATTCGAACCAAACAAATGGGTCCCTAGGGGCGGCCCCTAGGTACATATGTTGTCATGAAGTGCATTCAGAGGGGTCATAGGTTAACCTATGACCCCTCTTGATGTATTTGAACCAACCAAATGCGTTCCTAGGGGTCCTAGGGCCCCTAGGGACATACATTGTCATGAAATACATTGAGTAACCTATGACACCTCTCAATGCATTCAAACCAACCAAATGAGTCCATAGGGGCCCAAGGGCCCCTAGGGATATATTTTGTTATAAAATGCATCGAGAGGGGTTATAGGTTAATCTATGACCCCTCTCAATGGATTTGAACCAACCCAATGGGGTCAAGAGGGGTCATAAGTTAACCTATTACCCCTTCCAATGCATTCGAACCAACCAAATGGGTCCCTGGGGACATACGTTGTCATGAAATGCATCGAGAGGGGTCATAGGTAAACCTATGACCCCTTTCGATGCATTCGAACCAACCAAATGCATCCCTACGGGTCCTAGGGCCCCTAGAGACATATGTTGTCATGAAATGTGTCGAGAGGGGTCATAGGTTAGTCATAGGTTAATTAACCTCTGACCCCCTTCAATGCATTTGAACCAACCAAATGGATCTCTAGGAGCCCTAGGGACATATGTTGTCATGAAATGCATCGAGAGGGGCCATAGGTTAACCTATAACCCCTCTTGATGCATTCGAACCAACCAAATGGATCATAGGTCATAACAATAATAATAATATATATTACTATACTATATTTAATAATTATAGTAAAAATCAGTACAATATAATATAATAATCATATATATTAATATATTATATTTATAGGTTATAATAATAATAACAATAATAACATATATTACATTATTATATTTAATAAAAATAGTAAAAATAATAATAACATAATATAATAATCATATATATTATATTTATAGGTCATAATAATAGTAATATTCTACCAAGCACAAAGCTAACTCCATTCTCCGTGTGGATTCTTGGATTTATAATGAATTGATGGGGCTAAAGAAGAAAGTGGAAACTCTGCAACACATCCAAGACACCGACCGTGCCAAAATCAACCATTTGGAAGAGAAAATGGGAGACGTCCCTAATAAACTCAAAAACTATGAGCAAAATCTCAGAATGCTTATAAAGGAAAGTGGAACAAGGATGGAATAGGTCACTTCTAGTATCTGTGTTGTTGTTGTGAGCCTTGGCAAAAGAGTCAATGAAGAAATTATTTCTCCAAAGGGTCCAAGCAAAAGAACAAGGCAAAGTTTGAGGAAGAAAGCCCTACAAGATGTTGCTACTTCGGCTGTTGATTCCATCCAGGATATTGCTATGATTGGTAAAGTGACTGTTAAGATGATTACGGAGTTGCAATAGTTGTCTAGGGTTTTTGTTCTCTAGTTTTGTCCTATTCTGATCCTTTTTTCTGGATGTGGTACTTGGTACTGGTTTTTGGTCTTGTTTACTAGTTTTTAATCTAAACTTTTTTAGTGGTTCTAGGTCCCTGTAAAACCTGGGTTCTCTTTTTTCAAACTACATTTGTGATTTCAGATCTCTATAAAACCTGATTTTGTTGTTGGTTTCAGGACTTCTTTCCTGGTGGTTTTATTTCTTTATCTTTTCTCTAATTGTTAAAGGGTTTTGAGGGCCCTTCAAAACCTGCTTTTACCTTTACCTTTATATATATATATATATATATATTACTATATTATATTTAATAATAATATAATATAATAATTGTTATAATATAATATAATAATCATATATATTAATCATATATAATAATCAAATTTGTTTACATTGCCCATAAAATTTGTTCACTTCGCTCCAAAATTTGGGAATCAATTTTGGGTACTCAATATGAGATTGGGTACCTAAAATACTAGCATGTTTTTCCCAACATATTCCCTATCACTGCAAACTTGACAATCATGCTTTTTGTAGGCCATTTTCACGGATTTGGAGAAAACTAACTTTTTGGGGCCCATACAATAAAAAATGGTTTGATAATATATGATTAGGTTTCCAATATTATTTTCTAAATGGGGAGCAGTAGTCGTTGAACGGGTAAATGCAAAAGGAAGTTATCAAATGAAGACATTGCAGCATATAGGGAAAGGGACAAGCTAAATCACCAAAGGAAGAGATAAGGTATGTTAAATGTGAGCCAAGTTAGCCATGTATTAATTGAAGGTGAAATCATAGAGTTAGATAATGATTATGTGCAGTTCAGGAATGAAAATGTACCAATTGATAACAATAATGTTAGGATTGAAAATTTAGAGAATGAAAATTTGGAGAATGAAATGCTACCAAGTCATAATGTAAATTGCATGATTGACCATGTCAAAAATGATAATGCATAGGAACCTTACATATCTCCTAATTATAATCGACATGAAGGTTCTAGAACACCAAAATGGATAATTGAAATTGATGAAATGATTATTACCAATTTGGAAGGGAAAAATTAGAAAAAACCATTTGGTTATGGGCTTCAAGACTATATAAGATATTTTTCGACAACAAAATAGTGGTGGAGCAATGTCAACTTTTTATGCACTTATTAAAGATGCAAAAGATAAGACCTATGCTTTCCAAATTGAAGATTCATGTCAATAAAAAATTGGAAAGAAATGTCATTATTGCAAAGAATCTTTTTAGTGCTCTCAATAGCATTGGAAAAAATAGTAAGGAGAAGGATAAGAGAGCTGCTCAAAGGGTTATTACAACCTCTTTGGTAAGTCATCATTTGAGAAATGGTAGATATATGAGACAAACTTGTATTGACTTGAACCTAAAATGTACTACTTTGAGAAGAGCACTTAGTAAATGAGAGAGAATTGATGATCCTCTTCAAAATGAAATATGGGCTTTTGGTGGGAGACTTCTATATTTTGATAAGAAGTTATCCGATGATGTGAAGGAAGAAATTACAAAATTTTGGAACTCTCGGTCAAGAGTATCACCCAATGCTAAAGATGTGTTAAAGTTGAGAATTGGCATCAGAGACCGCATGCCACATCCTAAACATTATTTGGAAGTAAGTCAAACTATGTTGTTCAAACAATTTAGATAGAGTCATCTAAGATTGCATATATCACAAAGAGCTTTTGAATATTTGAAGCCATTTTATTGTGTGCCACTTAAAATTTAAAATACATGTTGTTGCAAATATCATGTCGAGTTTTCTATGCACCATGAACTATTATGCTCCATCCATTCTACTTTGCATAGTGAAGAAATGTTGGAGAATTGTGGTGCTAGTGGTCTTCCAAAATCATTAACAGACTTGCTAGATCAATTTTTATATTGTAGAGTTAATGGTTGTTTCTTTTATAGAAATGCTTGCTTAAATAAGAAGTGTTCAGAATGTGATGGCTTATCCAAGTTTGACACATGTTTCCATGAGGGTGCGAACAAGATCTTGGGAAGATAATAGTAAAAAAAATGTTATATAAAATAGTGAAATACACATTGAAGAGTGGGGGTGAGGGCTCTAGATGTGAATTGGTTGCAAAAGGAATCAATGTGGCTAGTTTTATTTCAGATTTTAAGACAAATCTATTCTACAAGTATGCAACACATAGTCATAGGTCTCAGTGATTAGATCAACAATTTAGAATGTATAAGGAGACTTTTTCCATTGGCACTATTATATTAGTTGTAGACTTTGCTGAGAACTACACATTGTAGCCTCAAAATAAGACACAATCATAGCATTACAACTCCATTCAGATTATTATTTTCGTTGACATAACATATAGGCATGCCCCTGATAGTGCGAAAGATAATTGGAAGATTATTAGAAAGTACCATTTTTATATGAGTGATAATAAATCTCACTCTCACGAGTTTGTGCAATATTATTTCGAGAATTATTTTGATTTCTTATAGAAGCATGCAATTGCTATGGATAGACACATCATTTGGTCAGATAATTGTATAAGTCAATGCAAGAATTCTCACATGTTGTATTGGTTGTGTAGGATGCACATGGAGAAGGGGGTGCCTCATATTTGGAGTTTTTTTGAGTCCGTCCATGGGAAAGGGAAACATGATGGAGCAAGAGCATGTGTGAAGAGAGCTCTAGTTAAGGAGCAACTGAAGATTTCAGGAGCAAAGCTTCTTGATTCTCATAGCATTGTTGATTGGTGTGGTTCAGCATTATCACAAGAGGGAACTCTTGATTCAGTAGTATGCAGGTTCTTTTGGTTTTTTGAGGAAGGGTCCATAGGTGATAGATCAAATTGTGCTACAGTGAGAGACTCATCAAAAATGCATTCATTCCGAAGCTTTGATTCTAGTACATGGACCATTTGGACACGATAGCTAGCTTGCTTTTGTCTTAGTTATTTTCAATATGATTGGGATCACTGTGAGTTGAGTGAGTGGGTGGACACATGGGCTCCACATTATATTACTCCATTTTCTATCATACCCTCTATCATAAATGATGACATGGAAAGTTCACTTGATCATAACCATCTATCAAATCTTCTTCAACTAGGACATGTCTTTGCATTGGTTGCATTATAGGGGAATGATGAGAAATCAAATTATTGGTTAGCACGTTGTGTAAAACGTAAACAAAAGCTTGCACAACTGATCATAGATGATGATGGATTCATATATCCTACTAGTTTAGTGGTTGTCACTAGAATATGGTTGTGAACATACATGCTTAGAAGGAATGGAATTCCTACATTCGAAGACTATCAGAAGCACAAAACAATTCTCATATATTTGCATCTTATTATAGCAACAAATGTAAAGTTGTTGAAGCATCAAGGTAGATCAAAAGTAAAAGAACTTTTTACTATTACTAAAGTTGATCATGAAGCCCTATTGGAGACTCTAAAATGGAGAGAGGATCCTACTAGAACACTCGATTAGGTATATTTACTTCTTATGTTATTTTTTTCATAATGATTTGGTGAACTGGTGATTATCTTGTTTAATACAATAAGTTATTAATATTTTTTATGATATTGGAATGTAGGTACATCATGAAGAGTAGCCATGCATGAAGATAAAAAACTAAACAAGGAGAAGAATGAAGAAAAATCTATTATATTTTTAACACTACGATTTTTGAGAATACTTTTATTGACACTACTATTTTTGACACTACTATTTTTTGTAGTTGTGTATTGATGCAATAATGATGAAACACTTGAGATATTGTAAATGTAAACTTGTTGATTTAATGTAAGAAACAAATATGATTTTACTTAATGCAATTTATGTGGAGGGACCTAAAAAAGGATGATTTTAATACATACTAACACCAAACTTGCACAGTGCCCAATGCCAAAAACTTAAGAGAGGTAAAAAAATAATGTTTTTTCTTAATACTAACCCTAGTGACACCCTTTTTCTAGCCACAGAGAATCTCCATCATCCACAGCCACTTCGTACTGAAGAGTCTCCAAGGTGCTCTAAGTGTGTGTCAAGGTCAATCTTTCGAGGGTCTTAACTTGGAGCTCATGGAGGCTATCAATGAAACATTGAATACTATATAATGGTGATGGTGAGGCCTAAAATAACCTATTTCATTTTTGAGAGGTCATATTCTGTTTGGATTCGGCACAACGATTTCGCTCAATGCCAAAATTCGTAGTGTGCCTTAGTTCATAGGTGCATCACAACATAACTTTGAAACCACTGATCTTGGCATCAAATCGTCAGCGCCATTAGCTCTGGATGGGTGGGTGAACCCTAGTGACACCCTTTTTCTAGTCTCAGAGAGCCTCCATCATCTATGGCTACCCCATACCGAAGAGTCTCCAAGGTGCTCTAAGTGCGTGTCGAGGCCAATCTTTTAAGGGTCGTAACTCAAAGCACATGAGGAATATCAATGAAACATCAAATGCTACATAATATTCATGCTAAGGCATAAAATAACCTATCTCATTTTTGAAAGATCACATTCCATTTGGATTCAACATAGTGATCTCACTCGATGCCAAAACTAGTAGTGTGCCTCACTTCATAGGTGCATCACAACGTAACTTTGATACTATTGATCTTGGTATCAAATTCTCACCACCATTAGCTTTGGATGGGTGGGTGAACCCTAGTGACACCCTTTTTCTAGCTACGGAGAGCCTCCATCATCTGTGACCACCCCTTACCAAAGAGTCTCCAAGGTGCTCTAAGTATGTATCGAGGTCGATCTTCCAAGGGTCATAACTTGGAGCTCGTGAGGGTTATCGATGAAATTTCAAATGCTCCATGATGATCATGTTGAGGCCTAAAATAACTTATCTCATTTTTGAGAGATCACATTTCATTCGAATTCAGCACAGTGATCTTGCTCGATGCCAAAACTCATAGTGTGCCTCAATTCATAAGTGCATCATAGTGTAACTTTGAAACCGCTAATCTTGGCATCAAATTTTCAGCACCACTAGCTCCAAATGGGCGGGTGAACCCTAGTGACACCCTTGTTCCCGCCACAGAGAGTCTCCATCATCCGCAACCACCTTGTACTGAAGAGTCTCCAAGGTTCTCTAAGTGATGTCAAGGTCAATCTTCCAAGGGTCTTAACTCAGAGCTTGTGGGGGCTATTGATGAAACGTCAAATTCTACATTATGATCATGGAGAGGCCTAAAATAACCTATCTTATTTTTGAGATATCACATTCCATTTGGATTTGGCACAATGATCTTGCTTGATACCAAAACTCGCAGTGTGCCTCAATTCATAGGTGCATCACAGCATAACTTTGAAACCGTTGATCTTGGAATTGAATTATCAGTGCCATTAACTCTGAATGGGTGAGTGAACCCTAGTGACATCCTTTTTTTGGTCATGGAGAGCCTCCATCATTAGCGTCAACCCCATACCGAAGAGTCTTCAAGGTGCTCTAAGTGTGTATCGAGGTCGATCTTCTGAGGGTCATAACTCAGAGCTCGTGAGGGCTATTGATGAAATGTTGAATGTTACATTACAGTCATGCTAAGGCCTAAAATAACCTATCTCATTTCTAAGAGATCACATTCCATTTGTATTCGGTATAGTGATCTCGCTCAATGCCAAAACTCGCAATGTGCCTTAGTTCATAGGTGCATCATAGCGTAACTTTGAAACCACTAATCTTAACATCGAATCACTAGTGCCACTAGCTCCAGATAAACAGATGAACCCTAGTGACACCCTTGTTCTAGCCATGGAGAGCCTCCATTATCTACAGCCACCCTGTATTGAAGAGTCTCCAAGGTGCTCTAAGTGCATATCGTGGTCAATCTTCCAAGGGTTGTAACTCAGAGCTCGTGAGGACTATCGATGAAATATTTAATGCTATATGATGGTCATGCCAAGGCCTAAAATAACCTATCTCATTTTTTAGAGATCACATTCTATTTGGATTCGACACAATGATCTCGCTTGATGCCAAAACTTGCAGTGTGCCTCAATTCATATGTGCATCACAGTGTGACTTTGAAATCGCTGATCTTGGTATTGAATTGTCAATGCCATTAGCTTTGGATGGGTAGGTGAACCCTTTTGATACCCTTGTTCGAGCCACAAAGAACCTCCATCGTCTACGGCCACCCTAGTACAGGAGCACATAGGTAGTCTAGTTTGTACCTAGTGCTTCTTTCTTGTCATTTTGGCTTGTAGTTATGCTAGCCACATCACTAGTGGTTTAATAAGACCTATTAGGTCCTTAGGTAAGGTTAACTTAGTTGCTAAGTGGGTTTTTGCTCCTAGGTTGTTATGCCTATAAGTTGCTCAATAGGGATGCCTATAAGTTGCTCAATAGGGGTTAGGTTGACCAAAGTGGTAAAAAAGTTGACCAAGGGTCAAAAACCATCTTAGAATGTCTAAATCAACCTAATAGGACCCCTTACCAAGTTTAGTGAACTCATCTAATTAAAATTTTTAAGTTATAGCAAAAATTGCAATTTTGCAACATTTGCAACTTTTTCTTACAGAGTTGAAAATGAATGCAAAGAGCTAGTTAGGGGTTTGAGCACGACCATACAAGGTTGGAAACACCTATATAAGGTGGGAAATGACCTTGTTATGACTATGATTTTAATGTGCTAACAACAACATCTAGTTGAAACTTATTTGAGATATTGATTTTTAGTTATTGTAGAGTTGTTGGTTGATCCAAACTCATACATATCAATGTAATGATGCTGATGGAAGCCTTGAATCTTTCTTACATTGTCAAAATGTCACGTGGGCTTGGTAAGCCACATGTGTAGTAAAGTCTCATAATAGCACTTGTTCTCATTTTTCTTTGTAAAGTTGATGTACCAGGTGAAGGAGGTGGATTGCAAAAATTATTTCAAATTAAATATATGCAATAGCATTTCAAATTAAAAATTGCATCAAAATTTGATAATAAAGGTTGTTAAATCTTTATTCACAAATTATTGCATTTGAATTGAATATAACAAACATGATCAAAATGAATGATATTCCATAAACATGAACAATACACATGATCCACGATAAATTGAACAATGCTATACTAAATTAATATGTATATCATTGTGCACATAAGTGACAAAAATATGCATCGAAATACATGTATCCATAAATAAATTACACAAATAAATTACTATGTATATATATATATATATATATATATATATATATATATATATATATATATATATATATATATATCAAAGTTCATGTATCCATAGACAAATTACACAAATATATATATATCAAAATACATAGATTGATATGCAAAATGTGACTGATCATGCCATCGAAATGTGTATAATATCAATGTTTCTGTAAACAATGTGGCATATGCCATCTCAAAATGTCTCATGATGCATCCTATGACAACTATACCATCCTAGACTACTGGTGGATGATTAAAATGCAGCCTCTTCACTGCACTAAACAAAAAAGGAAAACTCAAAGTTAGACTACTAAATTTATATGATTCTTTGTATCTAACATTAAATTACTAAAATGCATAATGATATTTTTTTTAATGAAGATTTATAGTATTAAAATTTCATCATAAATACCTCTCTCATTGACCTCCTGCATCGGTCAGGAGTCCTCTCATATGTCCTCGGCAATGCTTGTACCTCACTGATTGTGGCCTATGTATGTTCAAATATGTTTGTCAAATGAATCTACAACTTAAACTATAACATTATAATTCATAGCATTCTAAATTTATAACATATAATCAAGAATTCAAACTACAACTTACCTATATCAACTCCTCCTCAGGATATAATGGTTGTGTCAGCAAAAATAAAAAACTTTGTCGTCCAACCTCCTGCGCACTAGGTGTATCCTATGAGATACAAAATACTAGTTTTTAATATCATGGAAATCAATTTTGAATTTATTTATGAAAATAAGGAGGAAAATTTTTTTTAAAAATGATACTTATACATACAATGGGGCTCTCAGTGCAAATGGAAATGCCAGAGCGTCTACCACATGGAATCTGCATGGGCTCATCACTAGTAGCCACGCCCTATACAATAAAGAATGTAATTAAATTTCATTACCACAAAAATTTTACAAGAATGCATCAATATTTTATCAAATAGAAAGCACCTAATTAGCTTTCCCTTATCAATGGGTCTTGCCTCATCCCCCGCTCTCTATCCCCCACTGATAGGTGATACCTGCAAGAAAAAAGAAAGATTAGAAACCATATATGCTACAATATCAAATATAAAAAATAATGAGAACACAACATAATGTACCGTAGATGTCTCAAGGCCAAATGAAATAGCCAAGAGCATGACATCATCAACTTTTTAAAGCTCCTCCTTAGTCATCAACTAAACATGAATGAAGATCACATAGATGTATAAGTTGGTATGGGTTAAAAATTAAAATTACTCTATTATAAAGATTAACTTTAAATTGCATATGTCGTCACAAAAAAATGTATACACATACTGACATAGAAGGAGTTCATGGTTCTGCATGCCCCTCCTCTCTCGTGTCAAGGTGTGTAGCCTTTGTACGTGCATTTGGTGTATCCTTGTCAAATACAAACTAATACTTAGACAAATCAGCTATGGGACCCAAAAAAACATTGCACACAAACATGTGATGAGCTTGTCGATGATGAACTCACGCCAACATCATCAACACGAGGAACCAGCACTGACCTAGCCTAGGATATCAATAGGCTACTCAATCAATGGATGGCTCTAATAGTCTAAGAGCTAGCCTCTGCAATGATATTAGGATGCTACACTTGAGGAGGGGGGAGACATCAGTAGGGGGGACAAAAGTGTCAGCTTTCTTCCGCTGGGCAAAGGGTCTATCCTGAGGAGCTCCTCCTCCTACACCCATGTTGGGCTTCATGCTCCAATAGTTCACCTTGAGGCCCAACACAAATTTTGCATACAATTTTCTAAGGAAATAAAATGGTACCTCTAAATTTTTGTGTGGAGGGATGTCAGAAACCATCCACCAATGATCCCAAAAGTTTGTATGCATAGCCTCATTTGTGCACCATTTAATTGATAGTTTGGGCTTTGTGCGTTCAACTTGTTTACCAGTTTTTGGGTCCGCAAAAAGGGAAACCAAATCATCTTTACTTATATTTAGGGTCACAACCTCATCATAGTCCAACCCATCATCAAACGTGGCATGCATTTTGTCACACTAGTGAAGAGCAGCATTTTGTTCATTGGTAAGTGTTTCAATAATATCCACTATGGTATTTAATGTGGATAACATAGGAGCCAATGCAGTTACAGTATTATATGTGGTTCGCAAAGCTCTCAATTCGGTGAGATTTTCAACTATCAAATCTTTGATTTGAGGAGGGTTTTAAGGGGGTAGGGGATTGTTTGGTGGATAGTTTTGAGGGGGCACTAGATCATTTGGTGGAGGGTTACGAGGAACATTAATTCTTGCCTCAGTATCATCATTTTGGTCAGCCATACCTATTAATTTGAAAAACATAATTTCTATTAAAAAAACTTAAATTTCAACAATTTCTATTTAAAAGAACATAATTTTTAACAAATTCAATTAAAAATAACTAATTTATAATAAAATTCATTCAAAAGATTTTTTTTAAACAAAAATTACTTACTGATATTGTATACTTGTTCTGAGATCGAATACCAGAAAGAGGAGCTCTCAAACAACAACAAAAAGCAATGTGAAAATAGCGCTCAGGTTTTTTTTTTTTTTTTAAATCAATGTTACAAGTATCAAGTATCCAATTTCATATTGGATACCCGATAAGGCTTGGTCCTAAATTTTTAGCTTTGGTATCAGGATGGGTGGAAAAAAGTCAGAGCAAATTTTGAAATGCTTTTAGACATTTTCAAACTCTATTTTTTTCACATCGCCTCTTTTTGGCACACCATGGTCCTGCACATACCTAGGACCCTCTTCCTTCTACTTTTATCAAAAATAATCGCCATATCAATCTTGTGTATTGCTCTTTGTTTATATCTACTTTATTGAGTTGGACATCTCTTTGACCTGGATGCTAACTCCCTTAATGATTTAATATTGGGCTCATTATTTCTAACTATATCGTTGTTTCCTTAAGTGTAAACATTTTTTTATTTTCATTGAGTCATTTTTGTGATTAATTTTTGACTAAAAATGTATTGCAATGTTAGCATTGATCCCTTGTAATTGATTCACAACCTTGTTACCTTCTCTCCTGATAAGGTCTTTTCCTATTGTCATGAATAATGTTCAATATTAGAAAAGGCTCAATATTACATAGAAATGACTGGATATTTTATCTAATGACTTCCTAGTCCAAATTGTTGAATGTATCTTTTATAATAATTTAAGGCTATCCCCCTACTTACATTATTTTCTTCCAATATATATGTCATCTCACCTACTATCATGGACAAACACTTTTTATATCAATCTTGTGGTCTAAATTTCTTGACAGTAGTATAATTGATAATGATAGTATTATTATTTTTGATATTATAATTTTGTATTATAGTTTGATATAATATTTGATAAGTATTATATATTTTTTATTTGCTCAGTAAAATAGCCTTAGTTATATTTTATTAATATTGTCAATTTTGATGTTTTTTATTTTTCCCATCAATTTAGTAAGGGCACTAGAGGAAAAGAATGGAGGTAAGAAAAACTTCTGGGATTGCTCATGTTCAAATAAAAATTTAAAAAGTATAGTTTGTGTATACATAGTATAACAATAGTTAGATTTATAAATTATTCTACTTTGTATATTTTATTAGTACTATTGATTTACAATTTCAATAATGCTTATGGTGTTCAATATTGCCTTTGGCAAACCACATCCCTCACTTTAAAATTGGAGGACAATACCCTCAATAAGGTATCATTATTTCTTCCATTATCAAACTTTGTGTTGTAGGATGTCTGCAAACACAATACTTACAACCAAACTTGATAGAAAAGTTAGTAACAACCAAACCATCTTTATATAGAAAAGAAAACAAAACTTTATTACTTGATCCTAATCGGATGTAAAATAGAAGGTTTTCCAATCTTTTATTGGTTCTTTGACAATCCATTGCACATAATAGCCAAAATTTTGATTATAATCTAGGAAATCTATAATTTTCATTAACTATCTATCTTAAATTTCAAGATTAGTGGTCTTCCTTAAAGAGAAAATTACATGTAAACTCCTAGTTTGTCCCTAGACACCATTTACACATTTGATATCGCTATCATGTAATTCTGATAAAGTTGTTCTAAATCCTTAAGTGTAAGTAGGAGATATTTTCCACAAAAAGTCAAATTGTGATTTTGCTATTAGGATTTAACTATGTATCTCTTGGGTCAAACTCATTGACCCATGTTTCATGATTAGTGATTCACACAAATCCATCTCTCATGATAATAAACAGAACACTTAGCATTCATTGGATCTAGGTGATACTAGAAGAGGTGAAGCATTGGAATTTCAAAAATGGGGTTGTAAGTAGATTGGGTTTAACCATGGAGGAAACTCCATAGTTAAGTGCACTCAATTTGGAGTAGAATTAACATAGGTGACCTCTTGGGAAGTCCTAGTGCTTCACCTCTATGAGAATCACCTAGATCTAATGAGTACTAAGTGTTCCATGTATTTTCATGAGATATGGACTTGTGTGAATCACTACTTCATGAAACATGGGTCAACAAGTTTGACTAAAAAATTACACAATTAAATCTTGATAGCAATATCACAATTTGACTACTTGTGGAAAATACCTCCTACTTATCAATTTATGAGTTTAAGGGGTTTTCTAAAGAATGGTTCACAAGGAAAACACTTGGTGAGGGTTTTGAAAATGGGCTTGCAAGTAGAGTTATTTAACCATGGAGAAAACTTCATAGTTAAGTGCACTCAAGCTAGAGTAGTATTGAAATGGGTGACCTCCTAGGAAGTCTTGGTGCTTCACATCTATGAGCATCACCTAGATCCAATGAGTTC
Source organism: Cupressus sempervirens (assembly GCA_028749045.1). NCBI lineage: Eukaryota > Viridiplantae > Streptophyta > Pinopsida > Cupressales > Cupressaceae > Cupressus > Cupressus sempervirens. Next base: position 658,352,808 of record CM053792.1, on the reverse strand, counting down.
TAAGTGTTCCATTTATTCTCATGAGAGATAGATTCATGTGAATCACTACTCATGAAACATGGGTCAATGAGTTTGACTCAAAAACTACATAGTTAAATTTTGATAGCAATATCACATTCTAACTTGTTGTAAAATATATATCCTACTTATCAATTGATGAGCTTAAGGGGATTTCTAGTGAATGTTTCATAAGGCATAACACTTGGTGAAGGTTTTGTAAATGGGGTTCCAAGTCGAGTAGGTTTATCCTTGGAGGAAACTTCATAGTTAAGTGCACTCAAGATGGAGTAGTACTAGGATGGGTGACCTCCTAGGAAGTCTTGGTGCTTCACCTCTATGAGCATCACCTAGATCCAATGATTGCTAAGTGTTCCATTTGATCTCATGAGAGATGGATTTGTATGAATCACTACTCATTAAACATTGGTGAATGAGTTTGACTCAAAAACTACACAGTTAAATCATAATAGCAATATCACTACTTAAGAGTACCAAAAAATTTATAAAATTACTTCTTCCTATTTAGACATCTATTAATATGAAGGAAATCCTTAATAGATTATAGTTAAATATCCATTTTTTAATTACTTCTAAAATGGATTTAGTGTTAGATATCAAATTATAATTTTATCCATATCAATCATGATCTTAAAATGTGCCTCTCGTAAAAACTATGATCACCTATGGTTAAAGAGAAGACTAGAAAAAATTATGAAATCATTTCCTTCATTAATGAGTTGTTTTCTTCATATTCCACTTTTATGATATCTTCTTCATTAATCATTACCTCTATTAGCTCTAATATTGTGTCCACCTATCCTTTTCCATGTAAATATTTCATCTGAATATTTTAGTCTTTTATGCTTTTGAAAAATATTATAATTTTTCACACTATTACCATTAGCTAATGATATGCACTGCCATGTATTTGGTATGTGTTTTCCAATTACAGCCTCCCCATTTATATATAAGAGAGTGAGAGAATAGACATGTAAAGCTACCAAACATCAACACTCCCTCTTATCTAGGGTAGATAAACACATGATCATTTATTACCTCAATGTAATATAAGAATATCTTTGATCAGAAAATATTCAATATTTTGATATCACATTTGATATCATGAGTATTGGTCTTCTAGAATATCGACATTCAATGTTCACCAATTAATCAATAAGGGTTGATGTCACATCTAATATCATGAGTATTGGTTTCTCAAAATACATGATATTCACCAATTACTCAAAAATTGTTGATACTACATCTGATATCATGAGTATTGGTCTCCCATAATATCAATTATATTTGCCAAATAATCTTTGAGTAATGGTCTTCCAAAACATCAAATCACATGATATTCACAAAGTAATATGTGAGTAATGGCCTTCCAAAACATCAAGTCATGTGATATTCACCAAGTACTCTATATAATAATCTTCTAGAATATCAATTTGCATAGCATTCACCATGTACTCAAAAACAAAATATAAGGTATGTGCACACGCAGTCTCATAATTTTTTCCCCATAAACATCCACCATGCAAAGTATAATCAATCATGGTCTACATAGACATCGTAAGATATCCATCATGATAGAAAATTAAGTTATTGTAAGAGACCGTCACCTTTCAATAACTACTACAAATACAAGTGACATCATTTGGAATTCATCAATTCCTCGTGATTTACACTAGGGGTAGGCCCATTAAAATCACAATCATGATGTATATTCATGAATCATAGTCCTCTTGACTGCTATAATTTATTGATCACTATAGAATCTATCTCAACATGGTTTACTCCCTATGAATCAATATTATTGAGATCATCGAAGGTTGACTAAATCATATCCTCTTTCTTCCCTCTCTCTTTTAAGTTGCCTCTAATGAAATGTCAGGTTTCCTCTGATTCTCAATCTCCCTCTTCCTGCAATAAGATTCTCAAAGGAAAAGATAAATGCACATAACTTTTATAGTATAAATAAGAATGTTAGTAGTTTAACTCATGTTTGTTACTAACAACAACAAAAAAATCTCATTATTATCATGATTGACATTATAATTATCAATTGTATAAATTCATATATATACTTTAGATATATTTATATTCACTAGTCTACAATTGTGAGAAAAGAATTTCACATCTATAAAATGAGAATTCATAAAGATCTAATATTATATATAGTTAAATAATATGAATATTCAATACAAATTATATTATTTGTTTCTCTCATATATATTTATTTAATATCACATTATATGAGAATATAAAGAGAGATTTACATCTATGTTCATTGTCTCAATAATATAAAGTATAAACAATAGTCATAATATTAAAATTGCATTAAAGTATTGTTGGTTATTTTTGTCTCTATTCAGCCCATCAGTGATATCCAATCAGAGAAACATTCAATGGTCTAGATTCTTTATAGACGAGATCAATGGTTATCGTGTCTTTGTGTTTGGCTCAGGGGTTTTCAAAAAAATGTGAGATGGTGCCGCATGTTGCCATTTTGATGTTTCCTCATACACTAGTATCTCCATGAGACTCTGAAGCCAAGAATTACATGAGATGTTTCCATGTGTCCCTAGTCTAATGCTTCCTCATGTTGCATTGTTTCTTCAATGCTCTAAAGCCCAAAATTATGTCATGTTGCCACACATCACCATTCCATTGTTTATTCACTCCTCAATGCTTCTGAGAAGCTTTAAGACCCAAAATTGCACCACATGGTGTGGGTCGTCACCTTTGGTGCTATCTGCTTCCTTTGTTGGGAGGAGTCTCCTTACTGCATCTCAGTCATCTGTTGGAAATAAAGCTTGTATACATTGATGGATGTGTTTTAATCTCTTGTTGGAGAGATTCTCACCACATCTAGGCCATCCATTTTGAAGGGAAGATCTGCATTGATGAACACCATTCATTTTTGGGGAAATCAGATTGCCCACCCCCCTACAATCAACCCTACATTTGCGAGTGGATAATACGTCATGTTATCCTTCCTTGTGGTTTTGTTGTCCATGGCACGTCATCAAGGCCAGTTCTTCAATGTTGAGCAACTTCTTGGGCCTTGTTTACATGATTCCATTGCACTCCATGCCTCTTTAATGCATGTAATTATCATATTTTTTGTGATTTGATCTCTTGCAGCTGGTTGCACTCATTTTTTCTCTTCTTGTCACTTCTACGGGAAATCGCACTTCATAATCATATTTTCTTTCTGATTCTCAGTTAATGTTGTCCTCTACAACTCAGCTCCACTTGGTTGCGGTTTGAACTTGATGTAAACATCAAAGTTATGCCTGAACTCTATAAAGGTAAGTTGTAAATATTTCTTAAGGGTTTTTCTCTATCTATATTTTGCAGCATCATTATGCTCTGCAGCTTTTTCCTTCCATTAATGAAATAGCTCTATTTCTTACCTCTTCTTGTCATTCATTATTGTGCATATCTTTTGCCTTGTTTTGAATGTTTCTTTCCTACTTAGAGTTATATGTTGTGTTTAATCTACTAATAATTGTTATATTGTGAAGATATCAATTCCTTTCAACATTTAATCAATTTCAAACCTACATGTGAGTTCTTTAAAGGTGGATTAGAGTCTAGATCTATGTATTGGAGTGTTTTATTGATGTTTTGTGTAGTTATGGGAAGAGTTGTAACCATGATTCTATCTTGGTGCATCACCTTTCCCTTTCAAATTTTTAATTTATGTTCTCCTTCTCCCTTTTCCTCTCAAGCAGTAGTTTAGGTGTACCCTGATAGTGAGGAAGCCAACCTTCTCCGGAGATTCAGCCTTAGAGCACAATTCCCACACTTGGATGTTGTTTCCATGTTACACAAGGTCACTTGAGGATCATACCTCAAGAAAGGGTGCAGATTTTTACATCAACAAGTACCTTAATAGGTGGATCCCTCACATACATGTGACCTATACTCCTCTTTCAAGTGTCTTTTGATAACATATGTCTAACTTCCTTACATGGGATTACCACCAAAGCCTTTTCCTTTGTGGATTCCCTTAGGTATTTTGGTAAATTCAAACTCATCAATGTCTAGTCATTCAACCTTTAGACATATCACAAGTTGTATCTATGGGGAGACCTGTTGGAAACTACAATTGGAACAACTGTTATGTTGTCATTGATGTCAAACCTACTGGTAAGACATTGTCCAAACACTAGAGAGATATTTACTAATAATGTAGAGTTCCATATCTATTGATTGATGAAGATGAATTTAAGAAGGGACAAAAAGGTGAGCTAGTGATGTGAAGTTAAGTATCACAAAATTGCAATGGGCAGTTGATATGTTAGTCCTTAATAAGATAATGTGTTGTTTAATCATTAAATGAAGTGAAGAAGAAAGTTAAAATTGATGTATAAGTGAAGTGAAAAGAGTTGAGTTAAACTCTAAGCATGACCAAGTATTAGTGTTGGTCAGTTAATGAAGGAGTCAGAGCAAAAGATTAAGGAACTTAGGTAAAAGTTGAACAAATAGTATAAGCCAAGTGATAGTTATTTGTGAGAAAATTGATAAACGAAGGTTAGTAGAGATGAAGTATAGTAATGGCTGAGAAAGCCAACGAATGCTAAGAAAAATAGAATAGTGAATGTTGAGCTACAAAGTGATGACCGAGAAGAACACAATGATTTTTGAGTGACAACAAAAGTTATAGTTTGTAAAAGAAACAAGTTTGCGGCTAACACAGTTTATTTTTTGAATAAGTCAAAGTGCATGGATGATAAGGATTGATGAGATAGAGTATTTAATACATGAAAAGAGTTTGTTATATGATTAAAGGTGAGGATTTGATTAGAATTTTATAGAAGTATCAAGAAAGAAGAAGGAGACCAAAATGATGGAAGGGTTCAATGAATCTGACCTAACCCTAAGATCTATGGTAATTTTTTAAGTGGAAAAAAATCAAAATTATCTATTGAAGGAGGCATAAGAGATGTTTTCTAAGGTTGGTTCATTGTTGTTTGGTGATCTTAAAAAGAAGCTGTGAGAAGCAAAGCAACAAAGGATAAATGTAAAGAGTTTGATGAAGTGTGATTACTTGAGGAGGTGCCAAGCAAATCAATGATGGAGTTGATAATGGAGGTCAGTTAATGAACCAACAGATGAGTGAATGGATATCTAAATTTTCAAAGTGTGTTGTGTTTTACAGATTAAACATGATATTACATTCTAACCATTATGATAGTCAAAATCCTTTAATCAAGGTGACATTTGAATGGAATGATCCAAAGTCCTCTGACAAGGTCACTCCTAATAGGGTGATGAAATTCTTTAACAAGGTTACATTTAATAGTGTATTGTATAACCTTTAATAAGGTTGGCTCTTAACCGAGCTCACTTCATAAGAGTGAAAAATTGGTAGCAGGTTACTTGGTGGTTTTTCTAAAATTGGGTTTCCCATGTTAAATCTTGGTGTTAAAGTGTTATTTACATGTGTGGATGTTACTTTATTCATGCTATTTTTATAGTTGTTTATTTATTGTTAGTCAACACACATAGATAGAACAAAAAGTTAAATAATGTTAAATTGTTGATGATGTATTATAAGGACCAAGCTATTTTGTGAGATTGATTAAGTTGTTTGAAGTTGTTGAAATTTGAATTGGTACATCTAGACTTGGGGATAACAGATTCACCCCACCCCCCTCCCCCATTATTCTAAATTATTATAACACAACCAACATGTCCTTGCTAATCACCTAAAAGATGATTAGGATGGCCTTTAAAAACATGTTGACATTAAGCATTTGATGATTACTCAAAACCTATTTATTTTGGGCAATATTCTCTTTTTCCCTTGGCAATTGGGCATTTACTACTTTCTTATACTATCAACCAACTGATCACTTTTTTTGACTCAATGAGGATTGATCCCATGTGGGACTTTATTTCTTATCCTAAGGAGGTACTTGTCTTTGATTAAGGTAAGACAACAGTTTTATATAGGGCACGAAATTGATGGAAAACATGAATAGTTAGAGATGAAATAATGTAATTGATAAAATGCTCCTCTAGTTGTCCCTTAAATGATGTGGAACCCAGTGCTCAATTGGCTATTTTGGATTGGTGTATTGTGCATGTCCTTTAGTATTATTTATCTTACAAGAATGTTGATGCCAAAGGTCTACACCACCTATACTCTACATTCCTACTTCCTTTGAGGTGTGGGTGACTTAACTCATTACCTTCTTTCAATGTCATCCTCTCCAATCGGATTGTGTCCTCTTAAATAGTGCTTGGGCCTTCCTCTATCGCATCTACTCAACTTTATTGATCTACTCCATTCATTGCATGATACCTCAATTTATTCGTGCAAGCTTGATGATCTCTTAATACTTATTCCCATCCTTTTAATTGTCATCCTTGATGGCAAGTTTGTTCCTCTCCGCTTTGACGATAGGTACACTTCAAAGGAGGTGATGATTTTTCCTCTCCAACATGTACTATTTTCATTTATACCATTCAATCTATCACCTTATATTTGGACCTTTCAATTATAGTCATCGGTGTAATAAGGTTCAACATGAAATGTTTACACTTTCTCCATTGTCTTAGCTCTATTAAGAAACTCAAGAAAAATAAAATATCACTTCTTAGAATCCCTTGTAAGATCCATATTCGACCTTTATTAAAAGTGCAAGCCCCAAGCTTATGTCTAAAAGATGAAATTATGTGGCATTTCAAAAATGCTACCACTCTTCCTTAATAAATTTTTTAGACCCTAGGAATGGAAATGTGAGCCTCTTCTTCAATCTTTGTGTGAGTAGTGTTATTGTTGGCAAAATGTTTAGCAAGATGCCCCTACAATAAACAAGGCTCCCATCTCCATATAGATACTTCCCATTTGCAAAATTATTGGTCTTTATTTTTTACATATATTTGCAGTGTGGCTCAAATACCATTTTAGTTTTCCAGGATCGTTGCAAATGTACTAAGCACTGCCATGTATTTGGTATGTGTTTTCCAAATACAGCCTCCCCATATATATATAAGAGAGTGAGACAATATACATGTCCCTTCATGGGACATGTCTATTTATCATCATAATTAAACTCTTATATATATATGGATATAATTGATCCAAGTAAAGCTACAAAACATAAACAATATTCAACAATCTAATGCATGAAATGATATATCTAACAAACATTTATATTTCTCATAAACCTTCTACGATATCAATGATATAATATATTTTTGTTAAACCCAATTTCTCCCTTTTGAAGCTCAAAGGGTTTGCTTGTGCTTCCACATTTTGCAGACATGCCAAGAGGCATGCACTCCAAAGGATCATCTTGCTTAAGTAAACTTTTAAAATGTACACATTCATAGTATCTAATAAAAAAATTCTAGAAAATATCAAGAAGGGCACTAATCATTGGTAAAGGTTGGTATTGTTAGCCTCAAACTTCTTGTCTTTGAAGAAAGGTGAAAGCTTGAGGATAGATTTATGTTTCTTTGTTGCATTACAAAAATTACTTAATTGTTATGTAGAATGAAAGAAAAAGATCAAAAAAGGATGGGAAAGAAAAATAACAATCGCCATAAATAATGTAAGGGATGGATAAGGACAGAAAGAAAAACTTTAAAACTATATATATATATATATATATATATATATATATATTAGATTCACATTAATATTCTATTAGGAAATATGTTTATGTTTGGTAGGTTCTATCGGATAAGCCTATATATAATTATATGTGAGATATAATAAATATATATAAGTTTTGTGTTATATGAGATAAATTTATATAATAATATACTAATACATATATAACAATAATTAAATATTTATTATATTAATTATCTAATTAACAAATAGACATGTCCCATTCATGGGACATGTCTCTTTATGGCTTATTCTCAATTTAAATAAGAGATCATTTCCATTTGGAAAACACCTACCAAATACAATGGTAGTGCTTAGTACATTTGGATCAATCCTCAAAACTCCAACATGGTATCAGAGAAAGACTACAAATGTCATATATCTTGCCCAATCAATGTTGAATTTTTACTCAAGTAAGTAGAGAATACATGGAGGCTACAATATTCTAGGAGGGGCCACTAGACACTAACTAGAGATGTGAATTTTTGAGAGCTTGTGCAACAATATTATCCTATTCACCTACAAGAAGGACAAAAAATTCAAACGGAGTTGAAGGAAGACATGTATCATAGAAAACAAAAGGAATAACCCCCACCATTCAGGATTGATCAATAAAACATCAATGATGCATTGAATACCAATCACCATCGATTGGAGAAAGGGTAGAGGTAGTGGTCAATAAGAGCAAAGTACAATAGGAAACAAGCAAGAATGAACAAAAGGACATATGAAATGAAGACTAAAATTGTGCGTAGACCGTGTAAGCTATAATTGATCCACATTTTAGGGTCTTTGAAATACATGAAGGAAATAATATTAGATAAGGAAGTATGTGAATGCCATAAGGGATATTTGGATAAATATAGAGCCATAAAAATAAGGCATGTTAAATAAGATAATGGCACATTAGTTATATCTAGTATGTCACCTCACATTTGGGTTGAATAAATCAAAGGAGTTGAATACAAAGTATAGATGAGAATAACAAATGACATCCTAAATACAATGTAATTGGCAAATGATAGATTAGGAAAAACCCTTGAATATAAAGGACAGTAGATCAAGTCTAGTGAAAAGAGCATTGAGCTCGATCGAAGTGTTTCATTTTATCCCATTAGGGGATCTGTTGGATTTTAAACTAAGGCAATAATAAAGACATTTATTGATTTGATTATCCCATGTGGACCCTGATGCAAGAGCATCCAGAGGTATAAGGGCAATCCTGTGTCATCCAAAAAATGTACTTAGACTTAGTTTCTGTTTCATGTGTTTTCATTTTTGGATACCCATTTTGGTCAAATAAAGGTTCCAACTCTCACGGTTCCACTATCAGTGTGCTAGAAAATCCTAAAAAAATAGGAGCATGTAATTGGGCCATCATTTTGGTGAACTAGGAGGCGTAAATTGGCTAGATGAATGTAATTGTAATTTAGAGCATTCCATAAAAAGAATCAGGTCAAAAGGCCCCACGGTTTGAAATTTATTGCAGTTTTTCGAGTTTTGGAGACCTCCTAAGAATGCTTCAAAGTCAAGTTAGGGGCATTAAATGACCTCGAAAAGGGCCAAAAATGGGGGACGAGCAAAGCTGGTCCATAGGGCTATAGAGCGCTTCGAGAGCTTTTCAGAAATGTAAACGGTTCGTCAATCGGAGCTACGGTTCAAAAGTTATGCCTCCCGAAAGTTCGATTACCGTTTCTGGATTCTTCTAGATTTGCGCCGACTTCTAACGCAACTTCTGGAGCCTTCTATTTGGTCGGTGGATGCCTACTAGCACTTTCTAGAATGTACTCCTAGTCCTTAACCCTCCGAGGTCTATTTAAGGAGATTCCTGGCATTGTAAAAGGCAGTTCGGAGTGGAGTTTGAGAGGAAGTACTGAAAGGAGAAATTGTCTCCACATTTATGCTATTGTAAGCCCTTAGGGCATGTTTTGAAGTTTATTTTCTCTGTACTGAATGTACTAGCTTATTTTCCAGTTAATACAATTGCCCTTTTTCTGTTGTGTCCATTCTGTTCTTGGCTTGTGTCCCCATCAGACCCCGTATAAAAGTAATCCTCTGCCCATATAAATGCATACCTTATTTTGAAAATGGAAAACATTATCATTGAGCAGGGTAAGAAATTTATAAACAAACAAGATACCCCATGGAAAATGTAGTAATGATAACTACGTGGATGATTTGGCATGTAATACAACAAGATAAGTCAAACAAGGTATGAAAACTATGCACATTTATTTGGGTTCATTGAATCTAAAACCTAAGAAGGGTATGGACCAATCGTGCTTACTATCCAAAACTATTGTCCATTCCAACCACAACTGATCCCACCAAGGCAAGTACATATGGTGTATGATTTTAAGTTCCTTTTCATATTGTTATAAAATATATTGTTTAAGCTCCCTTGATTGATATGTTAATAGATATATGGAAAGCATTTAATAAATATGAAATGTATATATGTGAAAATCTATGAGATTAATATACTTCAATTTAATAATTTAACATTATTAAATGTAAAAGGATTAATTAATATGAAGATAAGTATTTTCCTTAAGCATTATATTTATTTATTTAAGTCTCTCCCTTATTATATTTGCAATACATAATATAAGAGTTATTTGTCTTTATCTTTTCCTCTAAGAATGTTGTTGCAGGAAGAGGGGGATTGAGATTTAGAGGGAGCCTGATAGTTCATTAGAGGCAACCTTGAAAGAGAGGAAGCAGATAGAGGATATGAACCTTCAATAATCTTGGTCATATTGATTTAGAGGGGGTAAACTATGTTGAGATGGATTCTCCAGTGATCAATAAATCATAGCACACAAGAGGACTGTGATTCATGAATATAACTCATGACTATGTAATTTTAATGGGCCTAGCCCCCTATGTACATCATGAGGAAGTGATGACTTCTAAATGATGTCACTTGTATTTGCAGAAGTTATTGAAAGGTGATGATCTTACGATAACTTAATTTTCTATTATTATGGATATCTTACATATCTATGTAGATCATAGTAGATTAAAATTTGCATGACGAGTATTTATATTAATGCGATCAAATTTCCAAAATCCATCATAGTTATGTAAATCAATTTTTGGATTAGATTGTGTGGAGATTTTTACCCTCAACGTTTCGAATCACACTACGTGATCCATCATCAAGATGAGAGAGCAAGAGATGTCAAACAAAGTAAGTGGTAAGCATTTTGGGAATGTATGTGCACATACCTTATAGACATTTCTTTTTAGTACTTGTTGAATATCACATGACTTGATGTTCTAGAAGGCCATTACTCATAGTATTTGGTGAATATCTTGCATCCCAACATTCTTGAAGGCCATTACTCAAAGAGTATTTGGTGAATATCATTGATATTCTGGGAGGCCAATACTCATGATATTAGATGTGATATCAAACATTTTTTAGTAATTGATGAATATCATGTATTCTAGGAGGCCAATACTCATAATATTAGATGTGATATCAAACATTTTTGAGTAAATGGTGAATATTATGTATTTTGGGAGACCAATACTCATGATATCATATGTGATATCAAGCCTTATTGAGTATTTGGTGAATATCATATGTTGATATTCTAGGAGACCAATACTCTTGATATCAAATGTGATATCAAATTATGGAGTTCTTCTAATCAAAGATATCCTTAATCTTGCTAAATATTACTTTGAGGTAATATGTGTGTTAATCCTCCCTAGCTAAGAGGGAGTGTTGATGTATGGTAGCTTCTGTCAAATAAACCTATATATAATTATATATGAGATATAATTTATGTATATAATTTTACTGTTATATGAGAAAAAACAATATAATATATATATATATAACAATGATTAAATGTTTATTATATTAACTATCTAATTAACGAATAGACATGTTCCATTCATAGGACATGTCTCTTCATGGCTTATTCTCAATTTATATAAAAGGTCATTGTCATTTAGAAAATATATACCAAATACAATGGCAATGCTTAGTACATTTGTAGCGATCCTCAAAACCCTAACAAAATATTAATGTAATATAGATTAATATTAATATTATATTGATTAGTATAAATGATCTATATCATTATAGATTAATATTATAAATTAAAATTACATTATTATTAGTACTGACTAATATTTTTTTGCTTATTAAATAAATAAGTTGAATAAGTGATTAATTATATATTTATACTTAAGGTAATTATATCTGCATTCTATATATCATATGTCAATATTGGGTCATGTCACTCATCCCTTCCTCAAATTGTTTTCCCTTAAAGTAATTTAAATTTTACCTAAAACCTTTTAATCTGTAAAATATTATCTCTCCTTAAATCTAAGTCTCGTAGCTTGATTTATTTTTAATTGTTTCATATCCCTTGATTATTCTAGTCTAAAAAGAGTTAAACAATGTACATAGAAAATGTAAAGTATAAACTTGAATGTATGAAAACATGAACCATACATGTAGTATACACATTAATGTGTGAAGTCACAATGTAGACACACAATACACATAATCTTGAATAAACCCAATAATTTAAAATTTGTAATGAGCTAGGGTTGTGGAAATGGTTTACAAAAGTTACTTCTTCATTATGATTTTGATTATGATCCCTGAAAGTACAAAGTGAACATATATATATTTATATATAAGCTTCAAAGAAAATATAAGACATGATAAGTTAGTCCAAGTCAACCCATACTAAGCCCAAGAGAGGAAAAATTTCCCCTTTGGCCTTGGTGGAAGGTGTTGGGAATTCAAATGAGGGGGTTTCCTTAGTAGAATGTTTATTGTTTCTATCATTCTCTTAACAAGTAATATAATAAGGTGACCTAGCAATTTTCCCTTTATCACATAGTAGTATGGTGCCCTTATAGTGGCCCTTCCTTAATTGGTATTGCAATAGGGTGCCCTAGAAATTCCCCCTTGATTGAAGAATCCATAGGAAAGGTATTTGTTGAAGGGTTCCCTTAACTAGTAAGGGAGACTGTTGAGATTATTGAGTTGGAATTGTTGTTTACATTATGATTTAATCACAAAAAAAATTGTTGATGTCAACATATGTTCTGGAGTTTCACAATGAAGTTAGATAGACTTTTATTTTCTATGTTACATGCTATTCATCATAGAAGTACAAACAATCTATGCAATTTTTGAGTATGCAAAGTTGAAATTGTACTAAATGATGAGTATAAAACTTATGTCTACAGTTATAACTCTTTATGTAATGGTTTGAGTGAGTTACAATTGTTTTGGTGAAGATTGGTTACAAGCTAAAGATAGAGAGATATGCCAAAGGTATTTTTGTATTTTGGTTATAGCATGTTAGCAAGTTAAACTTAAGGTTTACGAGCATGATGCATGGTAATAGACTTGGATCAATGCATAATTTGGGATTTGTGGATAATCTTTTTCATGGTGAGTTGATTGCTAGCATGTGGCATATTGTTTTTATTTTGGCAGCCAAGAAGATGGTGTAGTGTATTGGTTAATGTGTTAAGCATTAATTATGGATCATGGTTTCTAATTTGACTTATGTTATTATTGTATAATTTTCATCTTAGCATGGGTCTATTTATTTATTTTTGGATTGGGGAAGTCCTAACAGGTCAACCTTCTTGTTTGGTTGTAACTTGTATAAAGGAAAGTATTTTCTTAGTTGTGATGTATAGAATGAATATTGTTTGTTTGAGCCTTATTGTTGGATATTGTAGCAAAGATGAATAATTATCATATGCTTTGAGAATAGGTATGAGTGGAATATATTATCATTCTTAGTGTACTTCATTAAAATTTTTAACTCATCAATTAGTTTGTGATCTAGATTTATAAATCCTTGAAAGAGGCTTTAACCTTCACATCTCAAATAGTGAGCCTTCTTGAAGGTAGACTTAACCTTATCTCTTTGGGAAGTGTGTTCCTCTAGTGAGGTGTTTTTTTTCATCGAATCCTAACAAGGTTGGAACCTTCTAGTAGGGGTTTAGTCCTTTGACAAAGATAGATGTATTAAACACATTGCATAGACTCCTAACAAGATCAAGTTCTCTAAAAGGGGTATTTTTATATTAGTGCATGGTCTTGTCGAAATCATCCCTAATGGGATTTTTCCCTTAATAGGGTTTTCCTTGAGAACAAAAATCATTGTGTTATGGTGTTGGATTTCATATTGTTATACATTATTATATACTTGATTGGTGACCAATTTATGAAATTTGAAGTTTATAATAATTGCACAAAATTAATTCATGCCCCCCCATCCCGATTATAAGGAGTGGGTTGTTATTACTAACAATTGGTATCAGAGTTTGTGGTCCTCTTTGAGAAGGAATATTAATAGCTTGAGGAGTTCCATGATGGCTTACAAGAAGGAAAATCCTAAGTTTGATGGTGATAACTATGATAGTGGGAAGAACAAGATAATCACACATGTGGTCTTCTTGGGTACTGATTATTGGATGATCATAAAGAATGGAGAGGATATATAGAGAGGGAATGAGTTGTCTCCATGCACTAATGATGAAAAGAAAGCATTTAAATGTAATATTATTGCCAGGGAATAATTTATTAGTGCCTTATCTGAAGCCAAGTTTGCAAAGGTCAAAGAATTAGATATAGTTCATGCATTTCGGGCTAAGTTATAGACATTGTATGAAGGAGACAAATACACAAAGTTGATGAAGTTGCAAAATTGGAAAGAAAAGTTATAAAGTGCAAAAATGCAGGAAGTTAAGCCTATCAAATCCTATGTTCAAAGGATAGGAGTGATTTTTACTAGTATAAGAAATCTTGGTGGAACCATAACAGAATATGAGATTGTGCAAAAGATCTTTGGCATCATCTTATGACACCAAGATTGCAACTATTGAAGAAGTCATATATTTAATGAAGGGATTCAACAAGAAAACATATATTGGTAAGTTGCAAGCTTTTGAAAATTCTAGATTAAAAGACACTTTTCCTAAGGTGGAATCTTCTTGAAGCATATTGTCCATTAAGATAACAGGATGTTAACAAAGAGGGTGATTACTAATAGAGCTTGTAGAAATCTTGGTCAAACTGCTAAGGATTGAGAAAATATAGAAGAAAAGGAAAGGAAGCTTGAATATTTTTAGGAATTAGCTTAAAAGAGGTAATTCAAAGGAAAAGGTAAATATGAATGAAAATTTCCTTTGAATTGTATTTAATGTAAAAAGATTGGTCATTTTGCATCTAGATATCCAACTAGAGTTCCTAAGTATAATTCTAAGCCCTATAAGTCTAATTATTCTAAAGAATGCTATCATGATATGAAGGAGTATCAAATAATGAATCATACGATAGTGATGATGGTGAAATTGGTTTGTTTCTAATAAATATGAAAGACCTATGAATGACGAAAAAGCATTAGTTTCACATGTTGAAAAAAAAAAAAGTCTAAATGGATCATAGATATTGGATGTTCGCATTATACAAAAAGTGACAAGGATAAGTTCATGCAATGAAGAAGTATGATGGTGAAGTAGTTAGATTCAATGATAACACTCCTTGATTGATTAAAGGAAAAGGTTCTATTACTCTTAATGGAAAAAACTAACATTGATGATGTCTTATTTGTCGATGGATTGAAGCATAACTTGTTAAGTGTTGGTTAGCTTGTGGATAAGGGTTATCATTTGTAGTTAAAGGATTAAAAATGTACAATCAAAGATTACTCAAGAAATAAGATTGCATCTAATACTAAGACCAAAGGTAACTTATTTCAGCTAAATCCTTATGAAGTAAGTTATTTTATTGCAAATATTGATGATAGTTGTGGCATAAAATGTGAAATTTGATCATATAGTAAGGATCATTAATTCAAATGTAGGAAGAAATTTACCTAAGATAGTGAGTTCCACTAACATGATGTGCAAGGAATGTGTGATAGGGAAACAAACTAGGAGCAGCTTTCAAAGAAAGTTGCATTCTGCTAAATGAAGATTGGATCTAGTGCATGCAGATTTATGAGGTCCTCCTAAGAAAATAAACATAATATGGTGAGAGATGCCTTTTTTTTAATGATTATTCTAGGATGATGTGGGTTGTATTTATCAAGAAGAAATATGAGGCCTTTGATAAGTTGAATATTTACAAAGAAAATGTAGAGAATGAATTTTTTTTTAAGATCAAATTCTTAAGGTTAGATAGAGGTGGAGAATTCACATCAGAGATATTCAATGCATATTGTGAAGAGCATGGCATTTTTAGGAAAACATCATCTCCTAAGACTCCACAATAGAATAAGGTAGAAGAAAGAAGGAATAGAACAATCCTTGATACTATGAGGACTATGATGCTTGAGGGTAAGGCACCATTGTTCATTGGAGATAAATAGTTACTATAGTGGCATATAATTTGAACAAAGTTTAGATAAAACATGGTACAGGTAAAACTCCATATAAACTTTGGTTTAGTCATCTACCATCAGTTAAGTGTTTCAGAATTTTTGGCAGCAATTATTTTATCTTAAGAGATGATGAGGTAGAGAATTTTGATCCTAGAAGTGGTAAAAGTATATTCCTTCGATATTTAACTAAGAGAAAAGCATATACATGTTATAATATGTGATTGATGAAGGTGATTGAAAGTGAAAATGTAAATATTGATGAAAGATTGAGATATAGGAAAGAACATTTTGACTATGATCAAGATAATGAATAAATCATGCATCTACAAGCAAGAATTTGGATCAAAATCAAGAGAAAGAGAAATTCTTTGAGATTAATAATTGGATACAAGTACAAATTAAAGATCTAAGAGAAGTTCCTAGAACTCTAAAAATTCTTACTTTGTATCATCCAAATGCTTAGATCATTGGTAATGTTAGTAGTGGTGTTATGACTAGAGAAAGAATGAGGAATGAATCATATTTTATTTCATAAATAGAGCTTAAAAGTAATGACGAAGCATGTAAAGATGAATTATGTGTTAAGGAAATGCGAGAAGAGTTAGAATAGATTGAGAAGAACAATACATAGGAATTGGTTCATAGGCCTAGAGACAAACATGTTATAGGAACTAAGTGGGTATAAAATGAATGAATATGGTGAAGTGGTAAAGAAATAGTTAAGATTAATTTTTAAAGGATATTCACAATGGGAAGGTATAGATGTTTAATTGAAGTAGTGAGATTATTTTGGCTTATGTGGATAATAAGGATTTTAAGGTTTATCATATGGATGTGAAGTCTTCTTTTCTAACTAAATAACTTGAAGAAGAGGTGTACATTGAGAAACCTAATGGGTTTCCTTTGATAGATCAAGAAGACATGGTATGAAAGTTGAAGAAAGAATTGTATGGTTTGAAGCAAGCACCAAGAGCTTAGTATGTGAGATTGTACATGTATCCTTTACATTTGGATTTCAGGAAATGTAGAATAGAGAGTAATTTGTATTTGAGAATTAATCCTTAAGGTATTTATATCATTGAAGTCTTTCGTGATGATATTATCTCTGATGGAAATGATGAAATGATTAAGGGTGCTCCCCTTAATACCATAAACTCATAATAGAAATGAATAAACAATAGCAAATGAAAGAACAAAGTTTGGACTTCTTATTATTGCTACAAATGTAGAATTACAAAATTCACAAATACAATATGCTAAACCACATGGGTGTCTTCATTATAGTAATCTACAAGACTAAGCTGTGAACTACCCCCTAGAACTATCCTAGACAATGTTTGGGCCATTCTTAAATAGGCAATTTTATGTCGCCCGAGAAAGTCCTAGACATTCAAACTTAATACCTAGGGCTGATAGACCCTAACAATACATATCGAGTCAGCCAAATACATCTTTGACAATTATTTTGGAAATTTTGGGTAGCCAAACTTCAGAAGGCCATAACTCTCGAACCCTTACTATGATTGGCAATAACCACTTTTTGAAAACGTCGGCTCCTAATCTATAGGCTTAGAATGGTGCTAGTGTCTTTTTATCGAGTTTTCAAATGTCATCCGAGACCTCTAAGACCTTCAAAACTGACCTCAAAGATTTTTCTCCAAAATTTTCCATAGAAAATCTAAAATAACTTCTCTAATACTTAAGCTAGAGCAATGAGATTTTTATGGTAGGCTTATAATTCTAAAATGAACCTTCATAAAGAAAATTAGAACATTCCAAGCTCATATGACAAACTTACTAAAAATAGCAAGTTCTAAGAAATAGTAACCCCCTATCTACTAGTCCTTATTAAAATAGAAAAGGCTAAAAACAAATATATTTTTGGGTGATGCAAGATTTCTCTTACACCCAAGATGCTCCTGAATCAGATACCCAAGGTACTTTGAGAAGTAACTCTATCATGTCTCAAGTGTTTAGAGGAAAACCAAGACGGTTAACCTCCTCCCTCGCTATCCATGATGAATCCTCTAATGGCCTCCCTTTCCATTTGACCAAGTATTCCTCATAAGTTATGTTCCTTGTACTTTTGCAAACACAATTGTCCAGTATCTCCTCATTCTCCTTTATAGCCAAGCTAGTTGATGGAATAGTCCACTGTGCTTTTGCAACTTCATCTCCATCACCTCCTTCAAAATACTCTGTCAAATCTAAAATATTAAATACTGGTGAAATATTCAATTCAGCAAGTAACTCCACTTCATAAGTATTTCCAGAATCATGCCTTTTCACTATCTTACATGGTCCAAACTTCTTCATCTTCAGCTTATTATTTGTACCCACTAGAAAATGCTCCCTTCTTAAATGAACCATAACTTCATCTCAAATCTAAAATTCTTTATACCTCCTTTTCACATCTTCCTTAGTCTTATACTGTCTATTCATCTTTATGATGTGCTTCTTCACCTCCTCATCGATATTCTTCGAATGTTCAAAAAAAAATTCAAATTCAACACTACTTATCTCTACTTTATCAAACTACCTCAATTCAAAAGCATTTCTATGATTGCTTCCATATACAATCTAGAATGGTTATTTATCAGTACTCCTATTGAGAAAATTATTAAATGCAAATTTTTCCTATGGTAAAATAAGATCCCATCCTTTCAACTTGTCTCCAACCAAACATCTCAATAAATTTCACAAACTCTTATTCACTACTTCTGATTGTCCATTAGTCTGTGGATGATGTGATGAACTGAACTTCAAATTTTTCTTCAACTTCTTCCACAATGTATGCCAAAAATACCCAAAAAAATTGGTATCTCAATCTGAAACTATACTCTTTGGAAAACCATGTAGTCTCACCACTTCTCTGGAAAAAAAAAACTATGCTACATGAACAACAACACTAGTCTTCTTGCAAGGAATAAAATGTGTAATCTTTGAAAACCTATCACCCACCACAAAAATAGAATCATGCCCTTGTTGTGTATTTGGTAATCTAACAACAAAATCCATTTTAACATCCTCTCACGCTTCTCTGGTATAGGTAATGGCTGATACAACCCTATATTCTACTCCATTCCTTTTGCCACCTAACATACTCTATAACTTTGTACAAACTTCATGTTGTAATTGTGGCTAGTAATAATTCTTAGCAGCCAAAGCAATGGTCTTATCTCTACCAAAATCTCCAACCAATCCTCCACTATGTTTCGCCTTGATGAGATTCTCTCTCATTGAACTTCTGGGAATGCACCATTGGCTTCCTTTGACTAACATACTATCCTCGATCATGAAATCCAACCACTTTGTCTTATCAAATGTAATAGGTTATGTACAAGCCTTCTACACTTCACCAAAGCTAGGATCATTTGGATACAAAAACTTACTTAAACCCAACCACCTCTGTCTGCATTTTTGTAAGTAAAAGTTGGCTTCTGCTAAGAGCATTTGCAACTTTGTTAGACTTCCCACACTTACGTTGCAAAACAAATCTATAACTCTATAAAACTCAACCCACTTCAAATGCATTTGGTTTAATTTTCCTTGACTATTAAAATATTGCAAAGCTTGATGATTAGTATACAAAAAAACTGCTTAGGAAGAAGATAGTGTCTCCAGTTCTTCAATGTTTGAACTATAGCATAAAATTCCTAATCATAAATAGAATATTTCATTTTTTGCATCATTCAATTTCTCACTGAAATAAGCAAGAGGTCTACCTTCTTGGCTCAAAACAGCTCCTATTGCAGTACCACTAGCACCACAGTCTACTTGAAACACCTTGTTAAAATTTGGCAGTGCTAAAATAGGTTTCTTAATAACTTTTTGTTTCAACAAATTAGAACTCTTATCTTCTCCTATAGTCCACTTAAATTAATTTCTATCCCCTCATTGTTTCATTCAAAGGTCAAATAATACTAAAACCTCTTATAAACTTTCTGTAAAAACTAGTCAGTCCATGAAAAGATCTTACCTCTGTCACACTCCTTGGAATAGGTCATTCAAGGATAGCCTTCACTTTCTCTGGGTCCATTTTCAGATCTTCTACTGAGACTACAAATCTCAAGTACACAAAATCCTTTACAAAACTGCACTTCTTTAGGTTTATTAGCAACTTTTCTTCCCTCAACTAATCAAACACTTTCAAATATGAATCAAATGCTCCTTCAATGTCTTATTAAAGATCAAAATATCATTTAGTTAAACAATGAAAAACATACCTAGAAACTCTTTTAGTATGTCATTCATGAGTCGCATGAAAGTGCTCAGTGCATTGGTTAACCCAAAAGGCATGACTAATCACTGGTACAATCATTTTTTCCTAAAAGAAGTCTTCCACTCATCACCTTATCTGATACAAATCTGATGGTACCCACTCTTTAGATCTATCTTTGTGAAATACTTCGCTCCACTCAAACAGTCCATAATATCATCCATCCTTTGCAATGGAAATCTATACTTGATTGTGATCTTGTTGATAGTGTGAGAATTTGTTCACATCCTCCATTCGCCTATCTTCTTTGGTGCTAATACTACTAGTACAACACATGGACCCTGACTCTCTCGAATCAACCCTTTCTGCAACAACTCATGAACTTGTCTATTCAACTCTTCACTGTCTGTTGGTGTCATTTTGTGCACTTCATTATTTGGAAAACTAACTCTTGGAACTAAATCCATCTAGTGTCTAATCTTCCTCATTGCAGGCAATCCATCAAGTACATTTTATGATACAATATCAAAAAACTCTCCTAATATATCTGCAACTTCTATAGATACCTCCTATACTTCTTCTTTACTATCTTTTGGAATTATAGGAAAATGCATATACTCATACTTCATACCTTTGAGAAACTCTTTTTCATCAACAAAACATATTTTGGTAACACTGCATACCTTTTCTTCTTTATCCTTCAATGGCTTCAACTTATGCTTCACTCCATCCTTGGTCAGAGTGTAGGTATTTGCTTGCCCATCATGTACAGCATGCTTGTCAAACTGTCATAGCCTACCCAAAAACATATGACATATGTCCATAGGTATGATATTACAAAGTACCTCATCCTGGTAGCTTCCAATCTTGAACTTCACGAAGCACTGCTCATTGACCATGACCTTGTGGTCATCTTGCACCCAAGAAATACGGTATGGACACGGTTGTTTTTGTCTCTTCAACTTCAACTTTGTGACCATCGTTTCTGACACCATATTGTTAGTACTTCCACTATCAATGATCACATCACAAGACTTATCTTCACATCTACACCTTGTATGAAACAAGCTCCTTCTTTGATCAAGTTCATTCTTACCACTTAGCAGGACTCTTCTATTAACTAGGACTTCTCCTCTTTCAGCATCTTCAAGATGTGAGGATCTGGCATCTTCATCAACATGTGCAACTCTAGCATGGCCTTCTATTATTCGATCTATCCTTCCTTAGCACTAGAAACATTTCCCATGGAAGCCTCCTCTTTTGAATCTTTATCCTCTACCTCTTCCTCTCTGATCTCTATTGTTCTGATCATAGAAATGATTGGAATTGTTTCCTCTCTTATTTTGACTGCTACTTCCATCCTCATCCTTGTTCTTTCAATCATCATTATGGCCTCCATAAGATAGTTCGCTAGATCTTCCATCGCGACCTCTGTCACTATTCTTGTTGTCAAAATTCTTGCTTAGTTTCTCCTCAACTCTTAGGGAAAACTAGTATGCCTCATCAATATTGTTCATCCAAACCAGACTCATCTTGTCCTGAATACTTAGCCTTAACCCATAAAGATGATGGGCTACTTTCTCCTTATTAGCTTCTGCGTGGTTGGCTCTAATGAGAACTTGGTAGAACTCTTTGGTATACTCTTGAACAGATTTTCTCGCTTGCTTCAACCCTTGCATTTTCTTCAATAGATCAAGCTCATAATCCATGGGAATGAATTGTGACTTCAGTTTAGCTATCATCAAATCCCATCTAGTAATTTTGTCCTTTCCCTTTCTATACCACTCCAACTGAACCTCCTACCACCAAATCTTTGCATGTCTCTTCAGTTTCGCCTTCACAAACTTGACCCTATTAGGATCCTTAATATCTTTATACTCAAAGTACTCTTCCAATTCATTGATCTAATCGATCAGCTCTTCTAGGTTAATATTTTCCAAAAATGTAGGAACCTCAAACTTAAGTCATTTTCCAATCTTGGAGATGGCCTTAAAAAGCCTCTCTTCCTCTGGGTTTAGAATTGCCTTTGCTTTGGAAGTTTCTTCTTCTTCATCCTCATCTTCGCTTTCATCTCTTATGGCAAGATTTATTCCTTTATGCATTTGTTCTTCCAATGTTTGCATTTTTCTTTGGAGGGCTCTAAAACCCTCAGGTGTAGCATCTACAACTCTTTCACCATGCTCTCTTCGTGGAGGCATTTTTTCACTTTTGTTGAAACCCTACTGCAAACTGCATCACAATCAATGATCTGTCTACATGCTCAACCCAAACTATGGTCCTAGTGAGACCTTCCTCACAGTCAATGATTTTTCCACACACTCAAGAACTTGTCTCTAATATCACTTGATGAAGGGTGCTCCCCTTAAAACCATAAACTCATAACAAAAACAAATAAACAATAGCAAATGCAAGAACAAAATATGGACTTCTTATTATCACTGCAAATGTGGAATTATAGAATTCACAAATACAATATGCTAACCCACATGGGTGCCTTCATTATAGTAATCTGCAAGACTAAGCTGTGAACTATCACCCAAAGTTGTCTTGGACAATGTTCAAGCCTTTCTTAAACAGGCAATTTTATGTTGCCTAGAAAGGTTCTAGACATTCAAAGTTAATACTTAGGGCCAACAAACCCTAACAATACATATCGAGTCAGCAAAATACATCTTTGACAATTATTTTAGAAATTTCAAGTAGCCCAATTTCAAAAGGACATAACTCTTGAACCATTGCTTCGATTAGCTATTAAAACCATTTTTCAAAAATGCCACCTCTTGATCTATAAGCTTGGAATGGTGCTAGCACCCTTCCATTGAGTTTGTGAACCTCATCCAAGACCTCTAAGACCTTCAAATTTGACCTCAAAGATTTTTCTCCAAAATTTTCCACCGAAAATCTACAATAACTTCTTTGATACTTAAGTTGGAGCAATGAGATTTTTATGATAGGCTTATAATTCTAAATGAACCTTCATGAAGAAAATCATAACATTCTAAGCTTGTATGACAAACTTACTATAAAAAAAAAAAAGTTCCCAAAAATAGTAACCCCCCTATCTACTAGTCCTTATTAAAATAGAAAATGCTGAAAACAAAAATATTTTTGTATGATGCAAGATTGCTCTTACACCTAGGATGCTTTTGCATCATTAAATGAGTAACAAGTTTTTGAAGAGATGAAGAATGAATTTGAGATGTCTATGATAGGAGAGACAAGATTCTTTCTTGGTTTGTAAATAACTCAAAGTAAGGATGGTATATTCATATCATAAAATAAATATCTTAAGGATTTGTTGGCAAAGTTTGGAATAGAAAATTGTAAACATGTAGGTGCACCTATGCTGACAAGTTGTAAGTTGACTTATATTGATGATTCACCTGATACATTTTAGACTGAATATAGATCTATGATAGGAGGATTACAATATATAACACACACTAGGCCAGAAATATAACAATAGTTTTGTCAAAGTTTATACCAATATACTCTTAAAAGTAGGAAATATCAATAGGGGGTGAATCGGTATGTCACAACCTTTAGTGCAAAACTAGATATCTTTAACAACTTTATAGCATGCATAAGAAAGTAAACTATGTTAACAGTAAATATAACCATGCAATAAGAGAACTCATAACACCATTTTTTTAACTAGGGAAACCCTACCTAGGGGAAAACCCTAGTGGGGATGGTAGCCACAAAATGATCCACTAATCAAAAGTATCTTATGAAAGATATTGATCCTATTAGGAGTCTATTACATTTGTATGGTGTCTCAATCCTTGTTAGAGGACTGGGCCTTATTAGAAGTCTCAACCCTATTAGGAGTTGTTATATACAAAAACAAAATGTATGTAAGATGATCCCACTACCCAAATATGCAATATAAAATATAGCTCCTTCAATACAAAGAGATAGATACAAAAACATTTTTATAGGATTGTTGATAGCTTCAATATCTAATACTGCCTTTTTTATCAAATAATTCGCATTCTTATAATCATGCATCATAATTTTCATCACATATCATTACATCAATATTTCATTGCATTACTTGATCACACAGATAACTTCACATTCACAAACTTTGCTTTATACCCTGCTAATTTATAATTATCTTCCCAATTGGCCTTCATGCCTTTATACACTTTACAAAATACAAAATCAAGTTTTTCCCTCTTAAGGTTAACATCTAGGATGTCATCTCTAATTAGTTAAGTAATTATTTCGTAAACAAAATAATTCCTTAATCCAAAATACCCATTACTTTATCATGCTCTATTCTTCCTATATAGTGTTGTAACTAGTAAACTGGCCATAACTTTGTCTATATTGTTCATACAATTCTACGCACTCACATGCGTCATCATCATAGTGTCAGGTATTAGTACCTAATTTCTCATGTGTCCATGATAAGCATGTGAATCTTGCCAACCAAAACTATCTCGATTTTTCCATATACATTGTATGATACTTAGACAATTTTCTAAGTATATGTACCAATACTTCATCTTCGTGATTTGCCCACTTTATATGACTAATATGTTTTTGAATATAAAAAGAAGAAAGAGGGTGTTGATCTGTGGTACAAACATTAGACAATAGATAATGTTAGAAATAACAAAACCTAGTGCCAAATAGCCAGATACAAAGAATCTCAACTAAAGTCTACCTCTGTCAAAAATAAAAGTTTGAATGCGGAAAATTGACCAACCATGGTCTGCATTGCTAAGGATCAACATGGGACAAGCCCCCATACCAGTAGCATTCTTAAACCAAAAACAAGAACAAAGACCCCAAAAGATTACTTTAAAATGAATAGCAACCATCTGTTATAGTAAGAAAAAAAAACAAAGAGGGGGAAACAATCTCGTTCGTAAAAGAACTAGTAACCAATCTCAAGCAACAAATAGCTTGCTCTTCTTTCACTGGCATAGCTAGGCAATGGATAGCGCATTCTTCTTTCACATCATAAATAGGAAAAGATGGTACATTATTCTACCAACATTGTTGTCAAAGGTCCATAGCCACCAGAACTACCAGTTCCAATTAGTATTGCCAAAAATCTTCCATCCCCCAACATACTCCCTACCCACCTCAATAGAGAAGGGATCCACCTCAATAGAAGTTGTGGGAGGAAAGATCAGAAAACCATTCTTGGGGTAGAGATACTATGCAACAATGATACTCTCACTCCCATCCCCATCAGCATAGGTTATCTCAACCACCAAAATCACAAGCATGAACTCCAGCTTGATTGGAGTCAAAAGGAACTTCAAAAAAAACATACAGGAAGAACCCAATAAACTCCAAGTCACCTACTTAGAAGGAATATTCCTTAGTAGTAAGAGAGTAATAAGAATAATTCATCCAACATGTCTCCCTTCCACCTCAAAAGAAAGGAATCCCACCCCAATAGGGATAATGTGGAGGAAGAGACTCCTTAGAGAAGCCTTCTTCAAAGATTGCTCCACCATCCAAACATCGACATTATGAGGAGTTTCCCACCCAATATCAACCACGTCAACACAGCATATCACCACCTCAATAAGAGTTGTGTAGTAGATAAAAAAAATGTAGGACCCAACCCTCAAAGAAAAAAGTCATCTGAAGCTGACTTTGTAACCCAAGGTGAGATTTTACCTCAATAGAAAAATCCAAGGGGTAATGCAGGCGCTAGCACAGATTCCTCCAAAGAATCCAAAGGAGGAAGATTTTGCAACTAGGAAGCACCCAAGAAATAGATTTGCACTCAGCCAAAAGTAAGGAGCTAAAGAGGGCCCCTAAGAGCTAACAACAACTGCTAGAGAGCTAAAAGGAGGGTAAAATAACAAAGCCCACACAAGGATCTGAAAAATATGCAACTTTGAAATCATAAGAAGAGCACCAAAGCTCAATAAACAGATGGAATGGATAGATCCATCACTACCAATCGCTAACCCATCAAAGAGTCCCCAGATTTGACAAACCCAAAAGCAAGGCACCCCTGGTAGAACCATGAAGAAAAAAAATATATGACTTCACACATGAAAAAAAAAGAGGGCATCATCAAGGAACATCCACATTGTTCCAATGTTGGGACACCAATAACACCTGAGATCCTCCCTCCATAGAGAAAAACTTTTAAGAAGCAAGCATCCCATGGGTCAGAAACTCCCTCGAAGGAAAGAAGCATGGTCCCTGACTCTACAGAAACCACTCCCACACCATAGTAGAACCAAGGCAACACAAGTTTGAGAAGAACCTTCCAATCCTCTGGCTCAACATCATCAAACTCATCACTACCACCATCGCTAACCCCTTCACCACTAGAAACCCTAGTTTTCACGACACTGATTTTGATTTGTTCATATATGACTAATATGTTGCCATAAACAACAACATCAAAATGTCTAACCTATCCAAATTGTCAACAATCTCCCTCTTTGGCATTGATAGTAAGATAAGGAAAATTGGTTGTGTCCCAAAAACAAAACTTCTCAAGATTGGCCTTAACAAAATTTCAAAAATTCAAATTTGTGGATCATTATAGATTTACCATCATTCCTTATATCTCCTAATTACATTGTAACTCATCCTTTGATTATAATTCTAACTTTTACATTACTCCACCTTACTTATACCTTATCTCTCCCTTATATGCAATTTACTTTATCTCTCCCCCTTACATATATATACAATTTTCCTTCTCTCTCCCCCTTTGACATCAATGACAAAGGTATCAAAACTTATATACAAGTCAAAATTTTGTTGCATTACCTTCAAGGTTGCTTCTAGTGGGAATTTGTGAGATGCAATCTTCACAATTATGCTTCAACATGGTGACCTCCATGTCCCGTTTGTTCTTCACTGCATCTACCACACTCAAAACTGCACAAAAAGCATAGGATTCTATCTCTACCGTATCTAAATTTGTATAGGAAAACTTGTCATAAGATGCCTTCACTGTTGAGCATTATTCTACATGTCTATGTACAAGATCAATATTCAATGCAAGGTGTTCCCTTAGTGAAGAAATCTCTTCAACTTCATCTCCTTCTATAGTTCTAAAATCCTAATGTCATCATTGATTCTTCTCTCAAGATCAACTATATAGTTGAGGGATTTTGTACTTCAATTCCAAGTGCCTCTAACTCACTTAGTTTTGTTCTAGTTTGAACTAATGTGTCCTTGATAAGTGTGTGTGCTCCAACACACTTCCTGTATATAGATTTTCCTTTTATCAAACATTGTCTCAATTCCTCGATCTTTTCATCAAGACTCTTCAAGTCATTTTTGATATTGTCACACACACTTCTAAATATCTTTGAATCATGCAAAGTTTGTGTCTTGAATGCTGCTATATCTGATAAAATTATAAACTCTCCATCAAAAGCTTAGATTTCAGCTTTTCCTATGTCTGATGTATCTGCCTCTGTCATCTGCACTGATATTGTGTCATGTAGTCTATCTATCAATTCCATTAGCAACCGTTGCGAACTTGTCACTTTCTTATTCTCCTGAATCATCTTATTGAGTGATGAGATCAATTATGTTTGATAATCATCATTAGATCTTGTTAAGGTTGGTCGTACAAGGGGTGTCCTAGAAGAACTAGCTACACTTGCCTTCTTTTCTTCTTCCTCCTTTTTCTTATTCTCTTCTTCCTCTTTTATCTTCTTTTCTTATGTTGTCTTTCTATCCTCTTCTTCCTTCTTCTTCTTCATTTCTTCCTCCTCATCTCCTCTTCTCTTCTCTTATTTTTTTCTTCTTCTTTCCTATTTTTCTCCCCTTCTTCCAATTCCTTTTTCTTTTCATCATCTTATAATGCCTTAGTTACCTCTTCATTTCTTTTCTTTTCTTCTTCTACTCTTCTTTTCTTTTCTTCTTCCTTCACTTTCTTTTCTTCTTCTTTTATCCTCCTTTCTTCGAGTCTCTTATTTTTTCTCTTCTTCTTTCTTTCTTTCTTCCTCTTCTTCCTTTCTCTTTTTCTCTTCCTCATCTTCTTAAATTGTGTAGGTGACAAAATTGTCAATATTTGTACCATAATCCTTAAATGGATCCATTGTTGTGTCTAAAGTGATTCTTGTATTGTCCACTTGCATGGTATCAGTACCAATAGTGACTTGTGGAGTTGATTCTAACATTGTTATTGTTGTTGATGTTGCTCCATGTTCTTGGATAACTTGCTTAGTTTCCTTGTTCACTTCTCCATAACTTCCTCTCATTATCAAAATTTCTCTTTTCTTGTTTCTAAGTAGGGTCTCAATACCTTTCACTATACTTTCAAGATGTTCATCATTCTTTACTTCACATAACTTCCTTATCATATTTTCTCTAATCTTCATATCTTCATCAACTATTCTTCTATTTTTGTTAATTAATTTGTGATATAGGTATTTAGGAATTTGATCTTGAACATCTTCAAATTTCTTATTAGATAGGATCATATGTCAAATAACTGTATTCTCAAGCTCTAATCTCTCAATACCAATGTATAAATGGTAATAATTGTTTAAAAGCACAGAATTACCTTCATCAATGATCACGCAATTTATTTTCTCAATTTTAGGCTTCCAAGCCTTTCTTCCTTTGATCACACTCGCTAATTACTCATTTTCTACCTTTTATGGTTCAGATGTCTCTACCTAACCTCAAATTTTCTTTCAATAAAAGGTCATTAAGACATTTTTCCTTTTTCCTAGCCTAGCTACCATTTGCTTTACTCTTTTGTGTTTCTGAGGTTCTATTGGCTCTTGCTTAATTTCAGCTAGTCTAGCTAACTTTCTTACCTCAACAACTTTTATTTCTTCTTCTTCTCCTACAAGTGTAACAACATGTATGGCTTGAGGTTGTACCTATGAAAATGTTGCATAAGGTGCAATAGGTGTTTGTGCTAATGGTACTACAACTATAACACCTTCTGATGGTCCTATTGCTACAAGTGGCGGCACACACATGGTACCCTGTTGTCTTCTCTACTTCATTCTAGCTATAGTTTTTCTTACTATTTCGGCCTCATCAAGATTCATTTGAGCTTCTTACATGATCTTCTTCATGGTGGCCTCTACCTTTTTTGTAGACTTCTCAAACTAAGCTTGATTAGTCATTTGCATGATCTCCTCAAAGGTTCCAAAGCTATTGAACTCTTCATCTCTTGCTGATTTCAATATTACTTCCACATATCCTCCAACTTGTTCCTCAGTAACCTCATAGCCAAGAGTCTCTACTTATAACATCCTAGTTCTGTTAGCTTTGTGTAGGTAAAGTTAGTGTCAACCATAAAACATATATCATTCATGTATTTCCTTACAACTAAGGGTGGAATCCTATACCTTTACTTCATTTCTTCTTGAAAGGTCTTCACAACTACGTTGCTCTCAATCTTGTCAATAGGACATCTTCTATACAAATCAGTTATCTTCTCAATGGTACACTTAGCATTGTTAAGAAACTCAGTCACAGATAAGAATGGAAATATCTTAATCAAGTGGAAAAACATGTAAGTAATCAATGATTTAAATATGAATTAGCTTTTCTTAACTTTTCTTTAT
This sequence comes from Cupressus sempervirens, assembly GCA_028749045.1. Taxonomy (NCBI): domain Eukaryota; kingdom Viridiplantae; phylum Streptophyta; class Pinopsida; order Cupressales; family Cupressaceae; genus Cupressus; species Cupressus sempervirens. The sequence continues at coordinate 658,323,033 of CM053792.1, read as the reverse complement.
CCTTTCTAGGTTCTTATCAATTACGCTCTCAAGATTTCACACATATTCACCTTTACTCTTTCTACACACATCTTATAGGCCGTATGGATAAATATTGATGACATGTCATCCTCTCTAGAGTTGGCACAAATATTTGATTTTCTTAATCAAGTGGAAAAACATGTAAGTAATCAATGATTTAAATATGAATTAGTTTTTCTTAACTTTTCTTTATCCTTTCTAGGTTCTTATCAATTACGCTCTCAAGATTTCACACATATTCACCTTTACTCTTTCTACACACATCTTATAGGCCGTATGGATAAATATTGATGACATGTCATCCTCTCTAGAGTTGGCACAAATATTTGATTTTATGATTTTACATACAAATCTTACATCATGTTGTGTAGTCTTGTTCATCACAAATTCTATCCCATTGTACTCAGACTTACTATTCTATCACATAAATTTATTTACATTCTTTTCATTTACTGGTATTGATCCTTCATCACACAATCTAGTTAATTCATGAATTAGGTTAGCCGATATGTATACCACATTGTCTCCCAACCAAAACTATCCATCATGAAATTTTCTCAATATTACCTTCACCCAATCCTCATTGTCAAAATAATGTGAAAACAAGAACTTAACTAACTCATTCTATTCCAGGTGCTCATATCTAGTCTTAAAGTTCATGTCTTGATTGTAAATTAGGTTATACTCCTTAGATATACTTCCTTCTCCTACTATCTCAAATTTACTATGCCAACATTTTCTAAATACAAAACTTCATCTAGGATAACTTAAAATATTGTCATAAGGTCTTCTTCTAGAGGTCGAATAGTGTTTATCTTGATCTTAGGTTTCACCTCATCCTCAACATTGTGAATCAAAATTCTCTCCATATTTACTATAAATTTTGAACTCAAATTAACAATTGAAACTTCCAAAATTTGTAAAATACCTCAAATTTGTGGAAATAGGGATTGTTGGAGAATTATCTTAAATGTTGCTTTGATTTCCTTGGATCCACTCTCGATTCACTCCTTAAATCTTCACATCTAAAATGATGCTCACAACCTTGATTCAAATCCTCAAATGTCTTCCATTTACCTACTCCATTAATTACCTAAGTACACAATCAATAAAAAGTTGTTTATAATAACCAAGAGACTTATTTTCTTTTGTGTGTCCACATACAAACTCAAAAAACTTTTCACTCTTAACTATAGCTTCAAAACATCACATTCTACCTCATACTAACTGTGCATACCTTAACTCACTCTCTAACATTCCTTCTACCTTTCTAATGCTTGATCTTTTATAAAAATACTTAATTCAAATAAGATGAATCAAATACAATTGTTGACTTCAATCTACTTTCAGGTGCTTCATTTGACTACTTTTCTAAAATAGCATGTGAACTTGATGGATCCTTGGCTTTGACAAATACATATTTGAATTTGTCTACATGTTTTCTTAGATTGTCTTTCTTATTATCACTATTATTATCATTCCTTTTAGCATTTATGTTTTTGTTCCTTCTGAAATTTGGATTCCTTATGGTGTTCCTCATATCTATTCTACAAATCTTTCTATATAACCAAAGTTCTTACATAAAATGCATAGTGGTGCATTATTTCCAAACTTGGGTCAAGGTTGGTTTATAGGTGCTCTGCAATTTCTTGCAATATGTCCAAAGTTGTTGCACTTGTAACATGAAATGTTGTTCCTTGTTCCATTATTTCCTTCATCAGGTCTTCTTCCCATATGGTTAGTTCCTCTCAACATTCTACTATTGCTATTACTATTATAAAATTTAGCTTTCTTACAATTAATTTCTCTATGACCAAAACCATGACAATTATAAAAATTAAAATCATTAACAGGTTTTAATGACTTACCTATGCAGTCCCTTTTCATATGACTAATCTCATAGCATGCATAGCATCTACCTTTGAATTAATATCTCACTTCTTTAGCTGATTCGTCTTTCTCATGTTTCTTAGGTTCATTAACTTGTTCAGGTTGCTTTACTTTCTCAACCTCCTTAGGTGCATTATCAAATTGATTTCACTCAATCTTATTCATATCTTCTTTATCTTACATAGACTAATGAATTTCAAGATTAGGTTCTTTTCTAGCTTTAGATTTCTTAGCTGACATTTCTCTAGTGAAATATCCAATACCACTCTTATCATAAGAAGATCTCTAACAAGACATTTTTTCATCAATCTTCTCACTGCTAGAATATAATCTCTCACATTATTGCTTAGACTGAGTTAACTCTCCTTTCACAATAGTGTTATACTTCTCAAGTTCTGTATATTGCAACTTGGTACACTCACACTCAGATATCACTTTAGTAAGGTTAAATCTAAGATCTACGTTCTCAAACTTCAAATCTGATTCAATTTTACTAGCATCATCCTTCAAGCTTAACATTAGATTAGTATTCTCAAGTTTGTGTTTCGAGATCTCATTTTCTTTTGTTAGTCTGGAAACTTCATCACTTTCCTTAATTTGATCTTTAGGATCTTTCTTGGATTTGAGATGATTTATCTTATCTTTAGACTTTCCAATGTAATAGTTAGCATCTTCATGTCTTTGTTTTAAATCATCTCTTCCTTTTGTAACAATATAAATCTTCCTAAGATCCTTTTCTAGGTTCTTATGTAACTGTTCCATATCCATAGGGGTCTTACTCAAGTTGTTAAGCCTCTTCTGAGTAACTATGCTCTAATACCAATTTTTAGAAATAGGAAATACTAAGGGTGGGGGGTGAATCGGTATTTCACAAACTTTAGCCCAAAATTGGATATCTTTAACAACTTTATAACACGCATAAGAAATTAAACTAACTATGCTAAATAATAAATGTAACCATGTAATAAGAGATATCATAACACCATATTTTGTTAACTAGGAAAAACCTCGATGGGGATAGTACTCATAGAATGATTAACTAATCAAAAGTATCTTGTGAAAGATATTGGCCCCATTAGGAGTCTATCACATCTATATAGTGTCTCAGTCCTTCATTTATGCATTTAGAGATAGAAAATTGTCTAAGTGTTAGACAATTTGCAACAGCAAGGAGTCAAGATATGATGTGTATGGACAACTTCTTGAGAGTTATACCATGCGTAGTTAAGGAAATCTCTATGAAAATGTCATGATGACATGTGCCAGTGCACAAATGTGTAAGGATAGTACAACGCAAGTTATGATTAAAATACTAGTATGGGTATTTAATATTGCAGAACAGAGCATAGCAGAGAATTGGATTGTATGCCCTTAGGAGTTATTTTGGTTACAAAATAATTATTAAGTTATGATGAGCTGACTAAGTAGATATTATTCCATAAGTTATTTTATATTATGCCAAGTGTGTGAACACATGAAGGCTGTTTGAGCAGAGTTTTGTAAATATGCAAGGTATAAGTAAACATCTTATCGTGCGCTGATAAGTGTGCTATCCATGATAGATGAGCAAGTGTTATGAGATGTGAACTATTGTAGAGAGTGCTTGAAAGATATGAGAGCCTTATGTGATGCAAGATTTGATGTATGATCAAAGCAAGTGTGAGTTACAATAGTAAGAAAGTATTGTATGTATACCTATCTTGTGAAGAACTACAGTGTATAATTGCACTTTAGGGTAGTGGGTTCTTCCTGCGTACATTGTATTTGTTCTACCAACTCCTAACAAGGTTCAAGCAACTCCTAATAGGGTTGAGGCTTCTAATAAGGCTCAGTTCTCTAAAAAAGACTTGAGACACTATATGTACTTCATAGACTCCTAATAGGGTCAATATCTTAACAGGATCCTATTGTTTAGTGAATCATCTTTTGGGTATCATCCCCACTGAGATTTTCCCTTGGCCAGGGTTTCCCTAGTTAACAAATAATGGTGTTATGCATTCTCTATGTGCATGGTTACCTTTACTATTCAGCATTGTTGGTTTACTTTCATATGCAAGTTATATTTAGTAATTAAGTTTGTAGAATACGGATTCACACCCCTACACCCCCCCCCCCCCCCCCCCCCAAGTATTATCTATTTCTAACAATTGATATAAGAGCCCAATTACTTTGAAGAGGCTCCCAGTGAATATGGAATAGTTGAAGAAAAACCTAGAAGAAGCTCTTGAGAAGATTGACCTTCTTACTAAAGAAAGAGATAACCTAAAAGATAGATATGAAGATGCAAAAGTCTACATTGGTAAACTGAAAGACAAGATTGATGATCTAAAATCTGGTAAGGAATCAATTGCATAGACTTATGATAATGATGAAGTAGGAGATCTTTAGAAGAAAAATGAGAACTTGAAACATGAACTGAAAATCATTGAACTTAAGTCTTAAGAAAAATAGTAGCAAGTATGAACTAGAATATAAAACTGAGAATGCAGATCTTAGCTCCCAATTAAGTCAAGTTACATCTGAACTAGATACTATCAAGATTTAACATGTTGAGTTAGAAAAAAACAACATTATTGTGAAAGGAGAATTAACACAAACTACGCAACAGTTGGAGAAATTTTATTCTAGTAATGAAAAAATAGATCAACAGATATTTCACCAAAGACCTTCTTATAACAAGACAGGACTTGGATATCTAATTGGAGAAAAATCAGCAAAGAAAGTTGAAATTAGAAGAGAACCAAATCCAATTATTGAATCCCCTAAGGAATTTGATCCGAGTAAGGTAGAATCTAGCACATCTACTAAAGTATCAAAGGAAGTTGAGTTAATTGATTTGTCAGCTAAACATAATGAACTTAAGAAAATAGAGCAAGTTGATAAACCTAAGCAAGATGAACCACCCAAGGAAGTAAGAAGTGAGTTCAGAGGTAGATGCTTCATATATAATGAGGTTGGATGCATGAAAATATATTGCACAGGTAATTCTTTTAAACCCATTACTAATTTATATTGTTATAATTGTCATGGTTATGGACATAAGATAGTAGAATGTAAGAAACCTAAGTTTGATGGTAATAATGAAAAGAGTAGAATGTCTAGGAATACTAACCCTGAAGCTAATGAAAGAGGAAGATCACATAACAGATCCAATGATGGAGAGACATCTAATGGAGAAAACAACTAGTTCATGTGTTACAAGTGTAACAATCTTGGACACATTGTAAGAACTTGTAGAGCACCTGACAACTAGAATGGAACTAATCAGAGAAGAAATGCACCTGTATCTCAGTTATGTAATAACTTTGGACACACGGCAAGATATTATAAAATGGACAAAAGGAACTTTAACAAGAATTCGAATAATAAAAGGAATAATAATAGAATTGACAGAAGGAATGATAATGGTAGTGACAACAATCACTAGGAAGCAATTAATGAACATGTTGATGAATTCAAAGAAGAATTTGTGATAGCTAAAGATTCAGAAAGCTCTCATACATTTTTAGAAGAACAGTTCTTTGATGCATCTGAAGGGAATTTGAAGTCAGAAATTGTTCATGACTCATCCTACTTGAATTAGGCATTTTTAGTAGAAGTAGTGCATCAATTGGCCAAAACTGATGTTAGAGAGAGAGTTGGAAGTTGCACAGTTAACACGAGGTTAAGGACATAGAGAGAAGGCTATGGTCAAGTGCGCAAGCCTTGATATGATCATAGTGAGAAAGAATTGAGAAATCAAGCTTACTAGTAATCAAAGATAGTATTTGAATCTGTGGTAGATACACATTTAATGCAAAGTGCAATTTCAAATTATTTAAGGATTGCAAGAAAGATTATATGTACCATTTGTTCATGTGAAGTGCCTTGAGCGAATTGAAGAGTGATTTGACAATGAATTGAAGTGTGAAGTGAAAATTGTAATGCAAAAAATTGCAAAAACCCTAAATCATGTTTTTAAGGTATTTTACAGAGTTTAAATCCAATATTTCAGTGTTTACAATCACAATTTCAAATGGCTGGTCAAAATGTGTATGATGTGAGTGATAGAACACAATATGAGTTTAAGAAACATCTATTTGTTTCGTTATTGGATGATCCGTTGGGCACATTTTTGCAAGTTCTAGAAAATGTGTTACATGTTGAGGATATAAGAAGTTATATTCACTGTAAACTAGAGAATATGCGCGATGATGAAATTTTTTGAGACCTAGGAACCATGTGCAACAATGGCTTATCCTTGAAGTCTGAGTATGTGCACCTAGAAGATTTGAATTTGTGAGATATATGTTTCATAAAGATTTTGACAATCACGAATGAACCCGAATCATTTTGAGTAGGCTACATGATGATATGTTTTGGTTAGGTGATGAGTAGATTGTTATTGACAATGACCTAATTCACAAGGTCACAGGATTGAGTAATGAAGGTTGCAATCTTGTTATTGAGAAGAATGTCATGAAGATAGTTGAAATGAAATTGAATCCTAGGTTTGACAAAAGGAACATGAAGGTTGACTCTATTCAAAATGAAGGAGTAAAATTATTAAGAAAGATATTAGGGTACAAGTTAAACCATAGATCAAGGATTAACTCATTACCAGCTGGATTTTTGCATACAGCCTATGTGATGGTAGTTCAAGGCAGAAAAGTTAATTTGTGAAAGATTATCAAATTGCAATTGTTGGATAACATTGCAAAGATTAAGAAAACTAAGAACACAATTTTTAGATTAGAGTCCCTATTGACTCACATATTCTTCTATGCTACAAGAAAGTTTCTTGGAATGATAAATTGGGATAGCAGCAAGTGTGCAATGAAGATGGTGACTCAATGTTATAGATCAAAGCCAGAGAATGTCAAAAATGATGGCATTGATAAGATGATGAAGAGTTTCCAGTCAGAAATGAAACTAAGGTATAGAATACCTCCCTCGATGATATAGAAGTACAAAGAAGACTTATGTTTCATGGTGGAAACAAATAACACCTACATGGAAGCAGTGATACCAAGAGCCAAATTTATAGAGCCTATCGGATATGAGATGAGCGCTACACTCATAGAAGGGTATGTGCAAATCATATTCCAATTATAGGACACAAAATGCCCTAGATGGGGTACTTATGACGAAAAGATAAGAATAGTTCATTCAGAACTCTATAGCAAGGAAAGCAAGAAAAAGGTAGAGAAAGAGATAGATTCCATCCTTAAGGAATTGGGCATGACTAGGAAAGAGTTTGATGAGATTAAAGGCATTGCACTGGAGATGAAAGAAAGTGGACAGAATGAAGTGTTGGTAGCAACTCCCATTGTTGTTGTAGGACCTTTAGAAGGTGTGATAGGAAAGCCCCTATTGCACCTTATGTAGCAATTGCACAAGTGCAACTAGTCAGAACAAGGAATGAATATTCTAGGAGGCAAATAGAGATGGTAGCACCTATTGCACAGAGAAAGTTTGATAGATTGATAAGGGTAAAGCGAGAGCCTACACCATCAGCCAAGAAAAGGGTCAAGTAGACCACCAACGAACCAAGAAAAAGGAGAAAGACAATGCAAGTAAGCAATTCAAGAGTTTTGAAGATGAAGCTGGAGATAAACCTATTGAACAAGATGTGTAGGAAGCCAAAACAATAGCTTGAAAGAAAGCTTGGAAACCCAAGGTAGAGAATTTGAACATGCAGATAATTAATGATGATAATTTTGTACCGTTAAATTAGTATTTCAGTATGTATAGCAATATGGATAGAAGGTAGTTAGAGAATGCTATTATAAGGAATATGATTTTGAGGAACAAGAAGTTCATAAATATTCAAAACAAGATACTCGAAGACCTATACAATAAGTTAATCAATAGAAAGAAGAGAGTGTTAGAAGATGATCTAAGTATGAGGATCACTACAATAAATAAATTGTGTGATGTTGACTCCAAGGAGGACTCGGATAGGATTTTCAAGGGTATTGAGCCCTTGTTGAGAAACAAAAGAAGAGCAATTCTTCTAATGGGAGGCAATTATGAGGATGTAACGAAAGAAACAGAGGAGGCAATTGTAAAGTATATGACTATAGTGCCAAAGGTGAGTGCACCGTAAAAGTTTGACAGCCTAGTACATGTGTAAGTACATACACCTTCCAGAGAAGAGGAAGAAGAAGAGGAGACACTGTAGGCACTTTCACCACCTCACATTGTTATGGGTACTGAATCTATGCAAGTGGATAGTATGCACATAACTGTAGACACAAAGGAAAATCCTTTTGCAGCATTTGGCCAATCCATTGTTGGCAATATCACTACATACTCTAGCTCTCATGATGATGAGGAAGAAGAAAAGAAGAAGAAAAGAGAAAGGAAGAATAAATAAAGAGGAAAGAAGAAGGAAAAGGGAAGAATGAAGAGGAAGAAAAGAAGAAATTTGAGGAGGAAGCAAGGAAAGAAGCACGAAGAATAGTTGAAGAAAAGAAGGCTAAGGAAGAGAAGAAGAGCGCAGAATTGAAAGCAGTTCCACTCTTTCCTACAGCAACTCCAATAACAATAGTTGCAACATTAGCAACAATAGCGGTACCATCTAATGATGCTGATGATGATGATTAGATGGGTTTGATAAACACCTTAAGCAAGTTGTTTGAGAAGAACACATCTATGAAGTCTTTGGAAAAGACTCTAGCTAAAATTTTGGATAGAATGCAGAAGGAAATTACTACAACTGTGGCAAATCCAAGCTTGCAATCAAAGGCAAAAGAGTTGGTGAAGACCTTTGATAAGGAATTCACAACTTTAGCAGAAGTAGCTTCAGCACAAGCACATGCAAAGCATGATGCATCAATGTTTGATACAGTATGCACCAATGTCAAAAATGATCTAAAAACCCTAGATGTGTGCACAAAAGAATTGAGGAGCTCAGATGAAGGTAAAAAGTTGTATGGACAATGCACAATGTCATACAATTACCTATCAGACTTTGATAATAAGATCAAAGGCCACATGAGTGAGCTTCATACACTCATTGCAAGATTACAGCAATCAGAGGCCCGAATTGAAGATTTTGAAACTGAGATAGAAATGATCCACAATGTTGTCAAAACCATTGAGTTTGACAAGGAAAAGGTATTAAGAATATTCTCTATTCTCAGAGAATATTTATCACCCAAAGTTGTCATATTGCAGAGGCAGTTGGAGGAGTATCTTGCAGCTAAGACATCCTATGACAAGTTTTCCTATACTAACTTGAGCATAGTTGAAGTGGCATCTTATGCACTTTGTGAACTCATCAGTATATCTGATACAATAAAAGTGAACTGGAGGGACTTTGATAAGCTAAAACATGATTTTGCAGATTGCATATCCAAAATGACCAGCTGATCAATAGAAGGCAACAAAGTTTTGTAGATATAGTTTTGACACATTTTCCATTGATGTCAAAGGGGGAGTATTATGTAAAGGAAAATTGTATGGAAAATTGTATAGATGTATATGTATATGTAAGGGGAATCTTATGTATGTATCAATGTAAAGGAGTGATAAGGAATTTAATGATCCATCAAAACATGAATAAAATTGTTATGTTTTGAAGGCAAGTGTAGAGTTACTTTTATTTGTTTTTGACTATGTATGACACCATTTTGGGACTTAGCCAAATTTCCTAAATGTTTCTGTCAATTCCAAAGGGGGAGATTGTTGGAAATATGGTCAGATAGATGTATTAATAGTTGTCATTTATGGCAACATATATTCAAAATTTCATTTATGCATTTAGAGATAGAAAATTGTCCAAGTGTTAGACAGTTTGCACCAGCATGGAGAGAAGATATGATGTGTAGGGACAACTCGTTGAGACTTAGATCATGCACAGTTAAGGATATCTCTATGATAGTGTCATGATGATGTGTGTCAATGAGCAGATGTGTACAAATAGTACTGTGCAAGTTATGATTAAAATACCAGTACGGGTATTTAACAATGGAGAATAGAGCATAGCAGAGAATTGGATTGTACAGCCTTACGAATTATTTTGGTTATGAAATAATTACTAAGTTATGATGAGTTGACTAAGTGGATATTATTTCATAATTTATTTTATATTATGTCAAGCACGTAAACACATGAAGGCTGACTGAGCAAAGTTTTGTAAATATGCAAGGTATAAGTAAAGATCTTATCTTGTGCAGATAAGTGTGTTATCTATGATAGACGAGCAAGTGTTACGAGATGCGAACTATTGTATAGAGAGCTTGAAAGATATGTGATCCTTATGTGATGCAAGATCTGATGTATGATCTAAGCAAGTGTAAGTTACAATAGTAAGAAAGTATTGTATGTATAGCTATCTTGTGAAGAACTAAATTGTATAATTGCATGTTAGGGCAATGGGCTCTTCTTGCATACATTGTATTTTTTCTACCAACTCCTAATAGGGTTGAGGCTTCTAACAAGGCCTAGTCCTCTAACAAGCACTTGAGACACTATATGTACTTCATAAACTCCTAACAGGGTCAATATCCTTAATAGGATCCTATTGTTTAGTGAATCATCTAGTGGGTATCATCCCCATCAAGGTTTTCCCTTGGCCAGGGTTTCCATAGTTAACAAATAATAGTGTTATGAGTTATTTATGTGCATGGTTATAATTACTATTCAGCATTGTTGGTTTACTTTCATATGCAAGTTATTAAGTAATTAAAAATATTCAATTGTGGGCAAAAGTTTGTAGAATACTGATTCACTCCCCCCTTCTCGGTATTATCTATGTCTAACAGTCTTTGTTTCTCATCTCATAATTTGCATTCCTCTGATCATACATCAGAATTTGCATCATATAACATTACATCAATATCACATTGCATTACTTGATCACACACATAACTTCGCATTTGCAAACTTTCCTTTATACCTTGCTAATTTACAATTATCTTTCCAGTCGGCCTTCATGCCTTTATATTCTTTGCAAAATATAAAATTAATTGTTTCCCTCTTATGGTTAAATATAGGATGGCGTCTCTAATTAGTTAAGTAATTATTTCATAAACAAAATAATTCTTTAACCCAAAATACTCATTACTTTATCATGCTATGTTCTACATGTATATTGTTGTAATTGGTAAATATGCAATAACTTTCTTTGTACTATTTGTACAATCTTGTGCGCTTGCATATATCATCATTATAGTGTCAGGTATCCATACCTAACTTCGCATGTGTTCATGATAAGCATGTGAAGCTCGCCAACAAAAACTCTATCTATTTTTCCAGATACACTATATGATACTTAGACAATTTTCTAAGTATACATGCCAATACTTCATCATCATGATCTGCCCACTTTATATGAGTGATATGTTGCCATAAATGAAAACATCCAAATGTCTAACCTAGCCAAATTGTCAACATATCCTTTGACATTTACTTCATCCATATCAATTATGTACAACTATTTGTAGCAACATCCTTATCTTCAACAAAAGACTAAGATATGCATTGTTACTTCTTGCTTAACCAAGAAACCAATCTCCCTCCTTAGAAGAAGACTCCTCCACTAGTAATCTTTGTTTCATCAGATTATCTACCCAATTCGCATTATTCTATGCATATAACGTGAAATCCTTAGATCTATCATACCATAATCCATATTCCTTTCAAATAACTAAAAAAACTTTTTACATCTGTTATGTGTGTTTCCTTAGGTTCTTATTAAAATCTTGCAATATGAAAGATGTAATGATTTCACAAAATGCCTTTCAAATAACTAAAAAAAATAATAATAAATAAATAAATAAAAATAAAAATAAAAATTACATCTACTAAGTGTGTTTTCTTAGGTTCTTATTAAAATCGTACAATATGAAAGATCTAAGGATTTCACAAAATATGCTTACTATAATGCAAATTGGGCTTGTAATCTTGATGGTTGATAGAATGTTAGTGTAGGAGTCTTCTTTGTAGGTGGGAGATTGGTTTCTTGGTTAAGCATGAGGCAAGGGTGTATATATTGATCTACTATTGAAGTGAAGTATGTTGTTGTAAATAATTATACACATTTCATATGGATGAAGCAAATGTTAAAGGATATTGGTATAAATTTTGATGAACCTATTGTTGTACATTGTAATAATACAAGCATTATCAATATGTCTAAGAATCCATTGTTAAATTCTAAGACTAAGCATATATCAATCAAGTGTCATTCATTGAGAAAGAAAAAGGTAGAGAATGAAGTGAGATTAGAATTTGTAATCTCTAAATAACAAATTGCAGATATATTTACAATGTCTTTTCCTAATGATGCATTTAAGTATCCCAAAGGTATGCTTGGGGTGATGGCCCCACCTTGTGAGCATTGATTGATGTAGGTATACATCATTCCAGAAGTTATTGTAGCATATTCATAAACGTGGACTTGATGCTTTGTGTTGCAACTTAAGGGGAGGGGTCATATTGTGCAAAGCTAAGTTAGAGAAATCTTTGGATCAATTTTTGTTTTCAATTTCTGGTGGCACTTGATTTTCCTTTTTGGGCATATTTTCTTCTTAGATTAGAATAATTGCATGGATCTATGTTGAAAGTGAAGAGATTGTATCAAATGTTTGTCAATAATTTGGCACCCCTTTCCATTGATGTCAAAGAGGGAGAGATAATGTGAAAAAACTCCATCTATGAGAAGTATTTCCTATTAGGGAAGGAGTATGTTTAAGAGAGAGCTATGCCAAGGATATTCAAAAAATATTATTTAGATGCTACTTTTGGATAGATAGTTTTTCACACACATGTTGTCATCAATATCAAATGGGGAGACTTTTAGGAATGGGGGAGAATCTTAAGATTGTTTAGTTGGAATTGTTGTTGACATGATAATTTGATCACTATTTTTGTCTTTGATATCAACATATGTTTTGGATTTTTAGGATGAAGTTAGATAGACTTAGATTTTGTGTTATAAGTTATTAATCAAAGAAGTATGAACAATGTACATAATTCCTTGGCATATCAGCTTGGATTTGTGTTACAAGATGAGTGTAGACCTTATGCCTATGATTGTGGCTCTTTAAATGACATTTTGAGTGACTTACATTTGTTTTGGTGAAGACTAGTTATAGGTCAGTGAAAGAGAAATATGCCAAAGGAAGTTGTTGTGTTTTGGGTATAAAATGTTGGCGAGTTGGACTTAAGGTTTGTGGACATAATCCATGGTTGAAGACTTGGATTATTGCACAATTTGGTATTTGTGGATCATCCAGTTCATGTTGGCTTGATCTCTAGTGTGTGACATATGAATTTTTTTTGGTAGCCAATGGAATGGTGTAGCATGTTGATTAATATGGTGAGCATTAATTATGGGTCATGGCATATAATTTGATTTATGTAATTGTTTCATAATTGTAAAAGGTGTTGCATACACATATTGGCATGGGTCTAGTTATTTATCTATGCATTGGAGAAGACCTAATATGCTGACCGAATTGCTTGGTTATAAAGAAAAAAATTTCCTTTATTGACATGTATGGCATGAATATTGTATGTGTGAGTCTTGATGTTGGATATCATAGAAAATTTGAAGGATTTCTAGATTCTTTAAGAAGAGTTGTGAGTGGAATCTATTATCATTCCTAGTGTACTTCATTTGAATGGTTAATACAAGTGTGTTGTCATCAATTAGTTCATTATTTGGATTCGTAAATCCTTGAAGGTGGCTTTAACCTTCAATCTCAAACAATGATTCTTCTTGAAGATAGATTTAACCTTCCCTCTTTTGGAAGTGTACTCTAACAGTGAGTCTTTTGTTCTCATCAATTCTTAACAAGGTTGGACCTTTTAGCAGGCGTTCAATCCTTTAACAAGGATAGATGTACTAAATGTATTGTATTGACTCATAATAGGGTCAAGTCCTCTAAAATGGGCATTTCCATATTAGTACACGATCTTGTGGGTATCATCCCTAACGAGATTTTCCCTTAACAGGGCTTTCCTTGAGAACAAAAATAATTGTGTTATGGTGTTGAGTTGCATATTGTGATGAAGGGTGCTCCCCTTAATACCATAAACACATAACAGAAAAAAAAGAAATAATAGCAATTTACGAGAACAAAATATGGGCTTCTTATTATCATCGCAAATGTGGAATTACAATATGCTAACCCACATGAGCACCTTCATTACAGTAATTTGTGAGACAAAGTTGTGAACTATCACCTAGAGATGTCCTAGACAATGTTTGGGCATATCTTAGCAATTTTATGTCACCTGGGAAGGTTTTAGATACTCAAACCTAATACCTAGGGCCGACAGACCCTAAAATATATATATATATATAGGGTTGACCAAATACATTTTTGACATTTATTTTGTAAGTTTTGATCGCCCAACATTGGAAGGCCATAACTCTCGAACCGTTGCTCTAATTGGCTATTATCACCACTTTTCAGAAACATCAGCTTTTGATCTACAAGCTCGAATTCAAAGGTGCCCATCCATTGAGTTTTCGGACCTCATTCTAGCACATTTAGGCCTCCAACTGTGAGCTTGAAGTTTTTATACCAAAATCACACACCAAAAATCCACAATAAATCCATGAATACTCATGATATGGCACTGAGCTTCAACTAGTAGGCTGATATATCCAAGATGAGTATCCACCTCTGAAATTAGGACATTATGAGCTCGTATGACTAACTTACTAAGAAGAAAGCCTCCACAGACAACAACTCTACATTAAGACAACCCTTACTCAAATAGTTGAAATGAAATATTTTTAGTTGATGCAAGATTGCTCTTACACGCAGGATGCTCCTGCATCATATTGTTATGCATTATAATATACTTGATTGGAGGTCATTTCAAGAAGATTGAACTTTATAATTATTACACACAACAAATTCACACCCGCCCCAGTTGTGAGGTGTAGACTGTAATTATTAACAGTATTACCATAGGGTGTCATTGCGGTTCTCCCTTGATTGCAGACTCCATGGGAAACTCATTTGGAGTAGGGTGCTCTTACCCTATTTCACTTAACTAGTAATGCAATAGGATCTCCTAGCAGTTCTCCCTTGAATGTAGACTTCGTAAGAAATGTATTTGTAGTAAGGCACTTTGCAATATCTAAAACAATTCCTTTGCAATTTCAAAACTCATGCTATAGCCATACATTTGCCATAGAATTTTTCAACATATGTAAATATTTTTAATAGGCCATTATTTTCCCAATTAAGATAAAAATAATTCAACCTACAAATATCTTATTTCTTCAAATTTGGCACAAATATGAGCTCGTAAAATCTTACAAGCTTGGAGAAAAACTAGCTTTGATACTAATGAAGTATCCCTCCTAGGATATTATTTCCATATTTTATCACATAAGTTTGAAAAACAAGTTTCATGCAATTGATTTCTTTACCCCTAATAAATTAAACTAAAAATCATATAAAAATTAAACTTAAATAGAAATTCAACATTATAAATTGGTACAACTTTATTTTACCTCATTTAGTATTGTTCTCAGCTAAAATCCTCTCAAATTTTCCCAACTATGAACTTTGTAGCAATCTTATCTCTAAAGATAAATTGGGTCTTTGTCCACTCCACCAAGAAAACCTCAAGGTTTTCATTTTTCGGTTTCAGAACTAAAAGTCAAATCTTCCCAAAATTCTCTAAGACAAAAAAATCCAAGCATAAACTAAGCATAAGGAGAATGAGCCTCTTGTTCATGTTTGGTAACTTCAATCGGATAAACCTATGAATGTATATATTATATATGAGATATAATTTTTGTGTGTGTGTTCATTATATTTGAGATATAAGTTTATATGAGAAAAATTAATATAACAATGATACACACACATGTACATATATAATAATAATTAAATTTATTATTATATTAAATATCTAACTAATGAATAGGCATGTACCATGAAGGGACATGTCTCCTCATGGCTTATGCTCATTATAAATACAAGAGGTAGTTGCATTTGGAAAACACATACCAAAAATCAGGCAGTGCTTAGTACATTTGCAATGATCCTCCAAAACAAACACCTCTCAGTGATCTTTTAAAGCATAACCTTGTGACTCTTTATTTTCCCTTATGCCTATCACTTCATTTTCCTTTTCTCTATCTCTCTATTGGCATCTTTTAAATAAAAATGAGTTATTAATGATTCACTAAGATTTCTTAAGTTGTTTTATACTTTATTAAATAATTAAATTTTGTTGTCATTAAATTTGATATAATTTGACAACTTAAAATTTAATTATTTGACTGGGTACTAATGTCCTAAAAAGGGGACATTGCAACTCCTAACTTTTGATGCTAAAAAATATTTTTCTCAATTTTTTTACTCAAGTGTACATTCATGCCTTTCTAGATAGTTTTGTCATTCAACTTAGCCTATTTGGTTTCAAGTTGATCATTTTCAACAAATATTTTATTGAAACGGTTTTAAATCAATTTTTATACCCTAACTCTTTTTGTGATATGAAGAGCTTAGTAACATCCAATTTTGTTGTGGTTTCCTAGCATTCTTCCATTTTATTTGGCTAACCAGCCTATCTTAGCTACATGTTTTCAAATTCAAAAATAGAATATTTCTTTAGTTTTATCTATTTATATTTGGGGAAGTAAAAAAAAAAAAGGAGTATGGAAGCTTTGTAAGAGGTTGGAAGATTTAGTCAATCTCGAAGAAAACTACTATATCTAATATTTCTACAATTCCAATGAAACTCTTTCTTTTTTTCTTTTTGTTTCTCTTTTTTTTTTAATGAAACTCATTCTTATGTTGTTCCATGTGTATTTCTCATTTATGAGAATTATATATAACAATAAATAATCCCCCACAAAAGAAAGTCAATTTATGTGTGAGATCCTCTAAGGACAATGGTATAAAAGGGCCTATGCGGGGTGGGGCTACTATTCCATTGTAGGTTGGGTTGTGCTATTCTTTGGCATGTGCATGTGTCTAAGGCATGTCCTATCTAGTATCAAGTGATAATAGAATAAGAGGAGCTTAAAAATTCTATGAAATGAAGGTTATGACCTAAACATTGTAGGGTTGTTATTTGAATGAAATGAAGGATTTCAGCCTTTATAATAATAGGGTTGTCGATCAAAGCTAGGTCAAGGCATGTGGGAGGGCACATTATAGTTGGGTGGGAGTGTTTAATTCATTGTGAGGGGTTAATCTTATATCTCTCAATCTCTCTGGCCTACCTCCCTAGTCTTACTTTCACCTACCTTTTGGCAATTACAATAATTGCCTAGCTTTGCCTTATGACTTTTTATTCCCTTCTATCCTTTCCCTTTCAGCTTTGACTTACTTACTTTAAATTGTGATTGATAATTGCCCTTATATCCCATTCCTTTCACATGGCCTTCTAGCATTTTATTCCCTTCTACCTCTTCCCTCCAAGCCTTAACTCATTAAATTTTGATTGTGATTGGTTAATGACCCTCCTATCATTTCCCTCCCAACACTAACTTATTTTACTGTGATTTGTTAGTTACCCTTTTAACCAGTATATCAATTTCCCCTTCTACAATTTCCTTGTCTCCTCAATCCTAGTTATGCTCATCCAACAATTTTGAGATAGGTTCTCTTTGTTTCCATTTTTTCTTTCAATGCCAAATAAGTCTGATTGCATAAGGTGACACATTTTTTCTCTTTATGGTCACTGATTATTAATAGGGGCAACTTTATCATGTTCCTACAACAAAGCCTCCCATTGTATCTTGGCTTCTTATATTATAGGAATGCCTTTGTGCCCTTAGGGCCTATTTGTTTGGTAGAAATATAGAAGGCTAGAATTCCCAAGTGTTGGAATTTGCCAATTCAACAAGTATTAAATCTTGAAAAGGGTTTTTGGAATATAGCTAGAACCAATTGGTTCACCTAAAAGATTAGTGAGAAACATCTGGTTCACCTGGAAGGTGAGTGGAAGCATTTGGTTCACCTAGAAGATGAGTGAGAAGCCCATCCTATCATCGATGGAAAAATTAATCCCCCTATTATTCCTTCTCCAGTCCCCTAGTGTTCATATCTCAATCAAAGTGTTATCTTTGATCATGACAAGAAACAAAAATCTAGGGCAAAAAATGATGGTGTCTCAGACAGTAAACCCCCAATGTTGCCTCCTCATTGCCCCCCTCCTCCATCATGCACAAAAAAATTGTCTCAACTTCACCCTTTTCTCTTTCAGATTTGCAAATAGTCATTCTCAAAAAGACATGCAAATCCCCTCCCTGGTGGGAATGATACCAATAAAGTGGTGCAGAGCACCCACATAAAATATTCTGGACGTGACTTCTACATGAGCTGACTTGAGGAATTTATCCTAATTTTGTCATTAGGATAAGATCTTTTCTTGGGATTCGTTCAGACCATTGTGGGGTCATTCTTATCCCTATTCTATATTGATCTAGAGTATTTTGTAAGTCGTTCTTCCTATTTTGTAATAATCTAGAATGTTCCATAAACCATCCTAGAAAGTATAAATAGAGTTTTAAGGTTTAGGTTTAGGTCAAGTTTTTGAATACGAAGTTACGGGGAGAAGAAATCTATAGGAGAGCAAGTGTAAATATTGTTCATTTGATGAATCAATTAGAAGAATATTGTTATCTATCTCTTTCTAGTGTTGGTTCCTTTTGTTTTGCTTTCGTTGAATTTATCTCTACATCATTTTTGGTATCAGAGCTTGGGGAAAGCTCCTGAGGCAATTGGATTTTATGTCTGGATCAAAGTCAAAAGCTAAAACATCAAGCATGGTCACCAATGCTAAACTGGCAAAGAAGATGCAAGAACATGAGAAAACCAATAAGTGGTTATTGGATGAATTTGAGAAGCTAAAGGGCCAAATGGAAAATAAATCAAAGGTTTCCTTAGAGCAAGAGGAAGAAGGGGAAGAAGAGGATACCCCTAAGCAAGAGGTGGTTAACTTACTTGCAGACCAGAGATACTTCATAGAAGCCCTTGAAAGAGTTGGCAAGAAGGATGCCAAAGGTGACCTACCCATCTTCTCGGGAAAGATGGACATTGATGTTGTTGTGAATTGGATAGAAGCCTTGAACAACCACTTTGAATGTGAAAATATAGCAGAAAAGGACAAGGTAAAAATTGCCAAGTCAAAGTTGAAGGGACCAGCCCTCACTCGGTGGAATTTCACTCAAGGAGAAATCAAAGAAGGTAAGAACATGATAACTTCATGGGAAAGGATGTGTGCCAAGGTGAGAGAAACATACTTACTTGAGGATTATGAAATCCAACTTCATCGAAGGAGACAAAGTTTACGACAAAAAGAGCTAGATGGCATACCCTATACTGAAGAATTCCAAAAATTAAGCCTAAGGGCAAAGCAGAGTGAATGTGAAAGTGTAAAAGTTGCTAGGTATCTCAATGGATTGAGGTTGAACATTTAAGAAGAACTTAATTTATTGTGTTCTAATACAATATAGAAATGTTATCAACTAGCATTGAAAGTGGAAGCCAAATTGAAAAGAAGGCAAGAACAAAATAGCAGAGGAAGAGGAAGAAATCAAAGGGGAAGAGGAAATTTCCAGGGAAGAGGACAAAACCATGAAGATCATAAGAAGATAAAGCAAGAAACTAGACAAAGTGAAGGAAATTTCAGAGGTAGAAGAAGCAATTCAAGAAGTGGATTTGGTGGTAGAAGCACAAGTCTAATCATTTGTTTCAATTGCAATAAGGAGAGACATTATGCATCTAGGTGTCCAGATAGAGCTAGTTCAAGTTCACAAGGTGAAAGAAGAACACATTTGGTACAAGATGATGAATACCAAGAGGAGGAGATGGTTGACTTAGATAGTGTACCTGAAAGAGGAGAAAGTTTAATGATGAAAAGAACACTTTTGAAATTGCCTACTACCATGGAACCATCACAAAGGAAAACTATCTTTAGGACTACTTGCAAATCAAGAGTTAAGGTATGTAAAGTCATTGTTGACTCAAGATCTACTGAGAATTTAGTTTATCTTGAGATGGTTCAAAAGTTAAAACTTAGGAGAATACCTCATCTTTTTCCTTATAAGGTTTCATGGCTAACAAAGGGACAACAAACTCTTGTAAATGAGCAAGCATGGGTTGATTTTCAGATTGGAAAGTATAAGGACAGAATTTTGTGTGATATAGTTGACATGGATGCATGCCACCTATTATTTGGTAGGCCTTGGGGATATGATTTGCAAGCACAACATGATGGAAAACTCAATATATACACCATTAAGAAGGATGGAAAGGTGATTAGATTGATTCCATTTGCTAATCATGAAGAAGTAGAAGAAAATAAAGAGAGGGAAGCCAAAATTATGATGGTTGATAAAAAGGAATTCTTACGGGACATGAAGGATGAACCTAAGCCTTGTTCGCCTTTGATGCCTAACCCACAACCAAAAGAACCCATTGGAATGACAGAAAGGAGGTTGAAACAAAGAAGGCAATTCCTAATGAAGTGAAAGAACTTTTGGATAAATATGAAGGTTTGATTTCAGAAGGTATGCCAAAGTCTTTACCACCTTTATGATACATTAGTCATTGTATTGATTTCATTCCTAGAGATACTTTACCCAATAAGACTGCATACAAGATGACACATCAAAAAAATGAAGAGATTGTTAGACAAGTAAAGGAGTTACTCGATTCTGGCTTGATTGTGAAAAGCTTAAGCCCATGTGTTGTACCTTCTATTTTGGCACCCAAGAAGGAAGGAACCTGGAGGTTGTGCATTGATTCTAGAGCCACTAATAAGATTACAATTAGATATAGGTTTCCAAAGCCAAGAATTGAAGATTTGTTTGATTGTTTGGGAGGTGCAAAGTATTTCTCCAAGATTGACTTAAAAAGTGGGTAGCATCAAATAACGATAAGAGCTAGAGATGAGTGGAAGATAGCATTCAAAACCAATGATGAATTATATGAATGGAAGGTAATGCCATTTGGACATTCTAATGCTCCTAGCACCTTCATGAGACTTGTGAATGAAATACTCAAAGACTTCAATGGAAAGTTCATCATTGTATATTTACATGACATATTAATTTGCAACAAGACAAAGGAAGAACACCTAGAGCACATTGACATGGTTTTGAGAAGACTTCATGAAGAGAAATTGGTAATAAACTTGGAAAAGTATGTGTTCATGCAAGAGGAGTTGACATATCTTGGTTTTGTGATCTCCCAAGGTAGCTTGAAGATGGATAAAGATAAGGTAAGTGCTATACTATCCTGGCCACCCCTAAAAACAGTTGGAGATGTTAGAAGCTTTCATGGTCTTGCTACATTTTATAGAAAATTCATAAGAAATTTCAGTCACATATGTGATCCTGTGTTACAAACTATTAGAGGAGGAAGGAAGTGTAAGTTTGCATGGAGTCAATCAACAAATGAAGCTTTTGAATTGCTTAAGAAAAAGGTTAGTGAGCAACCAATTCTTTCTTTACCTGATTTTAACAAAGTTTTCCAAGTAGAATGTGATGCTAGCAAAGTTGCTATAGGGGCAATTCTTAGTCAAGAAGGAAAACCAGTGGCTTTCTCAAGTGAAAAACTCAATGAAGCCAAGTAGAAATACTATTCATATGACCTAGAAATGTATGCATTAGTTCAAGCTCTCAAAAGGTCAAGACATTACTTGTTTCCAAAGGAATTTTTTGTGTATACTGATAACCAAGCACTTAGTTTTATGAATAGCCAAGACAAATTAAGTCATAGGCACATGAAATGGGTGGAGTATTTACAGGCCTATACCTTCACCATCAAGCATAAGAAGGGCATATCAAATAAGGTTGTTCATGCTCTTAGTAGAAGAAATCTAACTATCTCCCAGATACAGCTAGAAAGTGTGGGAATTGAAGCACTCAAGGACATGTATGTAGCAGATCTAGATTTTGGTGACATCTACAAGGTATGTATGGAGTTTGGTGAAAGATACCATGTTGATTTTCTTGATTTTTTGATACAAGAAAGACTTCTTTTCAAAGGACAACTATGTGCATCCAAGTGCTCTATGAGGACAAACATTATCAAAGAGAAGCATAGTGGAACAATGGGTGGACATTTTGGTTTGGATAAAACCTTAGAATTGGTTGGAAGGTACTACTATTGGCCTAAAATTCAAACTAATGTTAGAAACTTTGTGGAAACATGTATGATTTTTCAAAGGGCCAAATGAAGGACTAAAAATGCAGGGCTTTATCAACCTTTGCCAATACCATCTAGACCCTGGGAAAGCATAACGATGGATTTTGTAATGGGGTTGCCACGAACACAAAAGGGACATGATAGTGTATTTGTTGTAGTAGATAGGTTCAACAATATGGTTCACTTCTTACCATGTAAGTTGACCTATGATGCTTCTCATATAGCGGATCTCTTTTTCAAGGAAGTCATAAGGATTCACGGACTACCTCTCAACATAGTTTCAGACAAGGATGTGAAGTCTATAGGACACTATTGGAGAACTTTATGGAGGAAACTTGGAACCAATTTATGATTCTCATCAGCCTACCACCCTCAAACTAATGGCCAAATAGAGGTAGTTAATAGAACATTGGGCAATTTGTTAAGAATGGGCAATTTGTTAAGAACACTCACAAGACAACATGCAACAAAATGGGATGTAATCCTACCCCAAGCTAAATTTGCATATAATGACTCCATCAATAGAAGTACAGGAAAGTCACCATTTCAAGTGGTGTATGGAATTCATCCTAGAGGGATCTTCGAGTTAAAAAATATCAGTTCATAGTAACAAGTTAGTGCCCAAGGAGAAGAATTTGCTATAGCCATAAAAGAAATCCATGATAAAGTCAAAGCACAAATCCAACAAACCTCTGACAAGTATAAGAAGTATGTAGATCATAAACGGAGACACTTAGAATTTGAAGTGGGAGATTTAGTATGGGAAAATCTCAAGAAAGAGAGGCTACCAAAAGGTAAATCTACCAAGCTTATGTTGATAAAAATAGGTCCTTGTCAAATATTGAAGAAGTTTGAACCGATGCTTATGAGATTTGATTGGCATCTCTCCCATCTTCAACTTAGCAGATCTCACACCATTCAAAGCACCCAATGAAGAAATTGATACAGGACAGATTGTTGATACAAAAGACATTCAACATCTACCATTTAAGAAGACGCCACAGCTAGAAAGGATACTTGACACCAAAGTCCAAAAGCAGACAAGAGGAAAGGAGTTCAAGCAGTATCTGGTCAAACTTAGAGGTTATTCGGATGTAGGTGTTATGTGGATGACCAAACAAGATATCAAGAAGCAGGGTACCACTCTACAAGAGCTCATCTCAAGTGGGCTTGAGATAAATTTTCCTAGAGAGTATGGTACAGGAGCACCCACATAAAAAAATTTGGACGTGATTTCTACATGAGCCGACTTGAGGAATTTATCCCAATTTTGTCATTAGGTTAAGATCTTTTCTTGGAATTCGTTCAAACCATTGTGGGGTCATTCTTCTCCCTATTCTACATTGATCTAGAGTATTATGTAAGCCATTCTTCCTATTTTGTAATAATCTAGAATGTTTTGTAGACCATCCTAGCAAGTATAAATAGAGTTTTTAGGTTTAGTTTTAGGTCAAGTTTTTGAATATGAAGTTACGAGGAGAAGAAATATGTAGGAGAGCAAGTGTAAATACTATTCATTTGATGAATCAATTAGAAGAATATTGTTATCTATCTCTTTCTGGTGTTGGTTCCTTTTGTTTTTTCTTCCGTTGAATTTATCTCTGCATTACAAAGATATATTGGTATATATTCTCCTTGTTAGAGGATGGATCTTGTAAGAAGTCTATAAACACATTCAACACATAAGAGTCCTTGTTAGGAGACTTTGAATCCTTGCTAGAAGATTCCAACCCTATTAGGAGTTGTAAAAGGCAGAAGGACCCACTGTCCAAACAGCTTCTAGAGCAAGACCACTGAACTTTACTATCCAACTGATCTCTCATCTATTCCTTGTAGAATAATTGTTGGTACTGTACTTTATCCTCTTTCCTATGTCTTGTCAACCAAACCAATCACTATCAGACCTTGTAGACCAAGTCACAAACCTCAAATCCAAATATCAAACCTCGAATCTCAAAATAAAACCTCGGCAATGAAGTTTTCTCTAACTTCACTCTGCTCTGCTTATCTTCGCATATCAACCTGATTACTCATATATTTTCTCCTCTTTTTGCTCTTCTTCCTTGCTTCATATCTTCTTACATAACAAAGGAAAATGTCCTTCCTTTAAATCGAGTCCATAAAACAATTCCTTGAGTCGACTATTACACCTTCTTAATTAATTATTATAAAACCTAATTAAGAACACATTTTACTTAGTGATAACATCATTATGTCACCTTGTAACTTGAATAACTTTCTGCATGTGTAATATTATGACAATTGACCTTGGACACATCATCTCCAACATGTCTTCTACACTCCTTTAACCTTGCTTCTCAAAATAACAACTCTACTAAGAGATATAACAAGTTTACTAGAATATGCTTCTGTAAACTCTATCTTTGAATAGTCTTCACCAAAACTTGCATAACTTCTTCCAAACTTAATATTCTTTGCACCCGAGGTTAGCTAAATATACTAGACACTTTGTAGTATCTCCCATTAACCTTGCTAGTGAAAATACTCAATGATTTGTCCATAGCAAACAATCTACCCCTTTGGCATTGATGGCAACATAGATGAAAAATACCTAGTTCCAAAAATACCAATTGCTAAAGATTGTTATCATTTTTCAAATCCTCTTCATCAATCATAATGGCTTCTATGTTTCCTTAACCTTATTACTGACATCAATAGTTCACACACTTCTCACCCATTGATATACCTCAATGTGCTCTGTAACTTCTACCATGTATGAAAATGTTTTTTATGTTGTAATCTCTCCCCCATTGACATCAATGACAAAGGTTTCAGCAACTATCTATCATTGCATCATATCAATCTCTACAACAATTGTCTCTAACCTACTCAATATCCAAAGACATTGTTCAAAACAACATCTATCAAGAGTCCTAGATGACTCTTTCCATCACAGATACTCCCCCATACAGGAAGCATCGGGATTTAGTCTAGAAAAACAATAGTGCTCTGTACTACTAGATTGATGCACTCTCGCATCATCTACTCTAATGTAGGTAGGGGCATAACCCCTAGCATACCTCGCAAACACTCAAACGTCTCTTTGGGAAGAGGCTTAGTAAAGATATCTGTAATTTTCTCTTTGGTGCTTACATACTCCAATCTGATTTCTTTTTCTACAACTTTTTCTCTCAACATGTGATATTTGATAGAAATGTGCTTAGTCTTAAAATGCAACAAAGGATTCTTAGTCATATTCATTGTGCTTGTGTTATCACAATGTATGACAACAGGTTCACTAAATTCTATCCTAATATCCTTCAGCATCTGCTTCATCCAAACAACTTGATTACTATTTATTGTTGCTGCAACATATTCTGTCTCTACTGTACTCTGTGAAATACAATCTTGCTTCTTGCTTAACCAAGAAACCAATCTACCTCCAAGAAAAAAAGCTCCACCACTAGTTACCTTTTTGTCATCCATCCTGCCTGCCCAATCAACATCAATATAAGCATACAAAATGAAATCATTAGATATGTCATACCATAATCTGAGCTTTGATGTTCCCTTCATATATCTAAATATCCTCTTAACTACTACATAATGTGCTTCTCTAGGGTCAACTTGAAATCTTGCAACAATTCCAATTGCATTTCTTATATTTGGCCTTGTGTGAGTCAGATATTGTAATCTTCCAATCATAGATTTGTATTTCTTCTGCTCAATAGTAGGTGTCTCATTCTATGTAGATAACTTGTGTCCAGTTATCATAGGTGTTCCAACTAGTTTACATATTTTCAAACCAAATCTTTTCAATAGATCTTCCAAATACTTAGTTTGAGAAATAAAGATTCCTTCTTTATTGTGCACAATTTACAATCCTAGGAAGTATTTCATTTCCCCTATCATGCTCATTTCAAATTCCATCTTCATTTCTTCTACAAACTTGTCACTTTCACTATCATCTCCTCCAAATATGATATCATCAACAAATATTACCAAAATCAAAAATCCATCACCTATTTCTTTCAAGTATAGATTATTGTCTATCATACCTTTGCTAAATCCAAGTTTTGTCAAATGCTTGTCCAACCTTGCATACCAGGTTTTGGGTGCTTGTTTTAAGCCATACAATTCTTTCTTCAATCTATATACCATGTCCTTGTCATATGTTAAAGGAAAACCTTCAGGTTGTTCTATGTATACCTCTTCTTCAAGTTCTCTATTCAGAAATGTTTACTTGACATCCATTTGATACACTTCAAATTTCTTATGTGTTGCATAGGCTAGGAATAACCTTACTACTTCAATCTTGCCACAAGAGTATAGGTTTCTTCATAGTTTATTCCTTTTTGTTGTAACCCTTACTTACCAATCTTTCTTTATTCCTTACAACTTCACCTTGTTACATTCATCTTGTTCCTGAATACCCATTTTGTTCCTATCACATTTTTGTCTGCTAGCTTAGGGACCAATTCCCATGTCTCATTCTTCATTATCTGATCCAATTCTTATTTCATAGCTTGCTTCCAATAATCATCTCTGCATGCCTCATCTACATTCTTTGGTTCTACTTGAGATATCAAACATAAATCTTCATTGATTCTACTTCTTGTCATCACACCTTTATCTTTGTTGTCAATGATATGCTATGGTGGATGATTCTTTGTCATATTCTTACCAGAAGTAGGAGTCATTATCTCAAGTCGTGGCTCCATTCTAGGTTCCAAACTTTGTTCCTGCCTTAGCTCACCTTCATTCTGCAAATCATTGTTAGTCTCAAAGAATACTTCATCATTCTTTTTAGTAACAACAACATTCTCATCATCAAAATTGTAGTCAACTATTATTTCTTGTATCCTAAATTACTCATCAACTCTTACACTTGCACTTTCAACAATCGTCTTAGTTCTCAAATTATAACATCTATAAGCTTTATTTTTCAATGAATAACCAAGAAACATACCTTCATCACTTCTAGCATCAAATTTACCAACATAACCATCTCTTTTGATATAGCATTTCGTACCAAAAATTCTAAAATATTTATTTGTAGGTGAGTGACCAAATCATAGTTCATAAGGAGTCTTGTTTGTGTCTTACCTGAATCACACTCTATTCATAGTGTAAATTGATGTATTCACACCTCTCCAAAACATCTTTCGATACATCATTCTCAACTAACATAGCTCTTGTTTCTTCTATTACTAACCTGTTTCTTCTCTCTACAATGCCATTTTGTTCAAGGGTTCTAGGAGTTGAAAGTTGTCTTTTGAGTCCATTAGCTTCACAAAAGATGTTAAACTCATTTGAAGTAAACTCTCCTCCTCTATCTAATCTTAAACATTTAATCTTCATGCATGATTCATTCTCAACTCTATTCTTGAATATCTTGAACTTGTCAAATGCCTCATATTTCTCTTTAAGAAATGCAACCTACATCATTCTAAAAAAGTCATCAATAATAATCATGAAATACCTTTCACCATAGAATCCTTTAGATCTATCTATATAATCTCCAACTTTGCTATAGTAAACTTCTTGCTGAGAAAAGAAGTTTTTTTTATGCTTTTCCAATACAAGCTCCTTACAAATTGTGTTCATAGGCTTAACAATCTTAGGCAAATCTCTAACTACAAACATATTACTGGTTTTCACAATGTTGTCAAAATTGATATGACAAAATCTCTTATGCCATAATCGTCATCTACCTTTGCAACCAAACATGTCATTTCAGTGGGACTTAGCTGAAATACATTACCTCTAAATCAGGTTCATGTTCCAATTACCTTTCCATCTTTGTCTTTGTGAACTGCAATTTATAACCTTTATCTTCTAGTTGTCCACCATTCAAAAGATTGTGTTTTAAACCATCAGCAAAGTATACTTCCTTAGTGTTAGTCTTACCATCAAGAGTTATATATCCAATACCATTAACATGGAAAGCTACATTATTTCCAACTCTAACAATACCTCCATCATAACTTTTGAAATCAACAAACTTGTTCATATCACCAGTCATATGATGTGAACAACCATTATCAATTATCCAATCAAATTTATTTTCAACCTGTGATATCAAGGCCATTTTCTCTGGACTTTCATCTTTAATAGCCACAAATCATATTTCATCATCACTGACACTTAGTGTGTGTTCATCAAAATCATCTTCTTCATTGACATACAAACAATCTCTATCTCTTCTAGGTTTGAACTTTCCTTTGTACTTTTTCTCTCTTTTAGGATACTTAGATGCATAATGACCAAACTCATTACAAGTCCAATATTTAAAGATTTTCTTACCATCTTTTTCTCTTCTCACAAAAAGGGCTACTCCTATCTTTTTGTCCTCATCAGATCTGCTACTGCTAGCAAAATCTCCTCTAGCACTTGTTCTCCTTAATAGATTAGGTTGAATGTTTAATGCACTAAAAGTTGTCTCTGTTCTAGACAATTCCCCGAACTATCTAAGCTCATTCTCAACTACTTCAAGTCTCCCAAGTAATGTTTGCTTGGTGAAATCTTTGGCACAAGGAATTAACAACTGTATCATTTGAGTTGCATGCTTAAATGGTGGTGTTAAACTCTTCAATATCTTCCAGATCACTTCATCATCTTCCTTGGTTCCTCCTTGAGATCTAATACCTACAACAATTTATGATATTCTGCCTACATATGTCCTTATAGATTCATCTTCCATCATTTTAGCATCTTGAAATGCACAAATCCAGTTTTGTAGCCTCATTTTCTTAGAATGTACATCACCTTCAAAACTATTTTCCAAAGCTTTCCAAATCTTATGAGAAGTATCAAGTGTTTTTACCTGGTTGTACTCTGCTTCAGGAAGTGCAGACAATAGTGTTTCTCTAGCTCTCATGTTGCACATGAAAAGTTCTCTCTCATCCTCGGTACAAGTTTTCAACTCATTTTCAGCAATAATTGTCTTTTTTTTATTTTTTCAAGATCCAATATCATGGACTCATACATAGCAGATGTGTCTTCATCTTTTCCTTCCAGATGTCATAATTTGTTCCATCAAACTTCGGACTATTCTTTCTGAATATGCTAGCCATGGATATCCCAAAGTTGTTAAACTTTAACTTCAAGGACCTCATGCTATGATACCAATTGTTAGAAATGATAGTCCACCAAGATAACTGAGAGGGGGGCTGAATCAGTGATCCAACTAAAACATTTATCAACCTTAATTAATCTTAACCATAACCAAAGTAAACAACAACCATAATAAGATGCATATACACAATTACACCAGATTTGTTAACTAGGAAAAACCCTCGTGGGAATGATGTCCACAAAGATATACTAGTATATATATATATATTCCTTGTTATAGGATGGACCCTGTAAGGAGTCTATAAACACATTCAATGCATAAGAGTCTTTGTTAGGAGACTTTGAATCCTTGTTAGAAGATTCCAACCCTATTAGGAGTTGTGTCAACCCTGTTAAGAGTTGTAGAAGGCAGAAGCACCCACTATCCAAATAGCTTCTAAAGCAAGACCACTGAACTTCATCGTCTAACTGATCTCTCATCTATTCCTCGCAGAATAATTGTTTGTATTGTGATTTATCCTCTTTCCTTTGTCCCGTCAACCAAACCAATCACCGTTATACCTTGTAGGCCAGGTCACAAACCTCGAATTCAAATATCGAACATCGGATCTCAAAATAAAACCTCGGCAATGAAGTTTTCTCCAACTTCGCTCTGCTCTACTTATCTTTGCATATCAACATGATTACTCATATATTTTCTCCTCTTTTTGTTCTTCTTCCTTGCTTCATATCTTCTTAAATAACAAAGGAAAATGTCCTTACTTTATACCGAGTTCATAAAACAATTTCTTGAGTCAACTATTACACCTTCTCAATTAATTATTATAGGACCTCATTAAAAACATATTTTACTTAGTGATAACATCAATTTGTCAGCTTGTAACTTGAATAATTTTAAGCACATGTAATATTATGCCGAGCGAGCTTAGCCACATCATCTCCAACATGTCTTATACACAACTTTAATCTTGTTTCTCAAAATAACAACTCTGCTAAGAGATATAACAAGTTTACCATAACATGCTTCTGTAAACTCTATCTATGAACAGTCTTCACCAAAACTTGCATAACTTCTTCCAAACTTAATATTCTTTGCACTCGAGGTTAGCTGCATATGCTAGACACTTAGTAGTATCTCCCATTAACCTGGCTAGTGAAAATACTCAACGATTTGTTGTTCTTTGATGTTCTCTAGCTGATCTTTTGCTACTATGACTTCGGTTTGAGGCTTTGCCTCTTTTGTAGTGCTTGGAGTTCTGTGTATCCTTTTTTTGATCTCTCTATATCTAATAGAAAAAAAAATACTCAACGATTTGTCCATACCAACTTAATCTTTACTGATGTTCTTCTGTCAAATATCACAAAAAATTGCTATGTTGACAGCAATGACAAACACAGTCGTGAATGTAACATATCATCATGATAATGCTCTAATCATGTTTTGACAATACTCCCCCGTAGGAATATCATCAGCATTCATACTTCCAACAAAACTTGCAAGGCTCATTTGGCATCCCTCTCCCCAAGTTACCATCTCATCCAACCTTTGTTGAAAGTGGGTCCTCTCAAAAGAATCCTAATCCCAAACCCCATTACAACAATAAGGCAGAAAAGAACAGTTAAGCCAAGGATCCATCATTACTAATAGTGGTTGAAAATGGATCATATGTAAAGCATCATTCATATGGGAATCTATTGATCCCCAAGTCATGTGTTCCTCGTCCATTTTTGCAAGAGTTTCTATAGCCCAAGCAACACTTGGGAAATGCTCCAACTTATGCTACCTAATTCCAGTTGTAAACAAAAATGATTGGACTATAGAAAGAAGAAGAATCAGCAGTCTATTTGTAATGGAATATGTCAATTGACTCCTTCCATGAGCACAGGGGTACAAAGTGTTTGATTCTTAGAGTCTATTACACTTGAGGCACTTGAGTTTACTATAGTGATACAAGATAAATGTGTGGACTAACTATCAATAGACAAAAAGTGGGCTTGAAAATTTTATCAAATTTGATTTATTGAAAAGTGGATTCAGTGTTGGTTTTCAAATTCAAAGGTTTGAGGTGGAAGATCTATATGCTCGATTTGGTTAACATTAGAATTCATAAATTCCTATTTCATTTTAGTTTTTAAAAAACAAGCATGGAATTTGGAAATTTTGATATTCAAAAATTCCAATTCCCACTCAATTCCACGAAACAAATGGGCCCATAATATCATATTTGGATTTCAAGGATTATCTACTTCTTGATAATCTGACATTTTCCTGTTGGGATCTTGGTTGGATACATCATTTACCTTTAATGGGGAGTTCATAGCTTCTATGCTCTATCTATGATCACTCCCTAATAGCAGAAATTTACTTTTTCCTTAAACCACATGAACAATGTATGATCTTTTATCCATTTCAAAACTAATGTTATGTCATTTCTCCATTCCCCATACCACTATAATCCTTCACCAAATAATTGTGTCTAATTAAAATTCTAACTTCTATAGATCTTGTTTTGATTAAATTTTAGTTTCCTTTCCATGGGGTTGTGGCATAACTAAGGAGACAAAAGCATAAAGAGGAAAGAGAGAAACCCCAACAAGAATATGTACGAGTGACCCTAACGACACTACTCAACTATGCATGAACAAATTGCTAGTTGAAAATATAGGTGTCACTAGGCCACAAAACTGATCAACTATGGAACCAAGAAAGAATCAACATGGAGACTAGAAAACCCCTCCAAAATATTGGAAGGAAAGACATGACATATCCATTGAATTGGTGCGTCAATAAGAAGAAGATGAAGGCATGACCCAAGCGAAAAGAGCATGATCTTGGCATGCCTATGATGAACCAACAGAATTTGGATCTACCTTCATTTCCATTATTATTTGATGTAAGCCTCTACGTGTGAGCTATAGTATCTTTGGCTTCCATTTGAAATTGTAATATAGTATCAAATTTGCAAAGACTAGAAATTCCATTCTTTAAAAGCTCTTAATTTCTTAAGTACTTGTGATGAAAATTTAGTCCTCCTTTCCAACAACTGTGAGCTCTACTACCATGTAGAATTGTGTGCTCTATTAGCTTACAAACTAAGCAATTTCAAGTTTATCCATAAATCAAGAATAAAACAAGTTGCAAAAAACAACTTTCCTTGAAAGCGGGGATTAAAAATCAAAGTCGCTAAATTATTTGCACTAATAATCCCCAATCCATCTCATGAAAAAGGCCCTTGCAAGAAAATATCCAATCATTTAATTTTTCATTTTGAAGAAAAAAAGATGATCATCAATATAATGGGTTTAGAGTTTAGATGAATACTTTTCGCACTTGTTGCAACGGTTGAATATTTTGGGATCCATTTCTTTGGCTTGGATTCCCACTTATTTGTTGCTTTAGATGACACAAATTTCCATCTTTCCCTCTCAAAATCTCAATCTCTACTTTCTGTCTTCTTCATGCTCAAGGGATTTTTCTTCGGTACTATTCCAAATTTTTCAAAGAAATTTCCATTCCAACTATGATATGCCCGCATTTATTGTTTGTATTCCATTGTGTATCCATTGTCACTCCATAAACTAATCTTGCATTCTAATATTTTATCTACCCTCCCCCCATTGTGACCCTTTGGAAGGGTTTATGTTGGCTGCCTACCTTTTTTGGGCATGATTCATCCTCTCAATATTCTTTTGGGTATCTTGTGATAGCATGCACATGCCCAACTCCACATGTGACAAGTAAAGCAAGATACATGATTGTGGGGGCCTCTCAATTGTTGACATGGGCGAGAATAACTTCATAAAATTCAGACCTTGCTTGACATACTATATGCAAGAAGTCACACCATCACATCATAAAGATCTTCTCTTCCTATTTAACTTTTTATAAAATAAATATAATATTTGCTTCAATTAACCATTTTAATATATATTATTGAATAGATTATCCCAATAATAATAGGCCCTTAGTGTACTGGTACAGTTGAAAGGTTCTCGATGAGCCCACCAAGAATTGAGTCTTGCTGAGTGCAATTCCCTGATATGAAAAAGGGGACTAGACAGGGATCAACAAATTTAATACAATGGATACCCCTCAACTTTTTACATTAACTGATGTAGCTACTACTTATTTTCACAGTTTTGAATATGTCTTTCCATATCTTACGAGTAAATCATTATTTATATATATGGTTAACTCAACTCGTAGGTTATAGAAGAATTATAATAAAAACCTGCTAAAGTATTGTACTGATAAGAAGACAAAAAAATGTGTATATGGCTGTTTAGTTTAATCCCTGGTGGAGGCATGTGTTTAGAATGCTTAAGCACACACTAAAATTTAATTGTAATTCTTTAGTATTTGATACTATTGTGCATTGTTTTACTTCCTGCGTGTCTCATCAAGAGATAACTACCTTCGCCAATGAAAATTGCTGCATTGAAAGTAATTGCATTTCATTTTTGTTGAAAAGTGTCTTGAACTGCTACATATACAAGAATAAATAAATAACTTCTTAGACAACTAGGTCATCAGGTTTATAATCGGGCAATTACTTGATACTTTTCTGCTTGCTGATGATAGATAATGGGATTTGATCATAACATCAATATAAGAAATATCCACACTGCTATTACCAGAAGCACTCTTAATCTAATCAATTACTTGATTGCCATTTTTATATACTTATTTCCAACAAAAAATTGTAAGATATGAATATCTGTCCAAAACAATATTAAATAGCGAGCCAAATGCCAAAGTTTTGTTGCACACATCTCTCTTGGTGCAGGCTCTCGAACCAGCGAGGTATATGTTCCTTTTACTCGTTGGCATTGACTTGCACTACGGATACAATGACGGTGACATCATCCAATTTCCCACCAATGTAAGTATAATAACCAGCAGCTTGAGCTGCTTCTGAAAATGGACTGTTCCCTGATGTTGATTTGCCTCTCTCCTGTGCTTCTTTTGCCAGCAAATTTGCAATTTCCTGAAATGGAAAGCTTGCAATTAAAAATAATATTCACAGGATTTATAATAGATAAATTTCAAATTGAGATCCTGGACAATATGACATCTATATCTACGCGCGCACACTTTAATGATCCGATTATGCAGGTAGGCCTGATTTTACCAGTTTAAGAGAGAAAACTCATCCTGTCAAATGAGAATTTGAAACCACAATTGTTACAGATCGTATTCCTCTTCCTAATTTGAGCAGCACAGTAGAAAAACAATAATAGGGAAGCATTTGTGCTTGTGAGTGAAAATAAGGATAAAATGCAGCTGAATTCTGTCTCCCCAAGTCACTACAAATCTCTTTCTATATCCATTTGTAATCAGAGAGAAATAAAAAACGTATTTGTCAATTTGTCAAATGAGCTCCCACCATGAAAATATTTGCGCACTCAGGTATCCTCTTCTAGTTAACCCTATAACTGGCAAACAATGAAAAAATATCCAAGATAGTCCTATATAATCACACCCCGCCACATTTCTTGTGTTATTCGTCAAGTCTCTCACATAGTGCTAATATACTTTCTCAATACCTATCTTTTTTATTTTTTAGCTCTTTCACAGAAGCTGAAAATACAGAGATTGAGTATACTGCACAATTTTTATCCAAGTACTAGGCTTGCATATTTTAGTCATTCATCAAGTTTCTCAAAGAGTGCTGATATACTTTCACTATACCTATCTTTTTTAAGAGGCTGAAAAATACAGAGCATGGGTATACTGAACAACTGCTTTTAAATTATTAAGTTTGGGTATTTTTTAAATTCTTTGGAAGTTTTATTTTGAATAGAATTTCAGTACAAGTTAATTTTAAAACAAAATTATACCCTAATAAGGACTTGCAGATATTAGTTGGCACTTAGCTTTGGTTATTGGACGGATTGTCCAGTTTTGCAGTTCCTTGGAATATGTTAACTTTACACACATCCCTAGGGAGTGAGTGGAATGGTGTAGTGGACTGTTTGGCTAAATGGGATTTGGATCAAGTGTAGGAATAGAAAATAGTAGATAAGGAGCAATTGCCTCCTGATATGTCTCATATGTTAGATCAATTAGTGGATAGTGACAGGGTTCTGTAGTGCTGTCTCTACTGGGCACACTGCTT
This sequence comes from Cupressus sempervirens, assembly GCA_028749045.1. Classification (NCBI taxonomy): domain Eukaryota; kingdom Viridiplantae; phylum Streptophyta; class Pinopsida; order Cupressales; family Cupressaceae; genus Cupressus; species Cupressus sempervirens. The sequence goes on along the minus strand of CM053792.1, from coordinate 658,287,839 downwards.
GTTTTGTTTCTCTTCTGTGTTTGAATAAATTTTTACCCCTCTTTTATTTAATTAAAAATATAAGGGGTGCCCACTAAAATAGTACTATGTGACAAGATACAAAGACATAATGTTTTAGGGCCAACTGCTTATTTTTTACATGACTCTAGGTGAATAAAATGGCTTATAGCATAGTTCAAAATAGCGCTGATATATCGGCAATATAGCGTTCTCACAAGATTCTGGTGGCGGCAAGAAAACTTGAGATTTTATCGTCGAATTCTGATGCCGAGAAGTTGGTAAATCTCAGTGCAAAAATGGCAATTTATCAGCAATATATTGCCACTTCTCGGCGATAACTAATGAACTTCTCTTGGGCTGAGTGCCAGTAAATACCAACGCTTTGAAAATGGCAGACCATTATTTTTTTTGCATTGATGAGCTTCTTGGGTGAAGGAGAAGGGTTTAGGAGAATAAACTATGTGTTTGACAGTGATTTAAAGCGATTTCCAACAGATTAGGAGCAGATTCGAAGCTCTTTCCAAGCAGATCAGGACTCACAAGTAAGTTTCTTAATTTTTTGTTCATTTGAGTTAAAAAAAAAAAAAAAAAAAAATTTGTCCTGCCATACTTGCATATCTTGCATCTAACTTGATCAATACTCTAGGAATACCATTTCTAATGTTCTCTAACACGTTTTAGAGTGTTATGAAAAAGCTCTAACACCATGTTTTTGCAATTTTTCCAAAAAAACATTTTTTTCTCAATAATTTCATAACCTAATACATTTTTTATTTTTTATTTTTTTTTTGAATTTTCAGCTTCTGTTTAAACTTATTTGAAGTTTTAATCTAATATAGTTTGTTCCTAAATATATTTATTAAATTTCTAAATTTGTAGCTTATTTTGTATGTGTAGGTTGATTTTACATTAAATGGCAAATATGGCTTCCCCTAAACTAGGTCAGCTGCAGCATCTCCCAATGGCCCCATATGCGTCCATCTCGATTCATAGGCACGTGCCCTAAAGGGGCTAGAGACTTTGCATGGAAATATGGCTTTGAAGGAACGGGGTATAATAGTGTCATATGCCTAAAATGCGAAAAATAAATTCGTGGAGGCATATCTCATTTGAAGTACCACCTTGCTGGTATACAAAAGCGTGACACAAGGATTTGTGATAACACTACAGAGGAAATAAAAAGAGAGATGATTGCTTTTCTCAGTGCCCAAGAAGAGAAGAATTTGAAAAGGGAAAAGGCAGAATCACCATGAGGGCATCCATTTACAAATCGCAAGGTATGTTTCCTTTTCAAAAATCACTTATTATTTTCTAATCACTACTACTAGTTGTGTTAAGACAATTATCATGATTCATAATGAAATGATGTGGGTTGTGACCAAGTATCCAAGTCACCCTTGATAAAGAAGATGCACTTGAGGGGATAGTGAGCTCCCTTTGTGGCCCATGGGACGCACCTACCCATGGTAGGCCCTTAGGCTCAGCTTCCACATTCGCTACTTCTAGTAGACCTCAAAACTCTTCTGATGATGGTCATTTTGTGCATAGAAACACAACTGGGGCACAACCATCAGTGAAGGGTATTGGATGGAACTGTGATGTGCATCAGCAACTTGATATTCAATGTGTTGATTTTTGGTTTTTTAACCACCTCTCCTTTAATGTTGCAACAAGCCATTATTTTCTGAATTTTGTGATAGGTTGTACGGTAGCAAGAAAGGGCTACAAGACACCTACTCGTGTAGACTTGAGTGAGAGGTTAGTTTACTTGTTTCAAACTTTAATACTTTTACAGTTTTACAATTTACTTTTTTTCTTTAAATCAAAGTTGTGTATTTAATCTCATTTTTTATTTTGTGCTTGTAGATTGCCAAAAGATGTTGTTTGTAGTGGTAAAGATGTGGTTGAAGAGCAAAAATTACAATGGAAATAGTATGGCTCCACCATACTTTCATATGGATCGACGGATGGAAGAAACAGTACCATCATCAACTTTTTGGTTTCTTACAAGGATCAAGCAGTCTTTCTTAAATCCTCGAATGCCTCAAACAAGGTAAATATAGCTGAGACTTTGGCTCTAATGCTAGAAAATGTTGTGATGGAGGTTGGGACTGAAAATATGGTTCAAATCATAACCGACAATGCAGCAACATATGTGGCAATGGGTCGAATCTTACAAGAAAAGCATAACACACTCTTTTGGTCCCCTTGTCCAGCACATGTTATTGACCTTCTTTTGGAGGATCTAGGGAAATTGGATTGGGTGAAACTAGTTGTAGAGGAAGCAAGGAAGATAACAAAATACATCTACAATCACCCTTGGGTTCTTTGCTTGATGAGAGACCTTGTCAAAGACAAGGAATTGGTTAGACCCACGGTCACAACATTTGCAAAGATTTTTTTAATGTTGCAAAGTGTTCTTCTTCATATGAATCCTTTGATGCAGATGTTTGTGTCCAAAATGGCTAGAATCAAGTTATTCAAAGGAGGTCAATGGGCAGAGTGTTGCACGCACTATCTTTGACATCTAGTTTTTTGATCGAGTTATAGAAATTGTGGAGGTAACTTGGAAACTTCAAAAGTTGAATATTTAATTTTTTTGTACTTATTAATCAATTCTTTCATTATTAATTTATAACCCTACTCTCTAATTAATAATTTTTTTCTATGTTTCAATTGTAGGTGGTGAAGCCCTTGGTTAAAGTTCTTTGCTTGGTAGATGGGGAACAAACCCCAATGGGATGGGGTCCCTTTATGAGGCCATGGGTAAGGCCAAAGAGGTTGTAAGAAATAAGTATAGGGGGGACAGCCTAAAATTTCAGTCCATATGGGATATTATTGAAAGATGGAGCAATCAGCTCCACCAACCCATTCATGCAACGGGGTATTTCCTCAACCCTTGTTACTGCTTCTCTCCATCATACACGGATCCCAATGGAGAGGTTATGGAGGGCTTTAGTGAATGCATGTAGAGGATGGTACTTGACATTGCGGTGAGAGACCTCATTGTGGCCAAGATGGAAGTGTCCCAAAATGCACCAACCAAACTATTCTCCTCAACCTTTGCAAAGAGAGGCAGACACTCAAACCTTAGATACAATATTTGGAATTTGAAGTCTTTCACATGCATAATAAGTAGCCAAATACTACAAAAAATTGTCTTTGCCTTGCTTTCCAACTCTTTAATATCTATCTTGCAGATGCTTGGTGGTGAAATTGGGGTGGAAATCTCCCAAATCTGCAAAAACTTGCTCTTCACATCTTATGTCAGCCATGTAACTTGTGGAGGTAACTTGGAAACTTCAAAAGTTGAATATTTAATTTTTTTGTACTTATTAATCAATTCTTTCATTATTTATTTATAACCCTACTCTCTAATTAATAATTTTTTTCTACGTTTCAATTGTAGGTGGTGAAGCTCTTAGTTAAAGTTCTCTGCTTGGTAGATGTGGAACAAACCCCAATGGGATGGGGTCCTTTTATGAGTCCATGGATAAGGCCAAAGAGGTTGTAAGAAATAAGTACATGGCAGACAGCCTAAAATTCAATCCATATTGGGATATTATTGATAGGAGGTGGAGCAATCAGCTCCACCAACCCATTCATGCAACGGAGTATTTCCTCAACACTTGTTATTGCTTCTCTCCATCATACACAGATCCCAATAAAGAGATCATGAGGGCTTCAGTGAATGCATGCAAAGGATGGTACCTGACATTGCGGTGAGAGAACTCATTGTGGCCGAGATGGAAGTGTCTCACAATGCAACAGGCAAACTATTCTCCTCAGCCTTTGTAAAGAGAGGCAGACACACTCAAACCTTAGATACAATATTTGGAATTTGGAGTCTTTCACATGCATGATAAGTAGATAAATACTAAGCTACAAAAAATTGTCCTTGCCTTGCTTTCTAACTCTTTAATATTTATCTTGTAGATGCTTGGTAGCGAAATTGGGGTGGAAATGTCCCAAATCTGCAAAAACTTGCTCTTTGCATCTTTTGTCAGCCATGTAGCTCATCTAGTTGTGACCGTAATTAGAGCTTAATCCATTCACACAATGAAGAGGAACAAGTTGGAACAAAAACACCTAAATGATCTTGTCTTTGTGCATTATAACCTTAAGTTGCGCATAAGAAAGGAAGGGTCATCACCAACTGAGCCACTTGATTTGGATGACATAGATCCTTTTGGACAACACAGGAGCAACCTTCAATGTTCATCAAGGATGCCATATATGAGTTGGAGAGGCAAGCTATGGAGGAGGCTTTTGCAGCAAGACTGGATGACATTTAGGAGGGCAGTGAGAGTAAGGACACTGACCAAGAGGATGAGGAAGATGAGGAGTCATTGCCAGGGCCAGCACCACCACAAACAACTGCTACGGCTAGAACCGCTAGACCCCCTCCCTCTCCCATAGTTTTTACTAGAACTATTGGGAGGGGGAAGAGGAAGATGTAAACTAGTTTCATACTGAACTTGAAATTTGTATTTGCTTACTGTTTTACAAAGACATTTCCGTATTTGTAGTTTGTTTCAGAGTTTAGAGTCTCTGACTATATCGGCATTCCACATAAGGATGAGATTTTGTTACTTATTACATTTATTTTATATATATATATATATATATATATATATATATCAGCTTGTTTAGTTTGTTTACTCATTTACTGACTTATTACATGCATCTACTTATTGAATTTTGTAAGAAAATAATGCATTTTTTATTAAGTTCGAATCATTTTTTAAAATTCCCAATATTTTTCCAAGAAGTTGCTGATTTCTCTCTGATATTTGCCAAGAAAACTTTTTTTTGCCTCGCTGATTAGTGGCAAAGAACAAGATTTTTAACTATGGTTTATATAATCCTCCTGAATTTTAATGATAGCATTTTTTGGAGGTATTATTTTAATGTTCAATTTTATATATATGCACTATTACATATAAGAGGTAACAGTTAGGCTTCAGTAAAAATAGAGTGCAGGAGCAAGAGCAGGAGTTTCAAATCTTCCATGGGCAGGAAGGCCTTCAATGAGGCAAGGCTGGGGATGAACCAAACGGGTAAGATAGGACAGTTGGACTGACAACTGGGGTGAGGAGGATAAGTTGCTACTATATTTGCTACTCAAGGCTAAAAGATTAGTGGCCTGACTCCCCAATGGCCATCAAGAATGTCTCTGGCAGATCTCATTGAAGATTAGAGTTGCAGCCTCAATTTGGAGCTGCGTAAGGGGTTTCTTCCCTGTGCAAAATAAAATAACCAACGATCTATGAGTACATATGTTATCTTGGCCTTTGTGTATCTGATTTGCATGAAAAAAAAAGCTAAATCAACTCAAATACTCGAGACACAAAACAGAGGTTAGATCGGCTCCACCAATTTTCTAGAAAAAGTAATTGCTAAAGATCACTTAAAACATCCAGGAAAAAAAGACTTTGACTTAATGGAAAGGAAACTATCCTAAGTGCAAACCTGCTCTAATAACACATAAGGTTTGAAATAATTGCATGAAATCTCTGCCTATAATAAATAACTTAAAGCTTTATAAATAACATGGTTGCTGAAAGAACTAACATAGACTCAATATGCAATGTACAAAACTCCATTTTCCATTTATAAAAGTTCATGCAATAAATGTATTATCACACCAACATGTTGCGGTATATACCATGTTGGGTGTTTTGAAAATTCAGTCCTTGTTATTGCTGATAATTTTTAACTGACACAACATTCTGTTCTACAATAGTGTTTTGTTCAAATGGAATTCAGTGCATGAACTTCAACCTGTGCAAGGGGTAATAAATTGGCGCAAACTCCTCCAAAGAAAGAAGCATAACTAAACATCAGATAAGTTTCTGGTACAGGTACAAGTATGGGCACAAGAACCCAATATGTGGGTATGGGCAAGAAATATTTTGCCCTCAGGTATACACACACACAACAACAACAAAAAACTAAAAAAATATAGAGAATTGTAAAACTGACATTCATCGTTCATGATTTACCCTCTAAATTTGAAAATCTCACTATAAGGCTTTGATATTAAAAGTCCAATGCATACATTTGGGGCAAAAATATAGTTAGTTAGCAATTACATTTAATGTAAACCTCTATGAAATCTTGTATAGTGTGCATACCTGTAAATTCTATTAATACTTGTGCATACTTTTCATCATACGGGATTAAAGCCACGCATTCTGCACTAGGAATCAAATACTCTTTTCTTTCAAGAGTTGTCATTTCTTTCCTGCTGTGTAAATGTTTAGTGTAAACCTGATCTTCATCAAATGTCAAGTTTCTCAATCTCTCTTGAATTGCATCCATTATATCTAGAATTTTGCCTCTGTTCTGACAATCATGAATAATATGTTCAGAAACTATCTTGTGTTGCTGTTCATGAATATTCTTCATACATAAACATAGAACATCGGCACAAAGTGCATGTTCACTGTTGAACAGATTAGCTATTTTCTATGATCTGCCCCACAGGTACCCTGTGGGTATGCCCCAGGCATGCACATGATGTGCCCCAGGCACCCTGGGTGCACTGTGGGTCTGTGGGCACATACCCACAGCACACCCAGTGCTCCTGGGGTGCCAAGGGTGAACCCGGTCCAGGTGCACCAAGCTGCAAGTATGTACCCTGCAACTAAGAACCTAAGTAAATAAATTACCTAAGATGTAATAAATGCATTATTATGTACAATAAATGCATTATTACACCAAAAGGTTGTAGTATAAACCAATGATGGGAGCTCTGAAAATTCATCCGGGTGTGCTGTGGGTCCACAGTAGCACATACCCACAGCACACCCAGTGCTCTTGGGATGCCAAGGGTGAACCCGGTCCAGGTGTACCAAGCTGCAAGTATGTACCCTACAACTAAGAACCTAAGTAAATAAATTACCTAAGGTGTAATAAATGCATTATTATGTACAATAAATGCATTATTACACCAAAAGGTTGCAGTATAAACCAATGATGGGAGCTCTGAAAATTCATCCGGTTGCGCTGTGGGTCCACAGCACACCCAGTGTGCCTGGGACACATCCAGGTGATCCCACTCCAAGTGCGCCCAGCTGCCAGATGTGTACCCTGCAACTAAGAACCTAAGTAAATAAATTACGTAAGGTGTAATAAATGCAAATTATGTGCAATAAATGCATTATTACACCAAAAGGTCGCAATATAACCCAATGATTGGAGTTCTGAAAATTCAGTCCTTGTTATTGCTAAAACAGTATAACTTGATCCTTTTTAATAAAAAAATTGCTCTGCCCTACACTAGTGCTTTGTACTCAAAGTGGATTTCAATGGTTGAACTTGTGAAAGGGGTAAACATTCAACATACACACTCCACAAAACCTTTTCACTTGAATTAAGTGTCAATGACTTCCAAACAGGATGGTTCTCTCTGGATGAAGTTCCAATTAGGGATGTTTGAACATGCTCATAGAGTGGTGTTTTTAAGAAGCAGCAATTCTATCCTTTTAAGCACAGCATGTATTTCATTTTGATAACAAATAAAGAAAACAGTGAAAGATTCTGTGAAGCTCTTGTTTTCTTGAAAAAAAAAAACTTCTGTTCTGAAGAATTAGGGGAACCTGGATAGGCAGTCCTTGGTTTTATCGTAATCCGTGGAAAAACTGCAAGAAAGACAGTTGGAGGATTGGAACACTGTCAGCTTGGTCTACGCATCCCTTAGACTACTGCTAAATTACCAGGTTCTTTCATTTCTAGTTTCTCTACAATACTTTCTAAGAACTGTGGATGAATATTAGAAAAGATGTGCTCAATCGAACACCTTGTGTTTGACGTTAAACCCAAAATACAACATTCTGTTAGATTTTCTTTTCCTCTGGGTTCTGTATGTTGTTTAATAAATATTGCAGGCAAGCAATTGTGTTTTATCTAGCTCTTGAGCTCAACTGCAATATAGAAATAGCAGCCTGTATACATTTAAGACGGTAGATTAAGCCATTCAAGGAGAAATTTGAACTCCTGAAAACTGTAGCATTGTCCCTCAAAGACTAGGTCCAGCGTAGGTTGAGGAATGGAAGTTATATTCAGCAGAAGAAGTTGGATAGCACTATTGCACAGTGTTTCCTTTCACCTGTAGTCCAAATGCAGCTTCTCCTAATTCTTTTATTATTTACAATAAGGGAACTCGTCTATCTACATTTACTTCGCATGAAAGAGCCATTCTCTTACGGGATACTCTGCAGACGTGTCTCAAATTATTTGGTCTTGTGCATGCTGTTTGAATTAAGTCATAAGAGCCAAACAACCAAACTCAATGTGTGTTGTACGTCAAATTGTAGTGGGAAGCACCAACTATTTATTCTCTCACTCTTCATTTTTCTTTCCCTGTTATGACACTGCCACGAAAGCTAATTCACAGAGAAATCATACACACTATCAGGTGCATTTCCAACTGCCTCTCTTTTTGAAAAAAAAACAATAGTCTTGCTAGTTAATAGGATATCGACTGTTTGTCTGCTAATTTATGTACAAATTGCTGGTGACTTTTTTTTAAGTCTAATTGTCTCATAAAAAGAGTGTACATCACTTGTTCCTTAAAAAAAAAAAAACTTATGATGAAAAGTGAGAGTATCCTTTGAACCTAAAACCCAAAACATGCAAGACAATATCAGGACAAAATATTAAATGCAGACCTAAATTTCATGTTGGGCAATTTCTGGAACACATTGGTACAAATTTCCAAGTCATCCTACATATTAGTTGGTGAGAGATGTTCTTTGAAAACTTACACGATCACAAACAAATCATACCTTTGCACTTAAACCTGATTGCAATGAGGTTTGGACAATTGATGCTATCTCGTGATCATATATATTATCAAAAAGACCATCTGTAGCAGTAACAATCACATCTCCTTCATTGAGTTGAACTTCATAGCTCTACAACCAACATAATTTTAAAAGATGCTTTTGGTTATGATCTCAATAATATTGATCTTCTTATAGACAAAGAAACAAAATCAAATGAGAAGACTTATAAATCTCAATTATTGAACACCGAAAATAAGTACAGACACTATTGGAAGGGAGAGCTTTTATCCAACATTGAATATATAACTATGTGATATAAACATCTTTAGCTATACCTCCAAAACTGATGATGGATCATCTCCTCTCTCAATTTGATAAGGAAAATTAAATCCATGTGTCATTGGAGATGACTTAGCAACAACAGAACCTTCTCGGATGACAAGAAATCCAGAGTCTCCAAGATTCACAACATGAAGCATCTGTTCACATTTAAATGTTACGATGTAGATGAATAAAGTGACTTTAACAATTAATAATTATCAGAGAAAACCTTCATCCTTTTTTCCTTTTTCTTTGAAAGCAATCATTTATTAACATAATACAGATAAAACTAAATAATGTTGACATATAGTTTAGTCAGGAGTCAGGGCCATGTTAGCTTTAGCACAAACACCATGAATAATAAAATTTCGCCAATTAGCTAATCAGAAGAAATAGGTTTCCACATTCCATAATAATGAAAACTTTTGGTGTAAACTGTGTACGAAACTTTTACATCTGCAATCTTCATAGCAATTGTAATTCTCAGCTTCTTAAGAAGCTGTGCCTTGCGACATAATTCCCTTCCATGAAGAATGTTGATTAGAAATAGTAGGTTTTCACAGTCCATGACAATGAATGGATAATCTTTTGGTGTAAACTGCAAACTTTGGAAATAATTGGTTATTACTTGCAAAAGCCAAAATTCTCTAGAACATTGACCATTTTTCTGTAATCATTCCCTTTATTGATCAACTCTACCATAGCTTAGAAGTTTTATTGATTATCAATAGTTTCTTCTGATTTAGCGTATTATATTTAAAATTTATTTTTGCTGAATATACAATACTTGGACAGGATTACCTATTTCCCAAGGTTATCTGCAATGATACGATAAGATAAAATAATAATATTGATGTCCAACAAAAAACCACAAAAGGTGTATGGGACTGAGAGCTTACAACAAGATAGCTGACAGAAGCAGGAGCACCAAACAGTGTCCGCGAAAAGCAAACAAGAAACAAGATACAAGAAGAAGAGAAGAGAAGTGCGAAGGCAAGGACTAGGAGTTCTTCGTTGGCAAAAAAAAACTTGCATAATACCAAACCTGAATGCTTTTATTCACCTATGTGTGCATGTTTGTGAATGCATACTGTATGTGAATCTTTTCCCATGTGAAAGCAGATAGGGAAGTATCGGAAGCACTATAAGACTTGGGATTCAAATTGTTTCGGGAGTGCTAAACTAAAATTTCCATACATCAGAATTATTGAGGCTCATGCCAAAGAGAAAATGGCATCATCAGATCTTCCAGCCTGCCTACAGATCTCTGCCGTTCATTGTTCCTAAATGAATTCTATACTAGGTATTTTATTAGTTCATATTTCTCAAGTATGATGTATAGAGCACAGGCAGTCTATGAGAGAGGAATCAAACCCTGTATAGGTCTCCTAAGATCAGTTTTGGTATTACTACAAGGTATATATGAGATTGGGAAAATTAATAAAAAAACATAGCATCATATATTTTCCAAGAGAAAGACTTTATTTTCATTGTCAAGTAGAAACTTTAGCTAACGAATAAGTAGACAACCAAAGTTTGAAAAATTTTGACATAGGAAAACATGCTTAGTTTTGTCTACAATTTGGTCACTCCACAAAATCTCAGCAAAACAACTTAAATTCATTAAATATCATAAATTTCATGCAAATAATAATTACAAAATATGTGAAATGAGTCTTGTTTTTATGAACAATAATGAAAAATAAAACTTAAAGAAAACACTATCTAAATATGAAATTTAGAAAAAGTGATCTTATAGAATTCAATCAACAATTTGAATAGATTAACACTCTTCATGAAGGCACTATCAAAAATTGTCTTTGCAAACCCTCTTTCTAGCTAAATCCGTCATGGTTCACAAACATCTATTTCAAAGGTGTTTGCAAATCATTGATGCCTTGCAAGGTGATAAAGTTAATCACAAACCCTTAATACCCACTATCACGTGTTCCTTCCCATTGGTGTGATCTCTTATCAGGCTAACTGTCCAAGTGTCACTGTGATGGTGGTGGTCTTGGGTAACTTCCACCTCGGATTTAACACAACCAAGTTTGTTTATGTGCTCCAACATAAGATCAAGGTAATGGGCAACGCAAGGGCTCTAAAGAAGTGTCATTTGCCTTTTCTCAAGTAGTCTCCTTGCCACCACATGTGTTGTTGTATTATCTTTCACAAGTTGAACTACATTTTCTATACCAGCTTTTAAACAACCTCCCCCAACATTCGGCTTGAATTCTCGACATTCTTCGCTTTGTTCGAGCCATTAATTGACCTCAAGAACGCCATTTGACCATTTGAAGCAACTAGAAAATTAATAAGCATGCGGTTCCTTCCATTGCCACCAATTTGAAAATGTTGCCATTTTTTCTTGAGCTGATATTTTTCTCTTCCACAGTTTTTTTTGTATTTGTCACTACTTTCTAGAGCAACCCACTTAATTCATGTGGACTGCATGCCTTGAACCATTTTCATGCAACAATCAGGGTTATGAGCAAATTCTCTCAATATAAACTTCTAATGACAATGAATGGAAAGTCTTTCTGATCAAAATTATGTACGTCATGATTATGTCATCATAATTTTCCTTCACAGCATGGAATGAAAATATTGCGAATACATTCAGTTGCATCATAATAAAATGGATTTCTACAAATTCATGGACCACAAGAGGAACCCACAATCTCTATATATTTTTCTATCACTAATTCACACAACATGTTGGGAATCATCACTCCTAACATTGCAGCTGTTCTCATTTCCATTTTTTTTCTTTCTACACATACAAGCTGCATCCACCTCATATTCAACGTTTAAACTATTTTACATCACAGCCAGCAGTAAGTGAAAGGTGGTATTTGACGCAATTGACACCTCCGTTCGTTTTCAATCCACAATGGTCGCAAATGACTCACCCAAGGGTCAGCCACCTATATCATACTTGCAAGAAAAATCTTTGTTTCCAACGCTCAGCTTCCACTTCTTGACGTCATTGGATGCAAACTACAAAGCCTAGAATTGAAAATAACCAATAAACAAATTAAATCGCTACAGACCCTGGATTTAGAAAAAAACAATAAAGAATGCAGACCATAGATCTGAAAAGAAAACATGTAGAACCCTACCTTGTGTGAATTTACCCAAATGCATATAAAATACAAATGTATATTAGAGTTCAATCTCTCTATTTTTTTTTCTCTCTCTTTCATAGATTTACTTGTATTTCTAATGGTCACTCCTCTTCTATGTTTTCATATTCTCTCTGTTCAATATGGAGGCTTTCTCTTTCTTTCTTCAGAATGTTTATATTTATCTCTCTTTCTTCATTATAGAAACATTCTTATGTATACTTGCATATATAGATTAATTATGATCTTTGTTTAATAACACATTCATTATTTTACCATAATATCGTATCACAGCTATTTTTTTCGAAAAATAATAATTTCATTATTGAAATTTCCCGAATTATTTTTTGAACTGGGTTTTAAAAAATCTTTAATTTCTTGTTGAAATTTTAGATTAAGATTTTCAAAAATCTTTGCGTGGGTGTGTTCATTTTTTTTTTTTTCCTTTCTTTTTTTTGCAAGAGTTTGTTTTTTCCTCAACCCCAAGTAGGGTTTCTTTGCAACTTTTTTTTTTTTTGACGGGAATATACTATGTATTCGACACGTTTTTTCTTTTGGGCATCATTGTTTTGAGCGCTTTTCTATTTTTTCTGCAGTTTCGTGGCCTTATTTTTAAGCATTTTCGACCTATTTTTTTCTACACATTTTCTTCATAGGGTGGCATCTAGGGTGTTTTAAACCCTTTGTCTCTGATTTTTGTCCAGCAGTTTCAGTTCCACCGTTTTTTACAGTCAAAAATGCCATTTTTTGGTTTTTCAAAAATGGCTAGGGTTTCTTTGAAAACTCTCTTTTTCTGTGTTGGTTTCAAAAGAAAATTTGCAAATTCTTGGTTGGTTTTTGCAAATCTCAACTAGTTTGGTCTCTGTTTTTTCTGGTTGCATCATATTATATGCCTCAATTTTCAAGCCAGCAGATTCAATATCCAATTCTAGATTCTTTCTAGGTCTTTGGTGCTCTTATGGGCGTCCTTTCATTTTTTTTAGCTCTTCTATCAATCTGCCTCGAAGCCTGAGCCTTTTCATATATTCATGCTTTTTGCATCAAAAAACTGACATGGCATCTCTCACCAAACTTCTCTTGGAAGGCAGTCAGCAATTTATCATAAATAACTACAACACCTGGAAGCACAAAATGATGACAATCTTTGAGTACCGTCACCTTGGCACATGTTCTTTTTGAGAAATGAGGATCGCTGCAAATGTAATTGCACTGCTGTCTTCAGTATGTGCTTTCCAAATGGCAGCCATCTCTCTTAAATAAGATGAAATATGGATAGACATTTCCTTCATGGGACATGTCTATTCATTAGTATTAAATATAATTATTTGTTATTTAACGCACATATATATTTGTGTGTGTGTCTGTGTCTATGTCTGTGTCTGTGTCTGTGTGTGTGTGTGTGTGTATCACATATATAATATATATAATGTAATATATCTCTTATGTCTAATTAAATATATATCTTATATATATAAATCTTTAGTGAATTTTATCCAACTAAAACTACACTAACATTAACACTCCCTCTTAGTAAGGGAAGATAAACAAATGACCATAAATTACCTCAATGTAATATCTTTGATCAGAAGATATTCAACATTTTGATATTACATTCGATATCATGAGCATTGGCCTCCAGAATATCAACAAATGATATTCACCAAATACTCTAAGTAATGATATTGGGAGTAATGGCCATCTGAATGCCATCTCATATGATGTTCAACATGTACTCTTTGAGCAATGGTGTCCTGAATGTCATCTCATATGATATTCACTAAGTACTCTGTGTAATGGCCTCCTGACCATCAATTTGCATAACATTCACCATGTACCCAAAATGTTCATAAGGTATGTGCACACACATTCTCATAATGCTTACCATTGGAACATCCACCGTGCAAAAATATAATCTATCATGATCTACATAAACATCGTAAAGTATCCATCCTAATAGAAAATTAAGTTATTGTAAGATCGTCACCTTTCAATAACTTCAGAAAATACAAGTGATAATCATTTGGAAGTCGTCACTTCCTCATGATGTACACAAGGGGTAAGCCCATTAAAACCATCCAATCACACATATGGACTTTCGAACACCCTCTAAATATCAATCATCTAAGCTCCTCATTCAAAAAACTGATTTTCTAGAATGAATAGCAATCTTGAATATGCAAAGTGATTTTCCAAATCCATGTCAATCTGAAAATTCACGACAAACAAGAGCATAAAGACTATTGTTCACCATCAACAAATTGGGGTTCAAAACAAATTCTTTCATAGAATCTTCATAATGTTCGATTCTTCTTCAAACATTAGTTTCTCATAAATGGTGGTTGTCCTTTCTAATGTGACTCTCGTAGAAGACTGATTTTCTGACTGAGATTGTGCCAAACTCAGCTGTAAGTTAAGCTTGCCAATCTGATTTTCTGTTGTTTGTAGAGCCTCTTGAGTAGTTTCCAAGGTATCTTTAGTATCCACAAGCTCATAGTGAGATTGTCAACTTCTTCTTTCCTGTACAATGATTCTGAATAAAATTTTGTGAGATCAAAGAGGTGGTCTCGATCTGAAGTGCAAATAATCTGACTTTATAGTTTCTATACCTTTTTTTATTACCAGAAAATCAGCTTAAGTAGAATCATCTTTGCCCCTTTTTCTCTACTGTTAAGTTGTTCCTTCCAAAGTTGACCTTCAACTAGCTTGTGCATGTCATCAAAATGTGTTAAGGCTGCAACTATCTTATCTTCATTGACCTTCAAATGCTTCTCCAATTTGTGCGACTTGACAAAGCTTCATCTTCAAGAATATCTTCCATGGTAGATCCACATGGAGAATCAACTTCATCCTTAGGAACAACTTCCTTGTTCAAATGATCATTTAGAAGCAAACTTGTATTGGCAACCTGTATCTCCTCTTCAAATGATGACAAGAGAGGTTTGGAAGCTACTGGAATGTCTTCCAATACCTGTTTACCCATGAATTGGTGATTAGGATTTCAATCTTTATTGCAAGAGAAGCACAGATTTTGCCTCCTCAATTCATTATTGCTCACTTTCAAAATTTTCTCATTGAAGAAATCTTTTTCAATTTCTTTTGCTTTCTCTTTATCCATGAGAGGTTTAAATTTATCACATTGACTGAATAGATTGTTGACAAGATTGTAAGCAGTTGTAGATATTGTTGATGCTAGTGGTGCTCTTTCATATACTTGCATTTGGAAATATGAAGAGATGTGTTTGAGGAGACATGTGAAGAAACATGCATTTGAAAATATGAACAGACCTGCATTTGGAAAATGAAGAGGCTTTTGGTTATGATATGAAAAATCTCTCAATTAAAGTTATATATCATTGTTTATGTTATGAGTTGTGTATTCAATCAGAAGCATTGTTCTCAGACCTCTATTATTTAATAAAAGAGATATATATTTGGGTGTAGATAGGTTTCCCCCCTCAAATTGGAGGGCTTTCCCAAGATAAATTATTAGTGTTCTTTATTTTGTTTATTGTTGGTTACTTTTATTTCTGGGCAAAACATTAATATGGAACCAAAGTGGGTTGGATAACAGAAAATAAAGAAGTTTCTCTCGTTTATTAGTTCAAATATCTATTGGAGATTGTAATCAGCATATTTGTAGGCAATCAGTATGTGTTTTATATCATGATGAGTATTGTTTTATGTTTGGTTATTGGAAGCAACTTGTATTAGGAATAAACCATGGACAGGAATAACAATTCCATGCAAATATAAACAATATCAGAAAATAATAGATCACACAGAAAAAAACACAAGACACCAAGATTTAACGTGGTTCACCCAATCCCTGGGCTACGTCCACCAAACAAGTCCGATATTATTATGATCCAGTGATTACAACCTGATTACAATCCGTAATCCCTTACAGCTCAATACCACTGCAAGAACCAATTTTCGCATCACAACTATGAAATAATCCCTAACCCTAAGCCCTTTTATACAAATATTTTTACCGCTTTAGGGTTATAATTAATAATTACATGTCAGCCCAGAATCCCAATAAAATAAGGCCCAAAAAAAATTTTGAAGTATGTACAGTACTTTTCTGATCAGTCACCACAATCTAACAATCTCCCACTTGGGGACTGATCAGGCTCCACTCTAAACAACAATCTCCCACTTGGAGACTGATCTTGTAGCTATGCCGCTACTCCATGAGGCTCCCACTGGATCAAACCACCCTAGACTCTGTTATTCTTTTATTCATGTTTAGTATAGAAGACCAACTGAAGCTGAAGTGGAGTTCAGCTTCTCCCTTGTTACTACCTTTGTCAACATATCTGCCGGATTGTCATCTGTATGTATTTTGTCCAGCTTTAATTGTCCATTCTCCAAAACTGACCGAATGAAATGGTAGAACAACTATATGTGTTTGGTCTTGGAATGCAAAGCTGAATTCTTCGCAAGATGAATGGCACTCTAACTATCTATCAACAAATAATTATCCTTCTGAGGATGTCCCAATTCTTCCAAGAAGAACTGAAGCCATATCATCTCCTTGGCTGCCTTTGTAGCAGCAACATACTCTACCTCTGTAGTGGATAGAGCATTAATCTTCTATAACCTAGAAACCTAGCTCACGGCTGCCCCACCAATAGTAAAGACATAACCTATAGTACTCTGCCTAGTATCAAGATCCCCTGCCAAATCTGAGTCAACATAGCCTTGCAAATCAGTAGTAGAGCCCCCAAAATGTAAACACTTATTGGATGTTCCTCTCAAATATCTGAGAATCCATTTCACTGCATTCCAATGCTCAATTCCTAGATAACTCATTTACCTACTAACGATTCCCACTGCATGTGCAATATTTGGCCTGGTACATACCATGGCATACATCAAGCTTCCTACAACTGAAGCATAGGGTAACTTGAACATATTATCCTCCTCTTCTTGTTTCTTGGGACACATCTCCTTAGTCAACTTCAAATGACCAAGTAAAGGTGTGCTAACAGCTTTAGCATTCTCCATAGAGAAATGTTGCAACACCTCCACATAATCAGCCTGAGATAGCGTCAATGTTCTGTTCTTCCTATCTCTGCAAATCTTCATACCAAGGATTTGTTTTGCTGCCCCCAAATCCTTCATAGAAAATACATGTGCTAACTAGCATTTCAACCCCTTAATATGATCCATGTTAGACCCAGCTACAAGCATATCATCAACATATAAACATAAAATAATGTAATTGTCATCATCCAACCTCTTAAAATAAACACAATGATCTGAATGACGCCTATTGTATCCATGCTCATGCACAAAATTGTCAAATTTCAGACACCATTGCCGAGGTGCTTGCTTCAAGCCATATAAACTTTTCTTCAATTTGCACACTAAGTTATCTTTACCTTTGACCTCAAATCCTCGTGGCTGAGCCATATACATCTCTTCATCCAAATCACCATGAAGGAAGGTTGTTTTAACATCAAGCTACTCTAAATTCAAATCTTCAATAGCCACAATACTTAAAACAGTATAGATAGAAATCATTTTAACAATAGGAGAGAATATCTCATCAAAATCAATGCCCTGTTTTTGTGCAAATCCTTTTACAACTAACTTGGCTTTAAATCTTTTCTTACCTCCATCCTCTTTTTTTAACTTGTAAACCCACTTATTCTGTAAAGCTCCTTTACCTACAAGCAATTGGCATAAATCACATGTCTTATTCTTTAGCAAAGAGTCCATTTTGTCTTTCATTGCAGACTCCCACTAAATCTTAGTATCCACCTGCACAGCTTCATCATAACATTCAAGTCCACTAGCATCTGTAAGTAAAATTGAATACAAAGAGAAAGAAAATCTTTCTGGAGGTTTAATTTGCCTTGTTGACCATCTAAAATTCACTAGTGTGTGGGGTATTTGTTGTTGCGGTTGTTGCACATCATGAGGAATGGCTGGAACATCATCTTTTGGAGTATCATCCAGCACTACATAATTATCTTCTTTCTTCTCATGTTGCTGCAACAGATCTTTATACAACACTTTCTCATTGAATATGACATCCCTGCTTCTTACAATTTTATGATTTTCAAAATCCCAAAGCCTATAACCAAATTCATTAATTTCATATCCAACAAAAACATATTTCTTTGACTTAGCTTCCAACTTAGTTTTATTTTTAGAATCTATGTGAGAAAATGCTTCACAACTAAAGGTTTTGAGAAAAGAATAACTCACCTTCTTACTAGTCCATGCTTCCTCTGGAATACCACAACCCAAAGGAGTAGAGGGAACTCCATTAATCAAATATACAATAGTATTGATAGCCTCTACCCACATGTGTAAGGGAAACCTAGCATGCAACCTCATGCTCCTTGCACACTCCATTATAGTTCTATTCATGCGTTCAGCCACTCCATTTTCCTATGGAGTCCTTGGAATAGTTTTATGTCTACGAATTTCATTAGTGGAGAAATAATCTTCAAATTCATGACTGCAATACTCACCACCATTATCAAATCTAAGACATTTTAATTTCTTACCAGTCTCATTTTCAACCAAGCATTTCCATTTCTTAAAAGTTTGAAATATATCAGATTTTTGTCTAAGGAAATAAACCCATACTTTTCTAGTTGTGTCATCAATAAATGTAACATAAATAATGAAAGCCACCAAGGGAAGATACTTGAGCCGGTCCCCATACATCAGTATGCACAAGCTCTAATTTCTCCTTTTTGTTTTCCTTCTCGGTCTTCACAAAACTCATTCTCTTTTGTTTTCCATACACACAACTTTCACAAAAATCCATATTAACACATTTTAGACCTGGTAAAAATTTCTTTGAATGAAATACTTTCATACCTTTCTCACTAATGTGTCCAAGTCTATTGTGCCACAACGTTGTATCAGAATCTACAACATCTATTTGTTCTCCCTGCTCAACTACAGTAATTGTTCCTAAACATTCATTTTTCTCTGAAACAATTAAAGTAGAAGGAACAATATGACCTATACAAAGATATAAGGTGCCTACTTACACACCTTTTGCTACTACAAGGGAACCTTTTGAAACCTTCTAATTTTTATCATTAAAAGTAACTACACAACCCTCATCACCCTATTGCCCTCCTGAAATTAAATTTCTATTTAGCCTTGGAACATGTCTTACCTTATGTAGTAGCCAATGATTCCCATTATGCAACTTAATCTAATTTTTCCCTTTCCAACAATTTGACATGGTTCATTATCCCCCAAATAAACAAGTCCAAAATCCCCTTGGACATAATCAATGAAATAACCTCTATGAGGTGTAGCATGAAATGAAGCACCAGAATCTAAAACCAATGGATCATCAACACTTGCTAAAGACAGAAGCAAAGCATCCTCTTCGGATTTGTTACTTACCACATTTGCCTCCTTGTCCCCATCTGGTTTATCTCCATTTTTCTTTCGATTCCAACAATCTTTCTTTTTATGACCTAGTTTCCCACAGTACTAGCAGTCGTTCGGTCCTCTCGATTGACACCTCCTCTCCTTTGAATTTCCTCTTGATTTCCCACGATTTCTGGAATTACTTCCTCTTTCAGTCGTTCTACCCTACTTTGTGCATTCAATGCACTTCCTGATGTAGATCCACCTGAGGATTTTCTACAAGTTTCCTCACTCAAAACAACACTGATCACATCATCATATTTTAGGGTACTAGATCCAGGAACAAAATTACTCAGCCATTACCAAGCCATTCCAGCTTTCGGGCAAAGAACACAAAATCAAGAGAGCCCTTATTTCTTCATCAAAATTAATTCCCACAAAAGATAACTGACTAGTAATAGTATTAAACTCATTTAAATGATCTGCAACAGATCCACCTTCTGCCATTTTCATATTAAATAAACGCTTCATGAGAAATACCTTGTTTGAAGCGGAGGGCTTTTCATATAATGTCGCTAGGGTTTTCATCAACTCTTCTGTTGTCTTCGCTTTTGTAATATTAAATGCCATCGATGGTGCCAAGCATAATCGAATGATACCAAGTGCCTTTCTATCCAAAAAAATCTCATTCATCATTTGACATAGATCCCTGATTCTTGGCTTTTCCTTCCAACGGCTTCCATAAATCCTTCTGATAAAGATAGTGTTCCATTTGCATCTTCCATAACTGGAAGTTCTTCCCATTAAACCTATCAACCCTCAGCTTACCCTCGTCTGCCATCACTCCCACTCACCCATGAAACTTTCCTGCAGAGGATAACTGAAAAAAACCTCACTCTAATACCACTTGTTAGGAATAAACCACGGACAGAAGTAACAATTCCATACAAATATAAACAATATCAAAAAATAATAGATCACACAAAAAGAACACAAGACACCAAGATTTAATGTGGTTCACCCAATCCTTGGGCTACGTCCACCAAACAACAAGTCCGATATTATTATGATCCAATAATTACAACCTGATTACAATCCGTAATCCCTTACAGCTTAAAAACGCTGCAAGAACCAATTTCCGCATCACAACTATGAAATAATCCCTAACCCTAAGCCCTTTTATACAAGTATTTTTACTGCTTTAGGGTTATAATTAAGAAGTTATGAAGTATGTACAGTACTTTTCTAATCAGTCACCACAATCGAACAATTTGTAACTCTCAAGCCTTGTTTTCAGAAAACAAAAAAATTATGTATATGTCGGAGTCTCTATTTTGGTTAGAATGTATTTCTTCTTCAAGGGAAATCACGATCTCTTAAATGTAATTTGTGCCTTTGAGTTTCTCGTGCATGCTTGCAGAGGTCGTGTGGAAATCATCTATCATTGTTTTCAGAATGTTTGAATCTCGATAAGCGTCGAAAGTATTATGATTATGATAACTACATGTATTGTGTAATGGCAAGAGGATTTTCTGTTGACTCTTGATGTGGCATTGAGTAGTGTCTTGAGTTTCAAGCAAGTGCATGTGGTAGCATCGTGAGTGCTCTGATGCATAAGGAGATGATGCTCAAGGTTTCCTTGGTCAAGGATGGAGTTGTCAAGGAAGACATTGTGCTCTCTAATCCTCAAGAGAGTTGGTTTCCAAAACCATAGATTGGAATCCTACGAGTCTTGCCAACTCGATGTTGGGATTCTAACCAGTAAAAGGCCAACGTGATGGGACTAATCGATGTGATCCAAGTCCCCTGCACTTTTGGCTCTGCAAAGCCAAGGCAAGTGCACCTAATCCTAGACAAATCACTAAAATCCAAGGATGTTTATAGCAAATAATTCGATTATAAATGTAATGAAAGTCCTCTGAAATATTGATGTTTGGTAGCTTCAGTCGGATAAATGTATGACTGTATATATAATTATATATGAGATATAATGACATATGAGATATTAGTTTATTATATGAGAGAAATTGATATAATAATGATATATTCTAATATATATACAACTATGATCGTATTTATTAGTATATTAATTATCAACTTAACGAATAGACATGTCCCTGTCTCTTCTTAGCCTTTTCTCAAATAAAATAAGAGGTTATTGCCATTTGGAAAACATATACCAAATATCATGGCAATGTTTAGTGCATTTGCAGCGATCCTCGGAAAAACATGGTATCAGAGCCTAGTTGCAAATGAATAGAAGGAAATAAATGAATAAAACACAGTTGGAAAATAGAGAATATCTCTGACAGGGACATGCCAAAACGATAAAGAATTGAATTACCAAGACATTGGAAATTAGGCCTAACAATGATGAATCGGCCTTGACATGAAGAGTGAAGGATGGAATGGATGCAAGAGAACCTAGTAAATGCCTTTGATTGAATAATCCACACCAATAGACGTTTGGTTGACTATAGGTGTGAGGTATAGCTCTTTCGTTCTATGAACTATGCCATGTGAGAATAAGAATATAAGAGATGGAGGCCTCATTATCTTAAAAAACGTTGATAAAAGGTTGTATGAAATAGATAAACAAACGGCATTTTGAGGGATAGAAGAAGCCCTCCACAATGAGGCTTGTATGGTGTGAATCTGGAACATTTGACCAGAATGTTTGGAAATGATGAATAAAGAAACTCCACGTTGGTCAATGAGTAACACGCAGGAGATTTATATTAAATTAAATTATTCAATGATATCTGCACGACTATTTGCTATGCATGATGGTCGTTCTGGTGAATGATACTCTAGACATATGGAAAGAAAGGAATGGTCGAAGGAAACGTGACCTAGTAAAGAGACCAGCATGATTACTCTTGAAAATGATGAAAAGATGAATACTGAGTTTTTTGGTAAATATCTAGTCCTCGAAGATCTTTGAGACAAACTCTTCCTTGGTCACGGATCCCTTATTCTATGATTTCATTGAGCATTTCGATGATGTTTACAAATATTATCACAAATCCCTTCTTTGTGCAAAATGAGCAAAACATAAGCGGATGAAAATACACGTCATTCCCTGGTGACGAGACATGAAGAGGTAAGGACTCAGACATAGTGAGAAAACATCAAACCGCTACAGCAGACATCCAATAGTCAACATCCACAATTCCCTTTGGTCGTGGAATGAGGCATGACTTCGCTATCAATGGAAAAGAGTACGAATTTTAGAAAAGAAGGATTCCCCATTCACAACAAAGATATTATGTCGATGATTACTTTCTGGCACGACACCCTAACAGGACATTCATAATAGAAGCTAGAAATTGACGAGGCAAGGGTGATTAAATATTGGAGCAACCACGTTCGCCCTTAGAAATCAAGCGGGCCACAAGAAGAAGTGACTGATTATTTGGACCCGTCATTATTGACGGTAGAGAAAAGAAAAAGGAGAAAATAATAAAGGCAGCTTTACCATGACCTTAAATAATCTGACAAATAATCGCACTCAGGAGAGTATTGGTTAAGAAAAACAGATGGTGAAGTTAAAAAGGAAGAAGAGCATATTTATAAGAAGGGCAATGAAGAAGAGAAACGACAGATATCGTTTGAATTAAAGTATTACATTCATTTCTGCAGCTTCTTAAGAATATCGCATATTGAAATAAAGTGATGGAAATCATCGACACAGAGTTCATTTAGGAATTCTAAGATCCTGCCTAGGGCAAATAATATAGATACTTGTACACAAAGGTCAACAGGAGGAGGAGAATATAACTGATATTCCTTGTGATAGCTTCAGATGATACAATCAAGAGCCGGGACCAACTCTAGAGTAAAGAAGGAATCTTTCATAAAACAACAAACTCAGAATAGACAACTGTCTAAATCATCAGCGTAGTAAGAGAAAGAATGGAATGGACACCATATATTTTTATAGGCAGATTCAATCTTAGAGAAAATGGTACCAAGGAAAGATACGAAGTGGAAGTCTGTGTTACATGACAGTAGTCAACATTACATGAGAATTATGATGCACCTTACATGTTAAAATCATAAAGAGCGTCTGTGTTAAAATCGCATTTTTGCACCTTGCATCTTGGTTTTCAGTAGATTTTTCAAGTGTGTTTGACAGATGCTAGTCTTGGACTTCTGCTCATTCATATTCCAGACCCTATCTGATAATCATAGCACATGTTATTAAACAGATCACACACATGGTGTGTGCTTTCATGCAGTTTGTGAGCCATCCTTTGCCATCTATATTTGCAAGGGTTTTCAAATTCTTGATGCAGGGTAAAAGACACCTACATGGGTGCAACTTTGATCCTTATTGGTGGTGAAGATATCTTCCAATATGAAAGTGGCCTGAGCTTGTGATGTATCATCCACCATCATTTATCCCTGCATCACAAAGTAAGGGCAGATCCATGTGCGCAGTCCTTGCCTTTGCTCAACTTGTGTGCTTCATATAGAAGTTCACATGATCTGTCAACTGGTGATCTCTCTTTGAGTCACATGATATGCTACTGGACACTTGCATCATGGCTCCATCAGGAAGACCGCAGGATAATTCCTGCAAATTGTGATTTGGAATGTCTTGGAACTGCCAAGACAAAGAACATCCTATGTTATCCAAGCTGGACATTTCCCATGGGAGTTCTCTGGTTTCATTTAAATATCGAGATTGGGCTTGATAATCACATGATTATCAACCTTGATACAATTCCTGAAAATGTTATTGTTACCAGATGCTTGAGTGTGCTTTCATTTTGTTTTACTGAGTGCTATTGTCGGCAATTCGAAAGGTGTCTCATACTCCAAGGAGAGTCTTTTGATAGTTTTACTAGTGACCCATGAATGATAATTGGAGCTTGATTCATAGAACATCATGTAAAGCTAGACTAGCTGATATCCTGCATATCCCATTTCTATGCAGGCCCAATCATGTCGATCCCTTATTCTGTCTCCAGTTGCAAATAAAACCAACTTCGAACAAACTTCTTTTCGTTGATGAATCCTTATTTGAGAACCCCCACATTATATTGAGAATTTGTCCAAGTGTGTGTTAGACATATATATATATATATATATATATATATATATATATATATATATATATATATATATATATATATATATATATATATATTAAACCTAAAAAAATTAAAAGGACATTGATAGAAGAGAATGGAATAATGTTGTCACAGACATTCTTATATTTGCATCGCACGAAGTCTTAGGCTATTCACCACACACTTGATGGAGACAAGTTACTGGCATCAAGTAAATTAAATACTCATCAGTAAAGCAAAATAACAACATATATTTTGGAAACAATAGCTCTATGAATTGGGAAGTAGTCAAAGTTATATATGGCATCGACGGTGATAGGAGTGAATATCACTACCTTACAAAAATCATATCTAACGAGAAAAGACAATGAAATCATCACTTATTAATAGGAGAGATACAAGACAATATGCAGTAAAAGAATGAACAATAACTCCCATGGTATCACGATGTGTCAATGGTATCACGAGGGAAATAAAATTGAAGAACTGGTATCACAATGTGTCAATCTAAATTTGATGTCACAAATATACGGGTACACTGAGTATGTTCATAATGCTCGATCCTCGAGTAATGTTTTTATTATCTTCAAAGAACATGTTAGATCCAATGTGAATGCCCTACAATAATGAAGGAGGTCTAGATCATATGAAGCAGGTCTAGATCACCTGATGTCCTCAATATCAAGTATTTGACTAAGTATCTCAAGTATGATTATGATATCTAATCCTATATTGGCTCAAGATGTCATTGGACTAATTGATCAGTGGGATATACCTACGTTGAGATGGGTTCTCCAGTGACTAGGAAACTTTAGCAGTTTGAGGACTCTAAAGTACTAGACCTTTGTGTTTTGGTGTAAACAATCATACTATCAAATTTAAAAAGCTTTGTTTAATGATTGGAAGTACACAAATATGACCAACATTATATGGTTTCTAAAGATATAGAGGTTGATTACCAACAGAGATAGAAGTTGATACCATTCATGGATGATTATCTCTCATTAGACTTGATATTAATTGAAGACTCTAAAAAAATGAAGTATGTGGGAATTTTACATTGTGGGAGGGTGAACAATTATGTTAACCCAATGTTTTATTCCTATTGGAGGCATTTTCTGATTTGATGCATATGGACCTTCATTAGAGAAATTAATATCAAGGATGTTGATGTACAGATAAGTATTCTTAAGCATTACATTTATCTACTCATTATAGTCTCTCTCTTATAGTATTTCTATATGTAATATAAAGAGCTATTTGCCTTGATCTTTTCCTTTATGTCTAAGGGTGTTCTTGCAAGAAAAGAAGGTTGGTACTTTACCAAATATTGTACATACTCAATCTTATGGAAGCAGCTCTAAAGAAGTTGTGAAAAAGAATTCATTATTCATCTGATGATCAAGCTAGATAAAAGGAGACTTTTGAAGCGAATATCCTCGATGATTGAGATGATGAGTATTCTTCCATTAAGAGGGAGCCTGACACGTCTTCAAAAGTAATATAGAAGCTTAGAAGATTGATATTCAGAGGGATTATAAAAATACATGTGTGTGATTGCATGATTCTGATGGGCCTAGCCTTGTGTACATCGTGAGGAAGTAACGACTTATCACCAAAAATTCGGAAGATCGATATCTGATTGAGAGGGAATCCAACAAGCATCCTTGGGTGAAGAGAGACTCTACGGGAGTAGCTACAGGACCTAACTTCCCAAGATCATTGTTCAGAGAGAGAATTTTGAGGTGCAATCCTTTGTGAATGATATCTTCTCTATGAGGAAAAGTTCTAAATGAAATTCCTTGTAATGCATTCTTCTCTATGAGAGAGAATTGAGGTGAAAGCCTCTATACCACCCTCTAACTTGATTCATGGTGGTTATTGTTTCACATATGATATGTAATAAAAAGTGATGATCTTTCATTGACATATATAAATAGAAGGTAACTATTGTAAGGTGACTATCTTATAAATAGTAGACCTGCTATCATGACTGACTTCATTAAGTTGTTGTCCCAAAGTGTTGGAAGTCATGATAACGAACGTATCATGATCAGACTTCATTAAGTTGTTGTCCTAAAGTGCCGGATATCATGATACTTGTCATGATAGAGTTCGTGACAGTGATTTCTAGTTATCTGCTCGACTTCATTAAATTGTTGCCCCGGAGTGCCAGAATCAGATAACTCATATCCCAGTAGGATATAACATATTCTTTTGGTAGGCATCAAGGATTTGGTGCCAGTGCACATCCCAAAAGCATATAAGTATGACAAACATCACATGATTTACATTTCTTGTTGAATCATACTTCGGATTATATTGAAAGATAAAATCTAAATTGGTGGATATATGTTGATATGCCATTTTAAAAATAATTTATTTTGAGATAATATCTCTCTATATGCTTGAGAGCATAATGTGTTCTATAAATCCTCCTTAACTAAGAGGGAGTGTTAAAGTTGTAGCTTCAATCGGATTAATTCAATCTGAGATACATTGTTGTTATTGGTAAATCATCAATTCCTATATATACTTATTCATGTTATATAAATAATATATATATATATATAAATTATTATTTTTTATTATATTATAAATGATGATTAAACCTTAGAGACATGTCTCTTCATGAGACATGTCGTCTCCTCTCATATTTATATGAGATTCAAATCTACATTTGGAACACATCAATTACAATGGCCATGTTAGTTCATTTGCAGAAAACGATCCATGTAACTCAATGCGTGGAAAGGTAGTGTGGAAAAGTAGCACGGAAATTATTGATTAGGTAAAAATGATATCTGAGATACACCACAAAAGCTATGGGCCCCAACACCAAGGCCCCGACACCAAGGTAAGTGGAGGTAAGAGTATGAAATGTATTATTCTTCATATATATATAGATATGGTAAGTCTATATAAGAAATGCTATTTAAAAAACTTGATGTTATAAATCAAGTATAAGAAAGATTAAATATCAAATTGTAGAATGAGCTCTCTAAAAATTCAAGAAAACTTGCACATGTCTAGAATAGTATTAAGCATTTTTATGGAATATCTTGCATCTCATTCTGGAGGCCATTACTCAAAGAGTATTTGGTGACTATCAAATGTTGATTTTATATAGACCAATACTCAAATGTGATATCAAAATGGTGAATATCACATTGATATTCTACGCACCATTACCTTATTGAGTACATGGTGAATATAAAGATTTGATATTCTGGAGACCATTACTCTGAGTATTCAATGAATATCACATGTTGATATTCTGAAGGTCAATACTCATTTATCAAATGATGGATACCTTCTAATCAAAGATATCCTTAATCATGCTAATTTGATATTACTTTGAGGTAATGTACGTGTTTATCCTCCCTAGCCAAGAGGGAGTGTTGATGTTTGGTAGCTTCAGTCGAATAAACCTATGACTATATATATAATTATATATGAGATAAAAGTTTATTATATGAGAGAAATTAATATAATAATGATATATATATATATATATAACTATGATTATATTTATTATTATATTAATTATCAACTTAATGAATAGACATGCCCCATGAAGGCACATGTCTCTTCTTAGCCTTTTCTCATTATAAATAAGAGGTCACTGCCATTTAGAAAACACATAACAAATATCATGGCAGTGCTTAGTACATTTGCAGCAATCCTCAGAAAAACAACACAAAATGGCAAGAGATTTAGCAAACTTTCAACTTGCACAAGACTTTCAAAAAGTGTTGAAATAATGTTGACTTCAAAACTTTAATCAAGCTTGTAAATTCTGAATTGAAAACAAGAATAAATGATTATATGAATGTGAGTGTTGTAAAATAAGAATAATTATGAATTATTGTAATAAATGAATATACTAATTCCTCAAACGAAAGACAAAATAATTGCCAGTAATATAAAGACCAGTGCCGAAATTTAAAGGGCAAATAGAGTCAATATTATAAGTTTATCATGTAAAACTTTATAAAGTTCTATGCACTTAAACTATAAGCAATTTACTAATCAAGATGAGACAGATCAAATATATATATATATGCAATTTTAAACTAGACCAAAATGCACTTTAACTCTTAAGGTATGGAAACAGACCAAACACGGATACGGAAACAATTTAATATTTCACTATATCTATGATAATCAAGTTTAATATGTTATAAATGACCCTATCCACTTATTTGACATTTAAATTGTTTACAAAATTTGAAAATAAAGGGAAAAACTTAATAATATCTCCGACTCCAATGCTTCATGCAAATAAAATAAATATGCTTACTGGTTATGCTAGAAAAGAAAATGCAATGAAGACACTCATATCCAATTATCAATCCACTATAATTCGTTTCAAAATTCGCATATAAAGATTTTCTCAATGATTCACCATGGGCAGACTAGTACAAATTCAATCTTTTCCAATGAGAGTGTATAATATATCCAAAATTGTATACAAGAGTTTTAACATCAATGAGAATTGTATGAATATTTTTTTTTTATTCCTAGCATCTCATATTTATAATAAGCAAAGAGAGGCGAATCTTTTCTCAAAACAATATGCCTCTTCGTAACAAGTAACTGAACATTTGTTACATAGTGTGAGCTTCATAATTAACTTGTAATGTAATTTGGTGTTATTTTAACGAATCAAAACCAATATTTCGTAATCATCCTCATATGTTTGGAGCGACAATATAAACACGGGCATGGTTTTGGATGACACAAGTGGCATTAGGGACATATGCCTTCAAATTTCTCCCTCAGTTATAAGGATGCATAGATGTTGATCCAATCATTTTGCCCTAAAGAAACAATCATATCATGCTCGCAATGTCCATACTCTAGGTCCATATGAAATCCTTAAACCTACAACAAATATGAAAAATCGTAAGATATTAATTGTCAAATAATGGTTGGTAATACAAAATCTTTACTTGGGAGGTTCTTGTAGGATACGGAAACTAAGATTTCCATGACCCATGAATTCTTCATTGGAAAACCATTCACCTACAATTGATAACATAGCGCTTCTCTTTAATAGATGGCAAATATGTTTTCACGAAATTGATAACTCCTTTCATAATTTACAAGCTCGTGGGTTAAGAAAAACACACATTCTCGATATATCATTCCTCCATGCAAAGATTTGGTTGCACTATAATTTGGAAGCTGCTATGGACTACAAACACTGGGCACACTCAGAATAGTATGTTTGGCCACTGGATATTATACCAAGGTCCAATACTACCTTTGATTGTTGATCCACCTGTGAAGATATCAACTGAGATATTGTATCATCAAGCTCCTTGTCTTTAAAATATAATTTACACCTTTTCAAATATAATCAAATATTAATCATATGTATCTTCTAAACTATTTATCTATCCCTCTTATGGATCACACATGTATTATCTCCATTATTAATACTATCATAATCTTCGTATTTGTCCGCAAATTGGTTATTTATGTTCCAATATTGGCACCACATGGCTTTTAAAAATCATTCGATTTTCTTAGAGGATAACGATTGAATACTAGAACATCATCTATGTTTTATTTCATTGTTGCGTATTCCAGACATTTCCTGTTGCTAACTCGAGCTGCTCAATTCATGGTGAAAATTTTATTATATATTTATGTGACCTCCGCAAAACTCCAATTTTTGTTTCTAGACGATGAAAGGCATAAAAAATAGGTTCACCGCAATACAAGAGGACTCCCTCTTGAGTTATATTATAGTCGCTAACAGCTTCCTGCATAGTGTAATTCCTTATTCATTCATTCCAAGCGGATTATTTCTATAGGTTTTTCTTATGCATCCTTCTCCAATATATAAAATGCTCTATTTTGGACGCCATGCTCATCAAGGAGTAATGCTGCTATTATGAATTCACTCCACCATGATATGATTGACGTGATTATCCCTATGGTTCCATTCGATGGTGATGCCTAGGTTATTCATTTCAAATAACAGATGGATCATGGATACCCTGTTGTATATCTTTGCCGCTACAGCCATGGTTTTATTATCGTCTTTGATGTTCAACTGCTTCATACATATGCACTATGTTTATTGTATACCTTGCTACCTGCACATTGTTCCTCATATTTACTATAGTAAATCTGAACACACATAATCGCTATTGCTGATTGTTGGGAACATATGCATATGTAGCAAATAACTATGTCCAAACTTATTAAATGGCATCAATCTGCTCATGGCAATTATATTCTTCAAAAATCCTTTCCACTGATGTTTGTTCCCAGTAGTTCCTCCGATTACTAAATGAGGTGGTAACCACCAGAATTGCCCTTTCTCTGTTATTGGTGTTTCCCAGCAGTTATAAACTGGCCCAAATTTCAAGTATCACCTGGAGGATTGTATTCTTTGACTACAATAAGGAGACAAGTATTTTTTGTTTATATCTTTGAATATTGATTATGAGCTTTATCTAGTTGATTCATGCAATAACATAGGGAAGAGTGAATCACATATGCTTCTAGCATTAATCTGTATATTTCTCTTCAAGACATAGGTTGAATCTTATTAATAATATCTCTCTAAAATGCTTCTAGGATGGATCAAGAAGCTTACGGATGATGAGAGATTGCATTCAAAGAGGATTAAATTCCGAGAATTGAAGAGATGAGGTTAAAAGATTCAAGATGAGCAAGCTCATGAAACAGTGAGACATCAAAAGATCCTTGTTGGTCATTAGAGCTGATTGTAACTCATTTTAATAATCTAGGCAATGAGAATGTTGTCCCTTCTGAGAGGGAGTCTCTAATGAGCGAGTCTCAACTTCAATGTTTCTTATATGTGTTGTTAATGAGTTCTTCTTTGTAAGGGATAAGTTTAGGTTCAATCCCTTTTTAATGAGTTCTTCTTTATGAGTGAGAAGTTTGAGGTGCAATCCCTTGTGAATGAGTTCCTCTTTGTGAGGAAGAAGTTCAAGGTGCAATCCCTTGTTAATGAGTTCTTCTCTGTGAGGGAGAAATTTGGGGTACAATCCCTTGTTAATCCATTATTCTCTAGGAGAGAAGTTTGATGTGAAAACCATTATTCCACCCTCTGGGAGTAGCCATGGTGAAAGTCATGTGTGAGACTCCATGACTTGGGTCTTGTGTTCCTTCGCCCTATGGGAGTAGCCATGGTGGAAGTCATGTGTGAGACTCCATGACTTGGGTCCTGTGTTCCTTCACCCTATGGGAGTAGCCATGGTGAACATCAAGTTGAGATGACTATATCATGTTGAGAAAATCTGTGATAAGGTTTTCTTGTTGACACACATTGGTGTAGCCATTGTGTTTGTCATGATGACATGAAATCTACAAATTAAAATCTCCTTTGCTAATAGGGAATATTAATGTTTATTGTTACATGAGATATCTTGATTATCTGTACGGTGCTCTTTTATATACTCACAATTGGAAATATGAAGAGATGCATGAGTAGACATGCATTTTGAAATATGAAGACACCTACATTTGAAAAATGAAGAGACTTTCAGTTATGAAGAGTCTCAATTCAAGATATATATCATTGCTTTATGTTATGAGTTGTGAATTTGGTTAGAGGCATTGTTCCCAAACCTCTATTGTTTAGTAAAAGAGATATATTTGTTGGTGCGAATGGGCTTTTCCCCTCAAGTTGGAGGATTTTCCCAAAATAAATTATTGTCCTTTTGTGTCCTTGAGCTCTTTATTTTGTTTATTGCTATTTATCTTTATTTTTGGGCAAAACATTGCCAATTCTTGTTTATATACAACCAATAGGAAAGTTAGGAGAGGTTGTAAAATGACATCATATTTGTAGTCATAATGGTTCTAATGAAATCATGAATGGATTGGACATCATCTTCACTGATAGCAAAAAGAAAACGATGATACATTCGAAAAATAAGATCACAACTGTAGTCAATCATGACAACAGCTGATCTCACCTTTGCCATCAATTCTAAATTCATATCCCTTTTACTAAAAGGTGGTCTATACATTTCTCCTAACCCTTCAAAACTTTCAATGATTACTTGAAAACCCTTTTTCATTTTATCATCTTTGTAAACAATTTTAGGCATCGCAATTCTTATAATTTAAATTAGGCAATTAGAAACAACTAGTCTTACATCCTTATCTGAGTGTCTCAGCAATCTATGCTCTCCAAAAGAGCTCACTATAGGAGCTAGTGCTACTTGGATCAGCTGAGAGGGGGTGGTTTCACTTGTTGCAAACATTGCCACTTCTTCCAATAAGCTAAGGGTAAGTGTACCAATGTTTCTCTTGCAATAGACACCTTTTTGCCTAACTCCTTATCACCTTCAATGTAACTTAAGGTAGACAATCTATTGGCTCTCTAACCTCACCACTTTCCATCAAAGCATCAGTTACATTCCCCTAGGCATGCCTCCAAATTCATCATCCATAATTAATTATTGTTATATGGATTTCTAAAACAACATAATGATCACACTATTGACTGTCGTGAATCCAGAGTATTGATGATCATAAATCAAGAGCAAGTACAGAAGGAGATGTCTAAGTTACTGTATTTTCTTGTTATGTCTGCAAACAAGAAAGAGACCATCACATGACATGTTTGTAGAAGGTTGTAACTTACACAAGAGGATAAATTCCATAGTTACACTGCCCTAGGGGAAGGGGGGGACGGCGGAACGGGGGGACAAGTTATGAAAATATGTATTGCAATATAAGATATAAAGATGTAAAAGAGTAAATACTTGAACATTGCATTGAATTGGAACATTGAACATTAAACATAAATAGTTGAATCTACAAATAGTCAACATCGGGATGTCCCCCATTCTCAGTGGAGGTGGTGGAATCTAGTGGCACCGCTGGGGACGGGGGGATGGAATCCCCAGTGCGTTGAAGTCTCCGGGATGTCAAGCAAAAAGAGGGGAGACGCATCCCCATGTTAGTATGATAAATTCAGACTTTCCTATTAGCCTGGTAGATATACTTTGACAAAAGCTTAATGCAGGAGATAGTTGATATACATCCTTCTTTGGTATCAATTTGACTTCCTCAAAATATTTCTCAAAAGTAAGGCCAATCATGAAAAATGTTGTGTATATTGGAGACTATGAGATAAGAGTTTGACAAGTAGTGGAGTTTTCAATCAGATTATGGCCAACTAAATCTACTCTGTTGAACATTCCTCCCCAAAGATCAGCAAGAACTGACAAAAAATATTCTTCTAGCCTGAACCATGCCCAAAAAACCCTAAACCACAAAGATCTTTGGCAGAATAAACAAGAAGAGTGATGAAAAACGTGGGTCAGATGTATGTATAGCAAAAAATTGATATAATGCAATAATATCAGCAAAGTATCCTGAAATATTGTAGATAGTACCACAATATATTGCCAATTTTTTCAGTCTGAATTTTAGTCAAGCAATTCAAAAATCGATAAGTAGGAGATAATTTCCACAGCAAGTCAAATTGTGATGTGAATATCAGGATTTAACTATGTGGTTTTGAGTCAAACTCATTGACCCATGTTTCATGAGTAGTGATTCAACATGAATCCATCTCTCATGAGAATAAATGGAACACTTAGCACTCATTGGATCTAGGTGATGCTCACAGGGGTGAAGCACCGGGACTTCCCAGGAGGTCACCCATCCCAATACTACTCCAGCCTGAGCGCGCTTAACTACGGAGCTTTGGGTTTAACTATGGAGGAAACTCCGTAGTTAAGCGCGCTCAGGCTGGAGTAGTACTGGGATGGGTGACCTCCCAAGAAGTCTCGGTGCTTCACCCCTGTGAGCATCACCTAGATCCAATGAGTGCTAAGTGTTCCATTTATTCTCATGAGAGATGGATTCATGTTGAATCACTACTCATGAAACATGGGTCAATGAGTTTGACTCAAAACCACATAGTTAAATCCTGATATTCACAATTCAAAAATCTGCAAAATTTTCATGAAAGTACCCTGATGAGAAACACATGGCAATATTTAGAAGATATATGCTTCTATGATCCTAGTGGAATGAATCTTCACTTGCCTACTGAACATGTGCTCAAACAAAAAGGTAAGCTTAGCACAAGAGCTTGAGCTTAATTAATTAAACTCTGAAGAATTATCTCATTACGGATGGTAGATAACTGAGAGGGGGGTGAATCAGTTATATCCAGTTATCCTATAGGCTTTTCAACTTATGCAGCACCAATTTAAACTTCATAAACTGTCATAACACTTTTAATATTTTAGAATCAAACTGTTATCTTACTATCCATTGCTTTATTGAGTATGAGAGGTATAACTTAGCCTATATCGAGTTGCAGCAATAAGTAAATAACATAAAAATCCACTTGTAACACATAAACAATCACACATTTGACGCAGATATTTTAACGTGAAAACCTTGTAAAGGGAAAAACAACTTGAAAACTGGCAACCCAAAAATTTCACTCTTCTGAAGTGAGCTTTGTTAGGAGTTAACCTTCTTAAAGGTTACATGCACATTTTTAGTGAGACTAGGTTAGAGGATTTTAACCAAAAATCATCTAAACCTTATCACTCCTTGTCATTACTAAAGAGAGGATTTTAACCAAAAATCATCTAAACCTTATCACTCCTTGTCATTACTAAAGAGTGGCCTACTCTAAAGGACTTACAAACATCACTAATTGATGTTATCATACAGGATTTCAAGACTTGTTAGGTCCACTTGGTTAATAGATTTTATCAACAACAATGGTAAGAAACTAACAGTCAAATGATATGCTAGGTTTAGGACTACCTTGCTTGTTCAGATCTCTGCTTCGCTAGAACTTCTTCTTTATGATCTCTGTCTGGCTGATTCACACTCTATCACTTCCACTTTGCACTTCCTCTACTTGATCTTTCTTCTTCTACTCTGCTTGGTTCACCTTGTTCTTCTTTCACCTTCAATAGTTTGTACTTTATCAGCATCTATCAACAACCAAAAAAAGTTCCAATCATCTCCTTAAATAGTTAACTTTTACCTTCCAGATTTTGCCACATAATCACGAGTGTAGATCTCATATTCATCGTATTTAGTTAGTCGGAAAATAGAGCTTTCTTGAACTTTGTGCTCTTCTTCATCTTGCATTAATCTCCTTCATCAAATTTTCATTACATTTCTCCAGCCATAAATCTTGTATCTAACTTTGACTTTATCCTTTGAACTTCTCAATCATTCTTTATTTTCACTATAAGTCAGCCTCAAATTCAATCTTTCTTAACTTTTTCTTTTTGTTCATACTCAATCAACATTGCAACATCACTCAGGCAATACATCACTCAGTTAGTACTAGAATTACTTGATTAACACTAAACTTTAACTTTTCTTTGTCAAGCACTCGAGATAACTGTAATCACTTGGTGTATATTGTATCTCTTCTTTAACCTAATTTCTCAGTGTACCTTGTGTTGCTCGGTGAATGCATGAACTTCCTGACAACATTACATGATAGTAAAACAATCAAACCAACATTATACTATCATAGTCCAATTCATTCGAGTATGCATTGAATACCAATACTTATAAACTTTATCATCATACTTTCTTCAAATCCTCTTCATCAATCAAATGATATGGTAGTCTACTGAATTAGTATTATGTCTAACCAAGGTTTGACATCAATGATAATATATCAAGTGATATGACTCTTTTACAACATTATCAGTTACATTATCATTTGGGGCTAACAATCTCCCCCTTCGGCATTGATGGAAACACATAAACATAAGATTACAAAACATTACACATAAGATAATCAATTGTATGCATTGTCAACAATACAACTTTTTATCTTTCTGACTTTATTCAAGATCTTTGCAACAAATTTCAAATTCACGATCACTCGGTTTGTATCTTCGGCAACTTCATCTTCACAATTTCTCCCCCTTGGGGTGTACTTCTTTGTTTAGCAGCAACTTCATCAACATGTGTCTCCCACATGACAACAATCTTCAATCTTCTCTGTACTATATCACTCCTTTAGTCATTCTCTCCCCCTTGACAACAATGTCAGAGGTAAATATAAGTTCCAATTTGAAAACTATAAAACCTTGTAGTTATATGTTGTACCTTGGTAATAATGTTTACATTTCTTTTCATTACAATCACTTTCACATCTCTTCAAGAAACATCCTTAAAGAGTGGACTCTTGCATAAACTCCACAAAGATATATTTGAACATCCATGAATTGATGCAACATGCATCTTTGCTTAATGAATCTTGGATAGGGGAAGGACCCCTAACTTACCTCTTAGATACTCAAAAGCATCCTTAGGCAATGGCTTGGTAAATATGTCTACAATTTGTCTTTAGATTTCACATATTCAAGCCTCACTTTCTTCTCTTGTACTTGCTCCCTCAAGTAGTAATACTTGATAGATATGTGCTTTGTATTTGCATGCATCAATGGATTCTTTTATATCTTTATTGCACTAGTATTATCACAGTAAATAGTATTAGGCTCGATTACCTCCTCTTGCATTCCTTCCAACAGTTGCTTAATCCAAACAATTAATTGCAGCATCAACATACTCAGCTTCAGCAGTAGATTGTCAAATGTAGATCTGTTTCTTGCTCAACCATGTAATTAGTCTCTCCTAAGAAGAAAGCTCCACCACTTGTACTTTTTGTCATCAACATTTCCAACCCAATCTACATCAATGTAGACTTTAAGCTTAAAGTCGCCATCTTGTTTGTACCATAATCCAAAATCTTCAGTTCCTTTCATATATCTAAATACCCTTTTAACAACAGTCATGTTTGTTTCCTTAGGATTAGAGGAACCCCTTGCAACAATTCCAACTGCATGTGCAATATTAGGTCTACTATGCACAAAATACTATAATTTGTCAATCATTGATCTATACTATGTTTCATGTACCTCATTAGTAGTATCCTACTTTGTCAATTTGCATACAGTCATCATAGGTGTACCGATTGGTCTTGACTCATCCATTCCAAATGTTCTCTGAATCTCCTTCACATACTTAGATTGGGTCACATATATACTATCTTTTGTTTCATGAATTTGTAAGCCAGTAAAAAATTTGATCTCACCAAACATAGACATTTCAAACTCTTTTCTTATTTGATCAAAAAAAAATTTGCACAGCAAATCATTCCCACCAAACATGATATCATCCACAAAAAATTCAGTAATCAACACCATGTTATCAATTTCACTTTTCAAATACCGATTATTGTTCTTACTTGTTCTAACAAATCCAATTTTAATCAAGTATGAGCGAAACCTTTCATAACATGCTCTTAATGCGTGTTTTAGTGCATACATAGCTTTGTTCAATTTGCAAACCATGTATTTCTGATCAAGTTCAATAAATCCTTCTAGTTGTTCTAGGTACACTTCTTCAAGTATTCCATTCAGAAATGTTGACTTAACATCCATCTAATGTACCTTAAATCTCTTGCAAGTAGCATAGGCCAACAAAGTTCTAACTCTTTCCAATCTTGCAACAATGGAAAAAGTCTCACCATAGTCAATACCTTCTTCTGGAGCATAACCTTTGCAAACTAGTCTTGCCTTGTTCCTCACAACTTTAATATTTTTATTCAGTTCGTTTCTGAAAATTCACTTTGTCCATATTACATTCTTATCAACTAGTCTTTGTACCAGTGTACATGTGTTATTTTTCTCAATCTGATCTATCTCTTCATTCATGGTATTTATCCAATCTTTATTATCAAGTGCAACTTCAACAATTCTTGGTTCAAACTCAACAACTAAACAAGTACTATCTTTCAACTTACTTCTTGTCATAATTCCGATACTTATATCTCCAATGATTTGTTTAGGTGAGTGGTTCTTTCTCACATATTTTGCTTAAACAAGTTCTGTTCTATGATTTTCAGCATTATCTTCACTTGGCTAGGGCTCTACATCTTGCCCAGGTTGTACTGTCTGTGACTCGGGCATAGCAGGCTGACGCTCGATGGCTCTCTGCTATTGCCCATCATTACTCGAGAAATATCTTCATAGACATATACAAATTTGTTGTAATCATTTGGTTCCTTTGTGCTTTCCTCCTCATTCTTGTTTACAAACTCATCAATTCTTACATTTGCACTTTCAATCATTGTGTTAGTAGCCTTGTTCAAACATTTGTATGCCTTGCCCTTGAAGAATAACCAAGGAAAATACCTTCATCACCTTTTGAATCAAATTTACCATTTCTTGTGTCTTTATGAATGTAGCATCTACTTCCAAATATCTTGAAATAACGCACATAATGTGTATGACCATACCAAAGTTCATTAGGTGTCTTGTTTGTTCCTTTCTTCAGTTGTGCTCAGTTGAGAGCGTAGACTGCAATGCTAATAGCTTCTCTCCAAAACATTTGAGCAATTCCGTTTTCAATCAATAGTGTTCTTGCACAGCCAACAATCAGTTTGTTCCTCCGTTCAAAATCATATTCTATTTTGGTGTTCTCGGTGCTAACAACTGCCTCTTAATACAATGCTCAACACAAAAGTTAGTAAACTCAACAAACACAAACTCACCACCTCTATCAGATATCAAACATTTCAATTATCTACCACTCTCTTTTTCAACTTCAGTTTTATACCATTTGAACATATCAAAAGCATATGACTTCAACTTCACGAACATAATTGTCATCATCCTAGGATAGTCACCAACAAACAGTATGCAATATCTGTCACCATAATAACTTTCTACTCTCATTGATCCACACAAATCATTATGCACTAATTCCAAAATGTCATTAGAAGTATGGGTCTTACTTGAAAAACTTGACTTTGTCATCTTATCGAATTGACATTGTTTGCACATTGCATTTTCAAGTTCATGCAAATTCAGTAAGCCTTTATCTCTTTTTCTTTTTTGTGACCTTCACCATATTCTCAAAATTTACATGACACAACCTCTTATGTCACAACCACACATCCTCAACTCTCGTAAATAAACATGTATCAACAATAGGATCAAGATAGAATAAATTACTTTTAGTATGCTCACCAGCGCCAATCAGATTGCCATCATCATCATAGATCTTGACTCTCTTGTTCTGAAATTCCAGCTTATGACCTGTATTGTTCAACTAAGCAACACTTAACAGAGTGTATTTTATGTCCTTATACCCGTTATGCATCATCACATCTGATTTTATCATTCAACATCAATGATCCTCTACCTTTCTTAGACATGGAACATCATTGCCTAGTTTAATAGTTCCACCATCACATTCCTCAAATTTTTCAAACTTGCTAAGATCTCCAGTTATATGATGTCAGCATCCACTATCAATGATCCATTTATCATTCTTACCAATATATAAAATAAGATCTTTATCATCCTTATACCTTTCCTCATTCAGATCTTCTTTAACTACAACATACACTACTTCCACTCCTTTTATCATCTTCAGTGTTTGATTCGGTGTGCTCTTCCTCAGCAATATAGCAAGATTTCTTCCCTTTGCCCTTGTAGACTTTCTTCTTGCTGTACTAGTGATCCTTCTTATCATTTATGTCACTCTTGCTCTTGTTAGGACACCTAGCTGCAAAATGACCTACTTCATTGCACTTAAAACATATGAGAGGTAATTTGCCTTTGAGTTTACCTTTTCCTCTTGATAGCCTCCTTGCAAGCAATGCTTCTATATCATCCATATCATCTTCAAATTCAGGCTCACTTTCATTCTTACTAATCTTCTCTCTCTTTGAACTACCAATGGTTAGTGAAGACTTGAAAGCATTCCCAATTGTAACCACACTATTATTAAAAGTACTCAACTCAAATGTAGTCAACCGACCAACTAAACCATCAAGTGTAAAATTATTACCAAGTATAACTCTAACTTCTTGGGTTGTAGACACTATAATAGCATAATTAGGTAAAAGAGTCCTAAGAACTATACTTACAACTTCAATATGACTGAAAACTCCTCCAGCAACTTTGATTGCACTCACAACTTCCTTGATTCGGTTCACATACTGCACAACATTCTTTCCTTTCATTCTCATGTCATCATACTTGTCTCTCAAGCTTTCTGCCTTTGCTTTCAACACATTATCATCACCACTATCTCTTGTGTGCCATCTCTTCTACAGTCATATGAGGGGTAGGAGCAACATATGAATTGTCTAGCCAATGTGTAGCATTGTCTCCAATTCCAGATAAGTGCAGCCTCATTTTGTTGTGCCACGAGGAGAAATTCTACTTGTTCAACTTAGGTACCTCTCTCTTGTACATCTTTAATTCTTTAGCTCAAGTCCCTTAAAATTCTTCCTTCAAGCACTAGGCTCTGATACCAATTGTTAGATAACTGAGTGGGGAGAGTGAATCAGTTATATCTAGTTACCCTACAGGCCTTTCAAACAATTCAGTACCAATTTAAACTTCATAAACTGTCATAACAATAACTCGGTGATAACATTCAACTTCTCAAATCAAACTTATAATCTTTTAGAATCAAATTGTTATCTTTTTGTCCATTACTTTACCAAGTATCAAAGATATAACTTAGCTTATACTGAGTTGCAGCAATAAGTAAATAACAT
Source organism: Cupressus sempervirens (assembly GCA_028749045.1). Lineage (NCBI taxonomy): Eukaryota > Viridiplantae > Streptophyta > Pinopsida > Cupressales > Cupressaceae > Cupressus > Cupressus sempervirens. Next base: position 658,246,594 of record CM053792.1, on the reverse strand, counting down.
GAAAATCAATTTGCAACACATAAGCTATCACACATTTGACACATATTTTAATGTGGAAACCATGTAAAGGGAAAAACCACCTGGGAGCCAGGAACCCAAAAATTTCACTCTTCTGAAGTGAGCTCTGTTAGGAGCCAACCTTGTTAAAGGTTACATGCACACTTTTAGTGTGACTTGGTTAGAGGATTTTAACCGAAGAGCATCTAGACCTTATTACTCCTTGTCATTACTAAATAGTGGCCTACTCTAAAGGACTTACAAACACCACTAATCGATGCTACCATATAGAATTTCAGAGACTTGTTAGGTCCACTCGGTTAAGAGATTTTATTTGCTACAATGGTAAGAAAGTAACAGTCAGATGATCTGCTAGGTTTAGCACTGCCTTGCTAGTTCAGATATTTTCTTCGCTCTATCTTCTTCTTTTTGATCTCTATCTAGCTGATTCACACTCTTTCACTTCCACTTTGCACTTACTCTACTTGATCTTTCTTCTTCTGCTATGCTTGGTTCACCTTGTTCTTCTTTCACCTTCAATAGTTCTTACTTTATCAACATCTATCAACAACCAAAAATAGTTCCAATCATCTCCTTGAATAGTTAACTTCCACCTTCCTAATCCTTCCATATTTTGCCACATAATCACAATCATAGATCTCAGATTCATCATATTTAGTCACTCAGAAAAAAGAACTTCCTTGAACTTTGTGCTCATCTTCATCTTGCATAAATCTTCTTCATTTCCAGCCGTAGATCTTGTCACTTACTTTGACTTTATCCTTTGAACTTCTCGCACATTCTTTATTTTCACCATAAGTCAACCTCAGATTCAATCTTTCTTAACTTGTTCTTTTTGTTCATACTCAATGAACACTGCAACATCACTCGAGCAATCCATCACTCAGTTAACACTAGAATTACTCAGTTAACACTAAACTTTAACTTTGCTTTGCCAGGTGCTCAATGATAACGGTAATCACTCAGTGTGTATTGTATCTCTTCTTTAACCTAGTTGCTCAATGTAACTTGTGTAGCTCGGTGAATACATGAACTCCATCACAAAATTACATGATTGTAAAACAATCAAACAAACATTATACTGACATAGTCCAATTCATTCAAGTACCCATTGAATAACAATACTTATCAACTTTGTCATCATACTTTCTTCAATTCCTCTTCATCAATCAAATGATATGGTACTCTATTAAATTAACATAATGTCTAACCAATTAAGGTTTGACATCAATGACAACATAACAATTGATATGACTCTTTTACAGCATTATCAATTACACTATCAGTTGGGGCTAATAGTGGAAACCAGAGTTATAATCTCAAAGGGACATCTAATACGGAAGTGTTGGCAATCCATTGTTGGATTCTAGCATTAAATTGGTTTCTAATAAGTAGATTTCTAAGTTATAACTTGACTTCCCATAGGTAATTTCTAGTGTGGTTACTCAAATGGAGTTGATACTAGTCTCATGATTGTTCTCGCAAAAGCTTGGTAATGGTCCATGTTGATGCTCGTATAAGAAGAAAAATTGTAAATGATTAGCTATATAACAGGAAATGCAAGTTTGTGAAAGAGGTAGAGCTCAATTAATTAAATCATTGAATTCTTGTTTTATGAACACCAACTCAAGTCCCCAAAATGACATCTTATATGGTGATCTAGATGGTGACTCTTGGACTTCCCTAGTGTTAGAACTAGTGATTGTCATTGCACCAAAAGATTGACCTCTTAATGCCCAATACAACCACTAGACTTATAGAAGACAATGGAGGTTGCTAAACAATTTTGTGAATTCCCGTGAAGGATGTTGATGCACTACCAACAACCCCCATTCTAGCATTGCCCATCACAGCCTATGTGGATTCAAACCTGTGACCAATCTCTGATGCCACTTGGCAAAAGTAGTGATTGTCATTGCACCAAAAGATTAGCCTATTAATGCCCGATACAACCAATACACTTATAGAAGACACAGGAGGCTCTTAGACCATGTCGTGAATCCCCGCGAGGGATGGTGACCCATTGCCAACACATAGTTGACTTCTAGTGTTGATATGTGTGTGTGTTGTAATCCTATGTTATAAGGTTCACTTACTATAGCACCTGGTATCGATCCAGTCCGAACCCAATATCAATCCTGGTCCAGTACTCCTAGAAGTCCATCTAGGGTGTGCTCCATTGACTCTGGTCCATCTGGAGTGAACCCCAATGCCTCAGCACTTATTTTATTTTTGCATTTTTTAAGTCCATCTACATCAAAGAGAAATTGGGGCACATTCTTTCATCCGCTCAATAAAGAACTATAGATTGCAATCAAAAAGAGCAGAGAATTTAGTGTATGTGCATTCAAAAGTGTGTCTCCTTTCATACAAGAAAAATGAATACAAAGAAGGGGAGTCAAAGATGTGGGATATAGAGCTAGAGAATATGAACTTGGATACTTTCACTCCTCAGCTAGCTGCATTTGAGGACTTGGAAAACAAGAACATTGTCAATGCAAGTGAAAGTGGCATTGGCATTGCTTGTGAACCATCTAATGCCAAAGATGATGATGATGATAATGATGATGACTTAGCTTAGATACTGATTCTCTCCTCCCAGCATCAGATGCTGATGTTGATGCATCTGCAAGCATGGATGCGCCTGGGTTCTGCCTGGATGCTTGCAGGAAGCACATCCACAGGCCTAGGATGTGCTTCGTCCAAGCATCCAAGAAGCATCAATGGCGCATCTAAGAAGAACTCTCAACCAAAAGGCCAGTCCCATGTCAAAAATCACTTAAACGTCTATTTCAGCATGTGTTTTATTATTATTTTTAATTCTTTTTTTGCTCCTAAACTCTTGATTGATCAATATTGAATCATGAACTAAGTTTTGATTTTCTAATTCAGATTGCATTGGAATCTTGAACTTGTGTAATTTACTAACTAGTTATTTCAATTTGTATATTTGTTTATACTGTTAAGTATATTTGTTTTTTTTTCGAGTAAATATACATTCAATTTTTATATGTGTATATCTATTTAATTTTGTTTATTTACTAATTAGTTATTACAATTTGTAGGGTGAAGTATCATGCTATGGAATGGTGTATTTTTTGTATATTTCTTGCATTTCTTTGCAAAGATATATATATATAGACACACACACACACATATATATATAGACACATCCAAAATCCCAAAAAAGAATTGCACATCCGGTTCTCGCATCCGCATCAACATCGGCATTGGCAACTTAGTGATTTAGAGAATCCATTTGATATTTAAAACTTTAAAACTAAGCTCTAAAGTTCCAATTGTTGAAACAATGATACTTGAACTCGATATTATTGTTTTAATATTTTGTCTTTTGATATTAAACTATATGATCCTATAATGGTATGATCATGATGCTACGATTACAAGGTAATGGTGTTTTTGAGTTTCTTTGATACTATATGACACTCTAATCTTAATTCATATATATATATATATATATATATAGACACACACACACACGTGCACACACACCCAAACCAAAACCACCAACTTAGTTTTTATCTAGTGTGATTGAACTATAATAGCTAAATCTCTTATTGGTCCCACGTTGATAATCATATGAGCAGAATATTGTAAATGATTAGCACATAAAGGAAACAAAAGTTTGTTAAAGGGATTGAGCTCAATTGGTTAAATCATTGGATTCTCATGATGTAAAGCCCAGTTCAAGTGCCCAAAGTGACATCTTATATGATGGATCTAAACAGGGACTCTTAAACTTACATAGTTGACTCTTAGTGTTGATATCTGTGTGTGTGTGTGTGTGTGTGTGTGTGTGTGTGTGTGTGTGTGTGTGTGTGTGTGTGTGTGTGTGTGTGAGTGAGTGAGTGTTGTCCTCAAATGTAATTGATCTATAGTAGCTAAATCTACATCTCATTAGTACTCAGTTGCTTGTGATGAGTCATGGTTGTAAATATTTCACAATATTTTTTATAATTTCAAAACAGTCAAGTTTCATTCTTCCAAACTCTCCCAGCTCAAATTTTTAGTATGTAAAGTTTTTATAAGCTGATCTATCAGACAACTGTTTGTCCCCAAATATTTTAGCTTCTAAATGCCCGCAATCCACGTTTGTCTCTCCAGATAATGACCTTCCATATTACCGCAATTTATCACAATGTTACGTAATGAGAGATTTCATAGTGTACTTTGTTTAGATACTTTATTTTTCTGGAATTTTTCACTAAACAAGAATTTCCAATAGACAAGTCATGACCATAATGATTATTTTCCGTGATTAGACATTTCTCTATGACATTTGGCTCAATGTAGTATCTACATTGGTGAATGTAAGAGGACCACAAACACACAAGCACTCGATGAATTTGACAGCATGGATAAGGATGATTCTAGAAAATCTACTTCTTAGAGGAGATTTTCACCCCTTTAGCCTAATTCACAATTTGTTATCTAAGTTGAACTTCAAACAAATATTTGTTCAAACAAATATTATTATATTTGTTTTAAGCCTTCTACACTAGTACATCTGTAAAAAATTAAAATAGAAAACTGAAATTAGAACAAAAATAAACACTGAAGTTATTCAATGCATCCAATTATAAGGAAGTGGGCATTGATTCTAGAACTTTCCTTGATGGGACATTACATTGCTATTTGTACCTTGTACTAGGTTCATATGGTTTGGACATAGCAGATTTAGATTGATTAAAATTTTAACTTACTTTCAGATTGTGGGGTTCTCTTTAATCTACTTCTTTCTATTGTCGTCAGGGGATCTTTCTTTCTATGAAGCCATGATATAAAGGTTTCAAATGTATCCCTGCTCAATGCTTTGGAGATATTACCAGCTAGTCCATCTTGAAACCCAGAATATATAAACAAATGAATTCTAAAAACATTGATCCAAAATCTTGCATAACAAGCTCTACAAGCATTCTTGTGAATCTGAGATTCTGTCATATTTTTTTCAATTCAATGATTATAGTAATATAGTTCCTATTTTGAAAGATTTAATCAAGTTCATATGGCATCCTCTGATCTATTTGTTACAAATTTTGTTGTGTTTCCTCCTCAAGTTCAGTTTCACCCATTTTTTATCTCACCAATTTTTTGTTTTAACAGAGGGAAGGCTATTTTAACCTTCACCACGGTATCTTGAAGAAGAATATAGAATAACAAGAATATGATACACAAATTGATGTTGTACTTGCAGCAGAACATTGTACAAGTAAATTAATGAAAAGAGATCAAAACCAAACTATGTGACGTGGTATTGGCAATCCCATTAGTTAGAAAAATAAAATATATCTTATAATGACCAAGATGTCACTATCATGGTCAATCAAACAACCACCCTAGTCGACAAAAATCGATATCTTCTTACCTTTTCTAGGATACACAATATCCATGTGCAACAGATCTCTTCTCATAGATTTATCATATTTTAGATATGATTTTTCATTGTCTCTTCATGAATATTTACATATAATAATATAATTACTCTTGTTTAACCTATGTATTTTCTTATTTTAATTATTTCCTTTTGTTTTCCAAAACAAATAAAAGGCTTTCAAGGATGGGAAATATTGATGTAAAATGACATCAGGATAGCCAAAAACAAATACCTGACCAAGGAGAACAGCTACCAACACAGTGGATGAGCCTGGAGACTTAGATTCCATAGCACTTTTTACGAGGATGTGTCTTGGATTGGTGCTTGAATTTTCTTCAGATACAAGCTTCTTACAATTCTCCATAAGCTCTTGAGCATATAGTCCTGCATTGATTCCTATCATTGCCAATTTTGAGCTTCATTAATTCTATCATCATAAACAACAGAATTATTAGGTAAACCATCTTCAACTACTGGAAATATAGAAAGCAATAGATTAAGGCATAAAAATAGTTTTACAAAATGACATAAAAAACCAAAAAGCAATGAAATTTAAGTGATCGAATACCCAAATTAAATCAAATTATGGATACAATGCCAACTGGAAAGGCAAATTCAAAGATGCAAGTCAAACCCTAAAACTGGACCAGAAAATAATAGTCTCACAAAATTATAAGGCACAATACTACAATTAAAATGGATACAAATTGCCAATACCTTGAGTATGGTCAAATTTATTAAAAATTAAAATTGATTTTTTTCATAAAACTATTTTAAGACTGATACCTTATTTCTCGTAAAGTTAGATGTTAATCCTTAAAAAGTTAACTGCTTTCATATCTGTCATGGTTTATGCACCATAGTAGTGTTAATGTTTTTTAGCCTCTGTCAGATAAAACACACACACACACACATATATGAGTTATTATCACTTTATTAATCATAATAAACAAATGTTATTCATAACTACTGAGAGTTAAAGGGAGACATGTCTCTTAAATGACATATACATATGCATTGAGAATGTTATTTGGATGACACAGAAATTACAAATAGTGTTAATGCATTTACATCCTCTAGAAAAATTCAACATAGTATTAGAGCAACTCGATCTTAGGATCTTTCAATGGATCAAATTTGAATCAAACACCTTGGAGATCTGTGAATTGGAGAAGCTTGGTACAATTTACTTAAAAGCTAAATTAAAGTATTATCAGATTTTGATTATTACAAGATGAGGCAAGAGATTATAGAGAGAAACAAAGAAGCGCAAACATCACCAAATCAGGTTGCTGACCTAGCTGATAATTTGGGTTCTTAGATGCGATGAGCCAATCATGGCATGTGGGTCTTTAACAATGGTGTATTTGGCAAGTGATTACACCTCCCAAAATTATGCGTGGAGATCCCATCAAACAGACAATGTCAACTAGACAATTTGGGAGATCTAATATTTTTGCCAAAGATTCAATGAATATATGTTTGCTGTAGTAAGACAATATTTCCAGCAAACCATTTGAGCCAAAGATAAACTTCAACTTGGGCCTAAGTTTACTCTACGAATCATTCAAGCTTGAACATATATTAAATAAGGGCTCTGGAGGATGTTTTTCCGAGCTCATAATGAGCTGTAAATATCAATATCACATTTGTTTGCAAGTTCCTGGGGAATTGCAACAGCGCTCAAGAGATTCATATGATCCTAACGACCCTCATACACAAGGCATAAAGTCTTTTATCTGCCAAGAGGAAGAAATTAGCGAAATTGTTGAAAGTCTCCATCCTAGGGTTGGCAAGTTTTAATTATTGGATTAATTCAATATGTACAGAATGGGAACTGCAAAATATTTCATTTCTTCGGTAAAGTATTTACCCAGCTTTGACAAAACATGAAACTATATATATATATATATATATATATATATATATATACAGAGAAATAAGGGGAAGAAAACAGATGACGTGAAGTCTGACACATTTGTCTAAAGGAGTAGATAGAGGATATGTTTTAGAGGATTTTTGAAGATCTTGATCATATCAGACTCAGAGGGAATATGACACTTCATCAAAGGCAACTTTGGTTAAGGAGCTCAAACGATTGATTTTCAGAGGGAGTAAACCATGTTGAGATAGATTCTCCAATGATCAATAAATCGAAGCAGTCAAGAGGACTGTGATTCATGAATATACCTCGTGACTATGTGATTTTAATGGGCCTACCCCCTATGTACATCATGAGTAAGTGACAACTTCCAAATGATTATCACTTGTATTTGCAGAAGTTATTGAAAGGTGACGATATTACAATAACTTACTTTTGTATTATGATGGATATCTTATGATGTCTATGCAGATCATGATAGATTATACTTTGCATGGTAGATGTTTATATGGTAAGCATTATGAGAATGCATGTGCACATACCTTATAAACATTTTTTTTTGAGTACATGGTGAAAGTTATGCAAATTGATGTTTTGGAGGACCATTACACATAGTACTTAGTGAACATCATACAAATTGATGTTCTGGAAGGCCATTACTCACAGTACTTGGTGAACATCTTGCATCTCAACATTCTAGAAGCCCATTACTCAAAAAGTACTTGGTGAATATCGTTTATTGATATTCTAGGAGACCAATATTCATAATATTAGATGTGATATCAAACCTTATTTGAGTACTTCATGAATATCATGTGTTGATATTCTGCAAGACCAATACTCATGATATCAAAATGGTGAATATCTTCTAATCAAATATATCCTTAAAATTTGTCATTCCTAATATTACCAATGGTGTAATATATGTCATTTGTTTATCCTCCCTAGCTAAAAGGGAATGTTAATGTTTTATAGCCTCTCTTAGATAAAACTATATATATATATATATATATATATATATATATATATATATATATATATATATATATATATATATATAGAGTTATTATCACTTTTTTAATCAGAATAAACAAATGTCATTCATAACTAATGAGAGCTAAAGAGACACGTCTCTTAAATGACATATACATATGCATTGAGAATGTTATTTGGAAGACACAGAATTTACAAATAGTGTTAGTACATTTACATCCTCCAAGAAATTCAACAAGTAGAAGGTTTAATTATCGGTATTCATGAGTAGGATTCCAATCTTGAGAATAAAAATGCAACGTAAATATAAGTTACTCCAATTTTTTTAACTCTGTATGCTGCTCTTCAGAAATTTCTTTGTTTGCATCAAATTATGGGCTGCAGAGGTATTAAGTCTTTAAAAGTTATTTAATTCCAAACATAGATCTCATACAAAGGGCTTGAACATAAGTCAAGAAAAGTAATTCTAAAAACATTCCCATCTGTCAGTATTTTGACTTATCCAACCATGTGCTGTCAATTCTTCCTGATTTAGACCATGTATATTCACCAGCATACATTGAAATGCCAAAAGGGTAATTTGTTGATAGCATGTGAACAAAAAAGCAGCATTGCAGCATTCCCTTTCAATTGCAAGGTTACATAATAAAGAAGAACCTCGCAATGTTCTAAATCTATTAAACCAGGCATCACTATGTCAGCTTAGTGCTGACAGCTTATAAGCAAATAACATTCATCGAGGCCCTCTGCAACAGGTTTCTCAAGGTAGAAAATTACCTTCAAGTGCCCACTGGCCAACACCATCAGCAACTCCAAACCAATGGTTGGACACAATAAAGTAAGCATCCTCGCCACCAGTAGAAACCTGCAAAAAATCCATATACAAATGTAACATCTTTAAACATTTCATTCATACATGTCATTTAGATTTGAATATTTTTGTTCAGAAAACTTGAGAAATGCTTCCAAATTACAAACAAGCAATTTTTTACTTTACACATTGTTACAAGAAACTCTGAATATAAAAACATCAAAAATATCTTTCAATAATCCAAAAGGACAAGAAAAGTAAAGAAATTGGAAGAAGGTTAAAATGCAATAATATCTATCTGTTTAGTGAGCATTAAATCACAAAGGACATGTAAAACAGTCAAACAATAAAGTCAGAGTGCAACGGTGGCAATTTTGTATTGCATCAAAACTATAAGGTTGTTTAAGTTATATCAGATTTATATGCTATAAGAACTTCAATTTTAATCTCTATTTTGCAGGTGTCTATGCAGATTGAACAATATTAATATTCTATGTTAATCATAAAAATAATTGAAAATGTAAATCAAACCAATTTTATATGAGTTGATATCGACCTGGTATGATCCTAATATTGATACCAAATTGATATATATATGACAATGTTGTTTTTCTCTGAATCAGAGTTGAAGCATGATATTTCAGGCAAAGTGCTATCATTGTTTGTATCTTGGTCTGCACTTATAGATTTTGGTGCATTCCAAGGATGAGAATAGCTTCCAATATATAAATGAGATTTGGCTCTATGAAGGCCATATGGTCTCACATAGAGTCATGTTTCTACATAAGACATTATTCAATAGTTGTGTTCAATAATAACACCCGTTCATTAGCATTAAGAAATCATTGATATTTGCTGCAACGATAAATTCATTATTATGGATACAATAAGATCAATATGATCATCAATTATATATGTATATATTTGATAATTATTATTATATAATTGCTATTAAATATATATATTATCGGTGATCATTACTGACTATAATCATAGATAGCAGAGATTATTATGAAAAACATAGTTCTCTTATGATGTTGCAGATAATCATATCATTGAAGAATAGAAATCAAATGCTTAAGATTAATAGTTCAATTATTCATTTGAGAACATCAGTTAGATTAAATAGACCGAAGCTATAAATCAATAACACTCCCTCTTAGTTAGGGAGGATAATTACTATCCTAATGTAAACACAATAGATCCATTTATTGTGTGAGATAAAGATATCACCTCATTGTGATATCAAGTAATATGGCATGCCCATTAATATCAAGTCACATGATAATCACCATCACTCTCAATATCCATTATGATATGGCCACAAGAATCAACTCTACCATAAGGATATTTGTTCAAGGCATATCCACAGACATTATGTCACAAAATATCCACCATGAATATCTCAATAATATAACTCATTATGGCTATCCATAGATATCAGTTCGGATAATATCCACCATTCAGTTGATATTACTTAATAGATATCAATTATCATGATATGTCCACGGGTATCAAGTCACATTATATCCATCATGATAGAACGATTAACTACTGTAAAGTCATCACCTTACAATAACAACCAGAAGTAACAAGTGTTCATCATTGAAAGATCGTCATCTCTCAGTGACATTCACAAGGGCCTATTATGTCATGGAGTCATACACATGATAAAAGAGTTTACATATTAGACATCTTTAGAATATATTAGAACAACAAATTACATTATTGAGACTCAACCTTAGGTAAGATTACATTTTTACCATACCAAGCTTACCTGTAAAGTATTCAACCTTTGTTTTGGGGAAAGGTTCAGTTAGAATATTTGTTGTTTGTTCAATTGTACTAATATATCTCAACTAGACAATATTTCTCTCCACCATGTCTCTAACATGATGGTAGGGAATTTCTATATGCTTTGATCTGTCATAAAATACAGGATTCACTGTAAGCTTTATATAACTTTGATTGTCACAGTGAATGATATTAGGATGCATGGATTTTCCAAACAATCCTACAAGGAGTTTCCTCAATCACACAGCTTCTCGAGCTTCCATGCATGCTGCAATGCAGTCAGCTTCTATGAAACTTTGTGCATTTATAGATTGCTTCCTACTAAACCAGGAGATCATAGCTAGGCTTGATCCTAAGCTTAAACAACATCCTGAAGTGCTTTTCCAATCAGCTACACTTCAAGCCCAATCTGAATGGGTATATCCATGCAGATTTAGATCTTCATTATTATATTTTAAACTATATCCAATTTTGCCATGCAAGTATCTCAAAACGTGTTTTTCTGCAACTAGATGTAACCATCTTGGCTAACACATGAACTGACTAAGTGCATCTACTACACAACAAATAATTGGTCTAGTGTTGCCCAAGTACATCAGGGATCTAATCATTTCCCGGTAAAGAGTGGAATCTGTCAGATATGAGTTTGTTGTTGCTTCTTATAACTTATGTAAGTGTGTCTCCATAGGAGTGGCCATTGGTTTAGAAACCATCATTCTAAACCTTTGCAAAACGTAAAGTGAATTTTACTTGATTTAGAATTGATACAATCAGCCAGTTGTCATACTTCTAAACCCTAGTTACCCAGTTCTGGCCCTTCGAATCAGGCAAATGTCAAACCGGTTCTTGATCCTAGTCCCGGTTCCCTTTTGGGTTCCACTTGGGTTTGAACCCAAGCAGGTTGGTTCCTCTAGGTCAAACCATGATTGAACCAAGGTAGACCCAAATAGACCGAGAGTGAACCAAGTACAGTTCCATTGGGAACATCCTATAATTTAGTGCAGAAAACAATTACTACAGAATTTGAATAAAGATTTTTAACATTACAAAACAAAATTTGTTTAAGTTCAAATATTTATTACATCAAATAAAACTAGCCCTCAAAATTTCTTCCAATGAAATTTTAAATCCAAACAATGATAATGACCCCTGTCTGAATAATTGAAAGCTCTATTTAGTGATAAATCATATTTGAAACATTAAATAACATCTTCAATAGGTGAAGGGAGTTGCAAGCTACTTATATAACATTTTTCAAGTAGGATGTTAGTTACAAACAAACAAGCTCTTTGCACAATGAAAAAGTAATAAGCAATGGACAACTTAGAAAGTAGGAATGTTATTAGAGCAGTTGATCCCAATAACATTGACAATGTTTGTGAACCAATTAATGCCTTTGATGAAGAAGAAGATGAAGATTTAGATAATCCGTCAGATGATTGAAACTTAGCATTAAGTTCTAATTATTGAAAGTCTAAACAATGATACTTAAACTCAATATTATTTTAATATTTTGGTGTTGATAATAGATATGATGCTAAGATTACAAGTTTATAATGTTTTCATTGTTTTTATGATACTATGCAGCATTCTAATCTTAAATCATTTTTCTAGGCTGCACATATGTATATGTATATACATAGACATGTATATGTATATATGTATATGTGTGTGTGTGTGTGTGTATATATATATATATAAATTTTACCTGTTTTATTTGTACTAACAAACCCACACCCCATTTCAAGATTTTGTCATATTAGTGAACCAGTTCTTTGAACCTAAACTTGAACCTAAACTTGAACCCGAACTTGAACCAGTAACTAAGTTCTAAACCAAGTAGTGTAGAGGACCGGAATCCTTCATGTCAAACTTAGATGCTAGGTCTTGTTTACATTTGATAATGAGATGGTCTTCTCCTGTAATTAATAAGTCAACATATTGAATGAGAATCAACATTTCAAACATTAATTAACTTGAAGCATAGATTTGGATCTGCATCATTCTTGGAGAAGCCCAAGCCTAAAAGATAGTGATCTATTCTCTCATACCAGGCTCAAGGAGTCAATTTAAGACCATCTAGAGCCTTCTTCAATTTGCAAACATGAGAACCATTTCCATGTATTACAAATCTTTCAGGTTGCTCTAGGTAGACTTCCTCTTCTATTTATACCATTAAGAAAAGCTATCTTCATATTTATTTGTTCATTTTCCATCCTTTTAATGCGGCAATAGCAATCACAGCACTAACAGAGGTGTATCGAGCAACTGGAGCAAACGTTTCTTTATAATCAATTCCTTCCTTTTCAGAGAAGCCTCTAGCTACAAATCTTGCTTTATATTTTACAATACTACCATGTGCAACATGTTTGATTTTGAAGAGCCATTTACATGAAACCACTAATTTGTCTTTTGGTCTAGGTACAATGTCCCAAACATCGTTCTTAAGAATAGATTGGTATTCTAATGTCATGGCATCTTTCCAAACTTGATGTTTGAAAGCTTCCTCAACACTAAAAGGTTCTGATTTGATGTTTTCACTCATAAAGGCAACATAGCTGGAGTATTTGTGAGGAATTTTGCTTTCTTGAAAGTTTATTTTGGTGCTGCATAATTTTCAGCCTCTTGAATCATTTTCATTGCCCATAAAGATCTTTTCCTATTCATAATAGTGTATCTAGGCACATCAGCGGAATCCATAGGTTCATTTTGAGTATCATCTTCCATATGTGTAGGGATCTCCCTCTAAATCTCAGAAGCATGATCTTCGTCCATATTTTGGGGAGACTTGATCTTCAAAATCTATTTCACGAATGTCTTTGAATCTTTTAAATGCAACATCTTCTTCAAAGATTATGTCCCTGCTTAGCTCAATTAATTTTTGTTTAGGGATATAAATCCTATAGGCTTTAGATGTTTCATTCTAGTCAACAAATATTCCCTTTTTCCCTTAGGGTTCTAGTTTGGATCTCTTTTCTTTCGGTATGTGAATGTAAACAGGACAACCAAGGATTCTCAAATGGCTTATATCAAGTTTTATCTTTGTAAATGCTTCTTCAGGGGTTTTCTTAATCAAAAGAGAGTGAGGACATCTATTATGAATATAGATAGTAGTTCTAGTGATTTCAGCCCAAAAAGAAGTATTAAGGTTTTGGTCATGCATCATGGCTTGGACTTCTTCTACAATAGTCTTATTTTTCCTTTTGGCCACACCATTTTGTTGAGGGTTGTAAGGAACAGAAAACTGCCTCTTAATCTCAGCATTATTACAAAAAAATTGAACTTATCAAATGTGCATTCTCCCCATTATCTTATCGTGAAGTTTTGATTCTTTTACCCGACATATTTCTACTAGAGCCTTGAATTCCTTAAACCTCCAAAGGACTTCATCAGACTCTTCACATTTCAAAAAATACATCCATATTTTCCTAGAATAGTCATCTACAAAAACAACATGAAAGAAGAATCCTCCTAAAGAGTTTACTAACATAGGTCCACATAAATTAGAATGAATGAGTTCTAACGCATGTTTAGTTCTACTTTCACTACTATGAAAAATGCCTTTAGTGTTCCTTCCCAAGGCACATCCTTTGCAAGTTCCTTTATGTCAGTGTAGCACTAGTACTGGGGTATGTCGAGATGGGGGGACAACAGGACAAGTTTCCGAGACAAGGGAAAAAGGGCCTCATTTTTGGGACAGCGAGGGGACGGCCAGCAGACAACGGCAGGTGGTGGATAGGACAAGGAGGAGTGTTGTATAGTATACGTATTGAACTTGAAATGCTAGTTAGGAAATGATGTTTCAGTAGTGTTGGTTCCGAAAAACCACAGATTGGAAATCCAAGAGCCTGCCAATTCTTAAATAGGATTCCACAATCAGTTCTGGCCAACGAACGAGAATCACCTTGATTCCCTTGCACTATAGGCTTCGCTACACCTAGGCGGGTAAACCTTCATCTCAAATGCTGACTACTATGTTCAAGGCTTTTGTATAGCGAATTTAAGTCTGGTGAATTCTTCGACTAGCAGGATCCTTGAACTCGATCAAAATAAAGTTGAATGCTTGCTTGAAATAATTGAATGTTTTGTATATGGTTCTTAACAATTGGTTTGATGCTTGTAAGGAAGATATAGATTTTATGACTTCAAATATAAATCCAATAACTACAATTCAATGACTTTAAAAGACCGATGCCTTTGCTTATTTGGGCAACAGAGTCAACTACAATGAAAATTATCGTGTACAACTTTATAAAGTTCTATGCACTTGAACTATAAACAATTTAATAATCAAGACGTGACAGATCAAGTATATATACGCAATTTTAAACTAATCCAGATTGCACTTTAACTCCTAAGGAGGGAGACAAACTAGAGATAGATACAAAACTAGTTAAATATTTCACTATATCAATGATGATCGGGTTTAAAATGGCATAAATGACCCTATCCACTTATCTGACATTTAAATTGTTTATGGAATTTAAAGATGACTATAAAGGATGAATCAACTGCAATTTAAATCTCCATGCCTTTAAAAAAAATTTAAAAAGCAAAAAAGGCTTTTATTTGTCATTAAAATATAATAAATAAATTTATATTACAAAGTCATCTTTCATACACCTTATCCCTCCATACAAATAGATATATGACTACTTCTTCTTGTCGAATATGGTCTTTTGACAAGTAAAACATCTCTTATTTATATCTTCTAGTTCATATAGGTGTGACTTTTCAAAATGAGACATTGTTTCCCTTTAACATATCAAATCACACCTTTACAAATCTCTTTAATTTATTTTTATGCTTTATATCTTTCATTTTATCAGGCCTTCCCCAATATATCAAATTGCATAAACATATATCATCGCAACATAATTAATTATTGTTATCCAGGTTGGAGGCGAAGCCATTTTTTCATAAGACATTTTACAATTAATCTCTTTAATTTATTTTTATGCTTTATATCTTTCATTTTATCGGGCCTTCCCCAATATATCAAACTGCATAAACATATATCATCGCAACATAATTAATTATTGTTATCCGGCTTGGAGGCAAAGCCATACAAGTTCATTTTTCATAAGACATTGGTTATCCATCGGAGATTAACTTGCAAGAGCACAAGCTTCTCTATATCGCTATCTAAACCCTTCGTTGGTGACAGGTTTAAAGCCAATAGTTGAAGAGAAATAAGAAATGCCCAAACTAGGATTATTATGAACAATGTTGCACTTGTTCCACCATTCGACTCATATTTTTCGTCTCTTCATTCACATCTTCCAGACAGGTGAATTGATCAGATATCTCCATTGACTTGCAATTTGCAATTGCGAGGACTAAGAAATCTACGCTTAAAATTTGTTGGAGTGTCATTATTGCCGATTGTTTGTGTTGTGTTTTGTAGTTCCACTGAATACTCCAGACACAAATGGAAAGAAGTGACAGGATGTTTTGGTGATGGGATATAGTGACGAACAACCAAAAATTTCCTCTGACCATACTTGGCTCGACAATTTAAACTCGTCGTATCTACTAAAGGTTCTAGCATTTAACAGGTGCTCTAATGTGTGAGAAATGTTTTCCGATGAATGTGTTCTGCAACATTGTGCCAAGCATTCTCCCACAAACTTCTACTATTATCTAATAGCAGAGTATCATTCAGAGATGCTCCTCCAATATCAGCAAAAGTTGTTAGCATCAATGCCTCTTCCAGTAGTGCACCTTGGATGAAAGACCCGTACACCAGAATCTGTGCACGCAATTGTACTTTTTGTGAATCTGTGAATGATTGTTGGAACAACACCGATACTGGTATTACTATCACATTTAAATCTGGCAAAGTTGATGTTTGTAGAGCGCTAGATGGCATGGATTGTGAGCTCTTTGACAATAAATATGCCTAGAACTTGTACATCCACAACCTTATAGCTCGGTCTTTTGTCATCTTTAGATGTGTATCCCACCTGAGAGAGAGTATCTACGTCAAGGCCCAACCAAGCAATGCGAGTAGCATCTCCAAGTTGTATATTAAGAATCCTCAAAGCAATGCTAAAACATATTACTGCTCCAATAATTAAAAATCACTCTTGAATCACTCGCTCCATCCCATCTACGTGTTGCAGAATAGATGCTCGAAAGCAATATGTAATTTCTAGAATTCTTAGGTTCCATCTTAGAATATGGTCCGTCGTTAGTTCTCCAATCTCCAGATTACAATGGGTTTCACAAGCAAGCAAAGCGCCACATATGCATTCAACCTTTCATTTCCCAGCACTAAGACCTCTTGTATCAATGAAAATGTTTTATATTGAACATTTGAGAGTATTGATCTTTTTTATAAATGATATTTCCTCAAATGGAGGTTTTCTCCTTCAAACTTTTCCAAAGATTCATTTTTTTAAATGGAGGCACTAATTTTTTGCTAAAAATAGGACTCCATCAAGTAGAACATACCAAATTAAAATACTCCAATATAGAAAAATTGCAACATGAACTAGAACCATTGAACATTCAACATAGTAACATATTACATACCCAATAATAACATTCAAAAATCAAGATTCAAACAAAAATTCAAGTACCCATCACAGTAGTAGCATGGTTGTGGCATGGCGGAGGTGGGGGTACTTGGGTACTCAAGTCCCTAGTGCGGGGATGTCTCAGAAATGGTTACTTCGAGGTTTGGGAGGAGGGTGCGAGTCCCCATACTACACTATTTTATGTCCTTAATTAAGTTTAGGTAAACCTGTCACCATTTTCTCTATTGAAGGTAAGGCATGAAAATGGAGATGCCCTAATCTTCTATGCCAAATCTTGCATTATTAGAAGATTCATGAATTAGGGCTTGCATGGGAGAGGTGCAAAGCTTGTATAAGCATCCGTGTCGAACTCTTATGGTGTGAGCTTTCTTGATGTTGGAGTTCTTGGGCCATGCAAGAACTTTACCATCCATGAAGGTAACTCAATATCCTTTGTCTTCAGAGGGTGATATAGAAACCAAATTTTTCTTGATACCTAATTCAAATTATACATTTGTTAGATAAAGAGAGATGCTTGATTTTAATTGTATAGTACAAGTTTTGGTTCCTTTCACAGGATAGTTGGCATCATCTCCAATGGTAACTTATCAAAGTTTTCTACCAAGCTATCTAGGTGCTCTCGAAATCTTGTGATATGATGAGATGCTCAACTATTAATTACCCAAGTATTGTGACTGGATAAGGCTGAATAAAATAGAAGTCTTTCAAAGTCCAACCTCGCCTTACTCACTACAGTAATGAAGGCTTGCGGTTTAGGGCTGTCTAGACACTTCATCACATAGTGACCATATTTGTCACATCTAAAACATTGTACTTCAAACACATCCCTCCTCTAAGATGAAAGTTTTCCATTTGAGTCTTTATCTTTCTTTCTTCTGAAGTTTCCTTTTTACCCTTCTTGTGAGAATGAAAATTTAATATTTGGATATCTTCATTAGTGGAGTTCTGATCAATCCCCCTTGTGATCAGCCTCAGTCCATTTTTAAACGATCAAACTTACTAAGTTTAGATTGGACACTTATCCGTTGGATGAATGATTACCAAGCTATTGGTAGTCCATTTAGAGCCAACATGGTTAACTCCTTACTATCATTGTGTGGCCAATGGTGGATAGCTGGTCTCTTAACTCTGTTATCCTTATGAAGTAAGATGTAATGGATTCTCCCTTGGAGATTTTCACATGGTGGAGTGGTTGTTTTAGAGCAACAACCCTGCTTGTATTATTTATTGCATATATGTTCTCTGAGGTAGTGAACATGTCATATGCAATATCTAATTTTGATATGATGGGAACTGTATGATCCTTTAAAACATCCACTAATATTTTCATGGCTTTGTTATTGTTTTGCCTCCATTGACATTTCTCATTGCATTCACTAGGTATAGAAGTTTCCTTTTCCACAAATGACTCTAACACATGTTCTTCTAGGGCGTACGCATTTTTCGTGGCTTTGTTATTGTTTTTCATCCATTGACATTTCTCATTGCATTCACTAGGTATAGAAGTTTCCTTTTCCACAAATGACTCTTAACACATGTTCTTTTAGGGTAAGCATTTTTCTAAATTTCCAGGATACAAAATTTGATGCTCCTTCAAGTCAATCATCAAATCTGGCATTGTTCACCATTTTGTAGAGTATATAAATAATTCAAAAGATATTTAATGGTACTTTAGATGATCTTTTATAAATCTGATTTGATCTTCCTTATGCTGGCTCTGATACCATGTAAAAGTTATATCAGATTTATGTGCTATAAGAATTTTAATTTTAATCTCTGTTTTGCAGGTGTACATGCAGATTGAACATTACTTTATATTCTCTGTTGATCATTATAATAATTGGAAATGTAAATCAATACCAATTTGCTATGATTTAATGTCGATCTGGTATAATCTCAATATTGATACCAAATATATATATATATATATATATATATATATATATATATATATATATATATATATATATATATATATATATATATATATATATATATTATGACAATGCTTCTTTTCTCTGAATCAGACTTGATGCACGATATTTGTGTGGTATGTTTATGAATCAATATTGAACTGAGGCAAACCTACTGCTGTCGATATAAGTATCGCCATTTGTATCTTGATCTGCACTTTTATAGATTTCAGTACATTCCAAGGATGAGAACAGCTTCAAATATATAGATAATTGAAGAGCCATGTCTCCCATAGAGACATGGCTCTACGCAGACCATAAGGTCTTGTGTAGAGTTGTGTCTCTACGTGAGACATGATTCAATATTTGGGTTCAATAATAACACCCGCTCATTATCATTAATTATAACTGATATTTGCTGCTACCATACATTCATTATTTAGATCAATATGATCATCGATTATTTATGTATATATTTAGTAATAATATAATTGCTACTAAATACACACACACACACACACACACACACATATATATATATAGATATATTCTGTGATCATTACTGACTATAATCATAGATAGGAGAGATTATTATGAAAAACACAATTCTCTTATGATGTTTCGAATAATCAGATCAATGAAGAATGGGAATCAAATGTTTAAGATTGATAGTTCAATTATGCAATTTATTACATCGGTTCGATTGAATTTACAAAGGTTAGAATAGCGACAAAAAGGGTGTAATTCCATTGTAACATGTATACATTTGCATGCAACACCTAAGGCTTTTCACTGCTCTTACATACTAATCACATGCATGACACATCAATATATTTTTCTTATCAGGATTTTTCATGAGCATTTGTTAACCAACCATACAATTCACAAGCCTTGCTTTGACAAGTACATTCACATATATGTCGTTGGCAATTGCTCATTCCTCCCACTTCCATTGCACAATTGGAAATCATTGTTAACAGGGTTTCAAAAAATATGAGGTTTAAGGTCTGTTGAATTTGATCATGTTGGGCTGAGCATTTTCAAAATCTATATTTCTGAGATTAGTTGGTGCAGATAATAATAATTAGATATGAAGAAAAATAAATTAATAACACATGTAAGATAAATGAGTGATAACGAAAATGTTAGTACCCCCTCATGTTTTTATTGTCACCTTATCCTTTTTAGTCAGTTGGGAAGTTCCCTTTTTAATGGTTCTCCATGAGGGTGCTTTATCAATTTCACAGCACATATAAAGACCTTACGAATCTAAAGCCATACACCTGAGCAAGCTCAGTTCTCGACAAGAAATTTGATTGAAAGGACAGATTTTGAGACATGGACATTACTAACAATGATTTATGATGCAGTAAAAAAATTAAGAGCAGCTCTGTCTATGATCTTGCTTCTTGAGTGTCCTAACAACTGTGATTTTCAACTACAAAAAACTAAGAACATTATAAAAATGGCAACTCCCGCCCATGACTAAACCTTTTCTATTTTCCACCTACAAGGCTCCAACCTTTGCAATTCACAACTCTAGTCTCTCCATGCACTCTCCATCCACAAACTTATCTGCAACCTCGCAATATTTCAACCACAAGAACACTATAACTCACATTTTTCAGCAACTTCCCAGACCCTCAACCTTCTCTTTCTGACTTCTATGTCAAGACTAGGCATAGTATTGCAACCAATGTTAACCATGAACAGAAAAATGAGATGAGAAGAAAGCATGGCCTTGGATTATCGAAAATATTCCAAATATATATTATTATTACAATAATCATAACAATGGCAATTACAAAAGAGAGATAACAAAAGAGGATGACTTAAAAGTGCAATAAAGTTACAGTTTTACATATTTAATATTATCTAATATAATCGACTATCCTAAAAGACACAAGCATAGCAAAGACAAACAATCACAAAATCATATTTTATTATATGTCCATTATTTATTGATTTACTACTTGAAAGACTATAATTTAATAAAGAATAGGTAGTTAATAGTTCATTACCCTTAGCCTCCCAGTTTACAACCATACCATTAATAAAAAGAAATCTTGGAGCTATCAGGCATCACACACAAATTTTTAAAAAACAAACCTTCGCTTGATATCGAAAAAGGTATACCATTTACAAATTTTTGTTGAGGCCCAAAAGGCAACTTGGAATATCTGGGACAATGCCTCACTTTCTTCCTCCATCTCTCCCTCCTTTGAGCATAGAAAGTTCAACTTTTTAGAATACAACTCCGATTAAGTCCCATTCTTATTTTCTTGTTTATGTAGATGATTTTCAAGTTCATAAAGACATTCCTTCAATTAGACTATATTATCTTACACTATCAGAGAAAATACAAATTAGAAACACACTTCTATTACATGATCAAATTAGTTTAAAACTGAGGCTCTCTGGCATGATGTTTGTATTTCAATCTTGAAACTTGAATAATATACTATGTATCAGCAGTAAAAAAAAATTTCCAGAAAACATAGGATTTGGAAAAAGTTATTTGTCAGCTATTAACAATTTAAAATCAATAATATGGAAGTGTGCATGTTAGCTAAATATATATTATCATTTAGCAAAAGAAGCATGGAACACATATGCTAGTACCTTAGTGGGATGTGGAACCATAACAGCACCAGATAGAAGACTAAATTTTCCCCGTCCTTCAAGTTCCAGTCTTTTTTCATCCCTGTGATTCAAATAAACTTTAATAAGATATTTTTTAAATACCAGACCTCTCAACTGCTCTCAGAAGAATCTATATTTACATATGCTTTACAAAACAATGTTGAGTCTCCAAATTTTATGGAAGAACAAGCACATCTAAAGGGTTTGGTCATCAGGAAAGACCAACAACTGCAGGGAGATAATGAGAGCAACCACCTAAAGCAAATTAACAACGTCTTGACCCTCAATTTTCAAGAATAAAGAGCTTAACTCAGGCATCAATCTTGTTCTACTCGTACAGATAATCAACTGTTTTAATAATCACAAGCTTATGTTAATACTAAAAAGAGTTACAAAGAACCCTTCAAAATGCATGCTTGTGGGGGAAGATCACAAGGGCCCATGCATGGACCTTCGAGGAAACTAAAGCTGTTTGAGCATACCTTATCAAGTTCCAGAGTGAAAGATACAAGCAGATTATTGAAAATATAGATTGTTGACATGCAGTATAAACTTGATTAAAAACAATGAACAATAGATAGATTGAAAAGTTATAAGCTGGTGTTTTGGGGATTGGTGCAGTGCCCCTTGCCAGTGGCTTGACCAGCATTATTACAGCCCTCCAGATTTCAAAGCTAACTAGTTTTCACATTTCCTTGGCTGCCCAGATGCATGGTCCAGTGCTTGGAAGGCGGCAAGTTCATTCAGCACAATTCGTCTGTGATTGTGAGCTTGCTTTGCTGTCTTCGTATGCTGCTACTGCTGGTGTAGAAGATTAGTTTCTTTTATTATGAAATCATCATTCAAGACTTGTTTGATTGCATCAGCTCTATTATGAGCACATTGGTAGCAATCCCTGACAATGGTTAACCTTTCTTCTTGTTTTTTTCACAATTGATGATACCTCATTGATTATCTTTTCTGTTGCACCCTGTGGTTTTCCTAATGGATAGAATAACATTTGTGCTCACTAGATTTAGGAGATTCTGTGAAATGAAGACCTGTGGCTTATTTTGTAAGCTTGCAAGCTAATACTACCTGTTAAGTGTATTTTATTGGTCA
Organism: Cupressus sempervirens; assembly: GCA_028749045.1. Classification (NCBI taxonomy): domain Eukaryota; kingdom Viridiplantae; phylum Streptophyta; class Pinopsida; order Cupressales; family Cupressaceae; genus Cupressus; species Cupressus sempervirens. The sequence continues at coordinate 658,223,502 of CM053792.1, read as the reverse complement.
CAGTTTTTCCTTGTTCTTATTTGAGGTAATTGGTTAGCTACACAGTTGGGAAATAGATCTTAGAATGGTTAGGAGACATCTAGGAATATTGCAAAGTGTGTCTGTAACGTATAGAGGTCAATGTCTTGTGTCTTGTACTACATCCTTTGTATTATCTATGTTTCTTGATGTTTGTACTTGTGTTGAATGTGTTGTATGCTATTGGTTGAGTTGGTATGCTGCAGATTACAAACTGGTCTTCACCTAGGTCCTATTCATACTAGTTTACTTAAGTTTAGTTAGAGCATTCTTGGAGCATTGCCACTTTACACATAGTCTCGTAAGACTAAGAAACATGTCACACTCATTTGTTCTTGTGTTTCACCTTGGCCTATATAAGCAAAGGGTTCTCTTTGTAATCTCAACAATGTACACACATATATTTGCATACTTTGATTGAATAGATGTGTTCTCTCATGTTGGGTTCTTTGTGTGCTTTCATTCAAATTCTTGGATCTTGGGCTGCTATCTCCATAGCCAAAATCAGCTCTTACTATAGTCCCTCTCCCAATTTCAGCTTTGTGATGCGTTTATTATGATTCTTGTTTTTGAATGGTGGCTATGGACGTTTTATCTGCTAAATCCTTCTCTTGGGTTCTTATTTAATGTTTTGTTTTTATATGTGTTATGTAATATTTTGGCCCAATGATGTCCATGGACTGCTTCATAGTGATTATTATTGTGTTGTGCATTGGGATAGGTGAATACTTCATTGTGCCTAGATGTGAGAACTTTTGTTGTGCCTAGATGTGAGAACTTTTCTGTTGTGACTGATTTTATTCCTGAGATTTATGTTGTGTGATATTCCACCTGTCTGGATGCTGAATCTTCTGATGTTGGTGTACTGGCTTAATGTAGACTAATTGTGGTTTTGGGATTGAGATGCATGATGGGATAGATAAATAATGTGATTTTAAATAATAGTGTTTTCAGATATCAATGCTAATGTTGAAATGTAACGTTAACCTAATAAATCAGTTAAATGTGATCAGTTATATTTTATGTTGGTTTATGCTGTTTAAGATGTTAAATGGTTATTGATGCAATCAAATAAACATGTTAGATTAGTGATTTGTTACACTCATTATGATATGATTGTATGATTATATTCTAGTGTACTGACCATATTTATGATGTTAGCCCTGATTGGGGAATATTTATAGGCGCTTCGACTATGATATATAAGCAAATATACTCGTAATGTTTGTTGAGTGTTTGTAGATACTGGGCCAGTGGTGATTAACAAGAGAGCACACTGGCCAAAACATTCCCTAACCACACTCATCATACTTTAATAAGGATAATTTGCTTGTATTTTTCTATTTGAACCTCGACTACTGTTGTTGGTCGAATCTGATAACCTAGTAGTCATGTGTAGTCAGCATGTAAAGTTTGTGTATGTATTTTGGCTAATTAACAAACTATCATCATTTGTGTGTGTATTAATGAGTTTTTAATGATTTTGAGGTACTTAATATTTAAAAGCATTAATGTATCTTATGTGTATTTTATATAAAGTTAACTGTCTAAATTGTTTATTGAGGTTAATTTGGGGAAATAAAAAGTGATTTTTCTTTATGTTATTTTATATTTTATTCATTCGAGCAAAAAGTGAGTTTTAAAATGGAGAATTAGAAGTTATTTTCACACTTAGCATTCTATTAGCATTTTTGCTCTCCAAAGCCCCACCACATTCAAATTTTGGATTGCTTGGTGAGGATTTTTGTGGGTAGAGATTCGTTGGAGTCCTCATGAGAAGATAGTTTTTCTATCAAAAGGAATTAGTCATCCATTTTATATTTGGGATATTCTTCGAGTTTAAAATCTGCTCAAGTTGAGGTAGGGGATATCCTGAATTCTCATTGTTTTCTCATTGTCATTGTTGTAAATTGGCTTCATTTGTTTGGGATGATGAATTGGAACAGTTCTTTAGTTTAAACCAATTGATTTCATGGATTGTATGAGTTGTTTTGTTTGCAATTCCCAAAAATGTGCCTTGGGTAGGGTTATGCTATTGAAACTGAGATAGACTGCATGAAACATGGATTGTATAGTGGGAATGTGATGTGTTGTGGATTTGATTATGGGACTGTGATGCTGCGCACATATTAGAGCTAGAAGGCTATTTTTATAATTTAAATTTTTGCACTTAGAATTTAAAGCTTGTTGGGGGTCCTTTAATCGTGGAAAGCCATGGGCCTAGTTATGGGTCAATTTTAAGCTACAAATCGAAAGAGGAATATGATTATTTTCAGATGATATTATGATGTGGGATAAAAGATATTATGTGTGAAATTTCATTTGTGGATCAAATTGGATCCGTTCTCATGTGATTATGGCCAATAGGGCAAATGTGATAATTGTGAACAGTGTTCATATGTTGGGCAAGTGTGCCTTGAAAGTGGAAACAGGAATATGTGAAAAATGGTAATTGAGATATGGCATCGTGTTGTATTTCGTTGCCTCATTCATTGTGAATGGGATTAGCCTAGGATTAGGTACTAGAGAGGGTCTAGTAAGTGGCTCCCAATGTGTCCCCATAGTGTGGAGGGTCTCCTAATTCAGTGACAACTTAAATAAAACTTGGTGTGTTGAAACATTAACAAGAAAAATTGGTGACCACTAGTAGAAGCGATGCAAGAGCATCCAAGGGTAGTTGGCAAAGATTTCCTTTTTGTATGTTTGTTTTCTATTCCATTTGGACAACTTCCTGTGTTTGGGTAGAAATTGGTCCAGTTGGCTTGTTATCTTATGCGATCCTTATGGTGTGGTCTAGGCATACTGGAGATCCTATGTCTAGCTTTGCAGCTTGATCCGATGTTTCCCGATGAAGTTGTCTTAAGACAGGTTCGGTCCTATATTCGGTTTCATGATCTAGCAGCCTAGTTGGCAAGATTTGGCTTGCGATGGAGATTCACATTATGCAAAGCTTAATGGTGCATTGTTCTACATTGTTAGACATGTGTTAAACCTCCTTGCATGTTCGCACATCATGATGTATCTAATTGGGGGTGTTCTTATGGATTTGGGTCCTCACTTATATTGTTTGTAACATGTTTCTTTGTCTTGGAGATTGTTGATCGGATAAGCCAACTTGTGGCTAGCTAGCAATCTTGTATATAAGTAGGGTAGTAGTTCTTGTTTAGAAGTAGCATTTAGGTAGTAAGATTGGTAGTGAGGAGAGTCAATATATTTGATTGTGAAGTTTGGGAATAAGACTTATGTCCTTAGTAATGAGGCATTTTTTATGAATAATCTATAATCTGCACTTGCAGGCCAACTTGATGATAATTGAAGTTCTTATTTCCTTATTTGCTAATGTTGTTCATTGTTTTGTTTTGTCATTTGTGCTATGATGATTTAGCTGCAAGGTCAGACATCTCCTTTGGGAATTTCTCTTGCATTGACTACATCAAGAAGGCCAAGTATGTTTGGGAAGGTATGCCTACACACGGAGCATTAGGACTTGTCCCAATAGACATGCTTGCCCATGTAGCACTAGGACTTGGATGACCCCCATTCTCATTTGTATGAGGGACTACTTAGTTCCATGTGGTACATCCTAAAACAATCACACATGATGACACACCCTATGCTTAGCACTCTAGCATCTAATTCCTAATAGTTGAGTTGCAACTAACTGATCTTGGTTATTATGTTGCAATATTGTACCTTATGGCATTTTTTGTCTTGCTCCTTGATGATGCCTACTTCTCATATAGTATTGCTAATCAATGATGCTCCTCTTTCATTTGATGTTGACTTATTGTCGATTTGGCATCATTTTATTTGATGTTGCTCTACAAACATATATGAAGGGTAAGACTGATGTATAGCAACTGTATTCTTGTATAATTTGTGATATTCTTGGTTAACTGTATACTTTCTGTTTAGCATGCATGTAAGTCTTAACCCCTTGTGTTTTCATTGTATGTATGTTTGGGCTATGTGACTACCTCCACGAGCACGAAGTAGACCTACAAGTTCCACATGGTCAGGTGCCATTCTAAACCATTGTTGTATACTAGTGGACTTGGATTCAAGAACAGCATTAAAAGTGTATCTCTTCTCTTCTTCTCATGTACTTATTCTTCCATATCTTGTTTGGTGATCAAAGGCAATGTAATTATGTATTTGCCTATTGAACACTCCATATGAGGGCTGACATAACTTATATGATTTGGATATGGATTAGCTTGGGTTGCATGTGTTGGTGTTGGTATCGGCCATGATTGTTGAGCTATTGTACTTGTAGAGAAATTGGTATATCTTGGTTTTGTCCATAGGAACACTTTATTTGGTGCTTAAAATGAACCTAGGTGGTGTCATGTAGTGTCTTGAGGGTGTCTTAGTTTCATCCTAGTGTTGTCAAAATTGATTCAGGTTGATTTGGACAATCCATAAAGCACTATAGAGTGTCCCAATGTGAGGTTTTTAGGTAATTGGAGCTTGTCTAAGTGAACTAGAATCGAATTTAGGAACTTTAGGGTGGATTGGCTATGTTTAGGGCCCACCCTAACTTTCTCTTTCTTGTAGATGTCACCTAGTGACCCACAAACGGTTTTATACATTGTCCCAAAACCTTTTTGATGATTTCTCACAATTTGGGCATCGTCATGCTTGGTCTTCACCAGTGTGTCTAGGGTGTCTAAACGATCCTACAATGAAATGGATGAGCTCACTTTTTTGGTCAGTTGTATGTCTGACGGGCAACAAACACTAGCGCTAAAATTGGACGCTAGTGCAAGTCATGAACACTAACACATCCAAAGGACTAGGGTGCAATGTAGTCCTCCTAGTGTGCACGTGCCTTTCCAAGGTGCATGTGTCCACTAAGGCCACCCAACTCTTTTAGTTGAGTCTGGCAGGGGTTTCATTGTCCAGGGGGTCAATTTAACCCCAACAAAGATGTTGGTTGGAGCTCAAGATGTCTATGAACCCTCTAAGTGGTCTTGAGAATGTTGAGTAAATTCAAGTGGTATTGATGGCTTTCATCTTCAAATCGATGCTTAATGAAGCCCAGTTATGATACCTAGGACCTAGAAAAAGGTCTAGATTTCCAACTTGAACTTTAAAACTTCAGCGAGAGTTTTTTGTAACTCTAATCACCTATGAACCATGTCTAATGTTTTATTAATCTTTCCCTTTGCTTGGTTGGAGTTTTTTGGTAAAAAGTCTTGCTAATCTGGAAGTTTGAGTTTTCAAACTTTGCAACGTGCATGTGGCTGACTTAACTGTTTCAAGAAAAAAAATTCCATGCTATTTTGTCTCTGATTAGCTCTTGTTTTCGAGAATTCCTTGGCAGGACATGCTTAAAATCCTAACCTATCATTAATTTCATGCTAATTATAATTTTGCAAGGTCTGATCAAAAGCTCCCTGTTGATTAAATGATAAAACTCTATAAATTTAATTGATTACAATAGGCTTGACCTTTTCACTAGAGACCTTGATGAGTACACGTAGATTTTGGAATACTTTCAAAGCACAATCAAGGTTATGGTGATATTTTAGGTGTTTTTAATCCACAATATGAAACTAGATGTTTTTGTAATTATACTTTTTTCACTATCAAATAATCATGTTATATAAAATATGAAAACTTTCTCAAGTTTCTTACCTATGGGAAATTTTCTCTAGACCCATGAAACAAATTCAAACCTTTTATTTGCCAATTTTTAATCATTCTCTCTCTTAAACTATGTGTATATAAATATAATGGATTATGGACTAGAAAAACGACCTAAATAAACTTGAGTTCTAGAAAGCTAAATAAGAAAAATTATTAGAAGATTATTAATATGATTATTTTGTTTGACTTTTGTGAGAGGTTATGGGATAAAGTCTCATCCTACTTTTTTTGTGTTTTCTTTTTAAAATCCTCTTTGGAATAATATTTCAATTTCAGCTTTTACCATATCTAAGAATGGTGTTCACATAATAATATGATTATGTAAATGCAATCAGCAAGCTTATTACAACAAGTGATAAGCATGTCATAGGTAATGGAATTAGTAAACATGTTGATGAATTTAAGAGTAACCCAAAGACTTATATCCTAAGCCTTAGTGGTCGTCTCTCATATTTGAAACATGTCCCCATCTTAGAAACCCATACAAGTATTCATACGTTAGGAGATTTCAAGCTAAGCTTCTATGTATCTCTATACATATCCTAGCAGCATCCCTTTAAATTTGGGAAATTCCTATACAAGTTTATCATTTATATCATATAAACTACCCTAGGTTTTTGTGTCCCTTCTTTTTTAGGTGCGAAAAATGAGACACAGAATCCCAAAACAAGGTATAATCCAGCAACTAATTATCGAGGACAAAACCCCCGATTGTTAATGTAAGGTAAGATGCAAACCCTCACATCACCTATGCAATTGTAATGTTCCAAAAAAAAATATAAACTCAATTAAATTAGTTGTGCAAAACTTATATTATTTTAAAAGAGATGATTTTAATTATTTAATTTAATTTTAAAAATAAAGTGAAAATAACAAAATAGATTCTTTAGTAAATAAAGTTCTCCAACTGTGAGACATATTAAATGAGGACTTGTAAAAATTAAGTGCAATCTATATTATGAAGTAATTGGAAAATATTTGCTTGTTATTAACAATCATGATTTTTAGGAGAAAATCGAAAAAACCAAACACAATTTTTGAGGTGAAAAATCAATCAAAACCCAACATGATTTTTGAGGTGAAAAATCAATCAAAACCCAACATGATTTTTTAGGTGAAAAATCCATCAAAACCTGACAATACAAAGTTTTGAATCTTTAAGAAAAACGGTAAAACCCAACAGATGATTTTTGAGGAAAAAAATCACAAACCCACAAAAGAATCCCACACAACTTTGCGAATTACAAAATCAGAACTTTTTAAGGGAAAATTTATAGAAACCCATAAAACATATTTAGGGAAAAAAATATGAAACCCCATCAAAAAAAAATTTAGAGAAAAAATTATGAAAACCCACCAGAATTTTGAAGGCAGCCAAAACACAAGACTTTGCATGGCAAAGCAACGCATGCAAACAAGATGCAAGTACATGTCACCCTCAAAAAGTAGACACCCAGAAAATTTAAAGGATGACCCAGAATAGAGCTCAAAAAACCCAAAAAGAATATGTTGCCAGTTTTTGGATTTACTGGCTTGAAAATTGAGACACAAAAATCAAGGCACCCAAAAAAAATAGACAACCAAGTTGAGATCTCAAAAAACCCACCAAGAATCTATGAAAAAAAACAACTGATCCAGTACTGATGATTTGGGTTTTGAGCAAAAACAGCCCTGTTGTTAAAAAAACCACAAAAAATAGCAAAAATGTGCAAAAAAATAGATGAATCTAGACAGAAATGGGTTGCAGAACCAAACCAGAAGTCAACAGATACAGATGTCTCAAAATGGAAACCCTCGTCAGATTATAAGAGTTTGAAGCAAATATACATGTAAATAATTTTGAAAATAAAAGGCACAAAATTTCAATGAAGAAATTATAATTTTTTTCGAAAAAAATTAGAGAATTGGCTTTGATGGTCTCCTACCCCCTATATTAAAAGGGCCGGCCCCTAAACAGATTATTGCGGGGCACCATATTACGAAGTAATTGAAAAATATTTGTTTGTTATTAACAGTGATCAAGAGATCAATTTATACAAGAGATTGAATGATGTTTCCTTAAGAAACAATTGTAAAGAATAGAAACCTTCTATTCTAGAAACAAAAAACTAAATATTAGAAACATTCTAATAATTAGAGAAGATTACAATAGATAACCATTAGATACTAAACAGAGATAATAGAAACTATCTATTATCATAATAATCTAATATTCTAGATAGAGGTTGGAGTTCTTTATAAGTAGGTTTGTTAGATTGTAGTAAGCATGCTTTATTGATTTGATGCGATGAGTTTTTATGATGATTTATGAGAGGATAAGGATGGAAAGTATGTCAACAAGGATTGGACGAAACCCAACTCTTTCTAAAGGTGGATTCTTGACGTTATTTACATTTGGGCCAAGTTTGTGAAGTCTCTATAGGCAAAAAAATGCAACAATTAAGAGTTTGATTTAGAAATAGTGGTATTTTAAAATAAAGTCATTTTGATCAAAAATCAATTATATTATTGTTCAAGAATAAAGCTAATGTTGGGTCAATTAGTTATGTTAAGGTTGTAGCTTCTACGGATTGATTTTTACATGAGATACCTTGTTGATAGTAAATCATCTTTTATTATTATTGTTCAAGAATAAAGCTAATGTTGGGTCAATTAGTTATGTTCAGGTTGTAGCTTCTACGGATTGATTTTTACATGAGATACCTTGTTGATGGTAAATCATCTTTAAAATAAATATCTTATATATATAATATATGTAATACAATATATATATATATATATATATATATATATATGCTTGACATATTAATATTACATATATGCTTAAGTTACATATATGTTTATTTATATTACTATTATATTAATATGTTAACTAGTGATGTTTAACCGTAGAGAAATATCTCTTCACAAGACATGTCTCCTCTCATATTTATAAGCCTTCATTTGCATTTGGAACACAATCAATACAATGGCAATTGTTAGTACATTTGCAGCGATCTTAGAATTTAATATCGTTGGAACGATGTCGAATAGCAATTGCAAGAGGGATGCAAGAAATGTTCAAGTTCATCGTAGGTGCAGTCATTAATGTAATCTCATCACCTCAGTGTTGAGAGTGGCTGATTGATTTGATGCAGAATTAAAATACTCAATAATATTGCAAGGAATGAAGTTTTATATACATAAATTTACTTGTTGAACAATATTATAAGACTACTAGTTACAATACATCAAGCATCGTGAAGTTCTCCGAACAATATGGCTGAGATCAATAGCGATCCTATGATAATAAGGAATTATATGACTTGATTCAAGGTCAAGACTTTGCACCATTTTATAACACATAATTATAAAATAGACTTTTCAAACTGTCTCCATCGTCGTGGACCCTACAGAGTGATAAGATACATACGTGAATCACATTTAAATAATCAAAGGTCTCCCATCCTTCCTTGTCATCCATGGTTGGTTAATGTGGTTTGCACATCATTATAAGCGTGGTGGCTCATAAGTATGAAAAGATTACCAAGAGATATAAGAGAGTAAATAAATTGACCAAATTCCCCATAGTGATAGAGTCCAAAAGAGTTATGTCTCAAATTTAGTGACTTCAGATGAATTAGATCTTATATGGTGATAGGAGCTCTATAGAAAGTGAGGATTCGAATATCGATGAGCATTAGTTTGAAAATAAAATATGCAAGCGATTTGAGATTAACATAGCAATGAACAAACGGTATGGAAAAAGGAGAACGCAAGATGTGTAGACTAGATAGAACATAAATATGCCAAAATACACTGACAATAAGAAGCGTTATCGATGGTTATTGCCTAAACCGGCATTATTGAAAGCTTATTATCAATGGTGAGGAGTTTATTGCGTGAAGTGCGAACAATTTGTGTATATATGGATATGTCTACCTACGGCAGACAATGCCACTACCACCCAGTTGACCAGTACAATTGAGGTCAAGTATGGTCAAGTACTTCTTCTCTTCTTCCCCTCCCCCACCGAATCGAGAAACTTTGCAGTCAGTGCTGAACTAATTGTTGCTCAAATAGTTGGCTTCACCTCCCATTACTGGCATTGGCAGCCCCACATTGATTGGGCTTCTGTAGTCTTTTGCGTATGTATGTCCAAGAACTTTGACCAATTGGGGGGCTGAGTGAGTAGAACTTGAAGCTCAGCACCAAATGTGCAAAGTAGTCATCAGAGGTAATCCCGTATTTGTGCACTAGAGATTATCTCTGACGATTGAACAATAGCCAGCTGGTCGATGGAATCATCCCACGTGGTGACCTTCCTGGCTCTGAGGAAGAGGTGGTGAGTTCCATGGGAAATAACTCCAATGGACTCGACCCACATGAAGTCTCTTCCCATTCCCTCTTAACGATATCTATGTCACTCACAAATTTATAATCTTAGATCTTTCTCTGGCAAAGTTGTCTTCAACCACGTGGCAAATATTGAACTTTATGTAGACGGAATAGAGATGCCAAAGTTATATAGGAGGGAGATCATTAGAGATGTGCGTTGCGGACCCCAACAAGGTAAGTTGGTGGCATTTTCTCCTTGATAATATATGCAAGGTTCCTTTATATTATTAAGCCAATGAATGTATAATATGTTTTATATTGAAAAATATATTCAATAAGAATAATAACAAAGTATATTAAAGGATATTTAAATCTCCTTTGTGTGATGAGAATATTAAATTGGGAACAATAATAAAGTGATATAAGAACATCAAGTCATTCCCGTGCATGACTACCACAAGGACTAGAGGGTCCCACTATGAAAGATAAGGTAAGTACGATAAAGTTCATTTTAACGTTGTAAATTAATATTAAATGTTTATTTCTTATAGATTGTGAAAATTAGTCACCCTAGATTATTTTATGTGGCATCAATATGAAAAATAATATTTTACAAATATCAATTAAAGTATATCTATAGAAAATGAAACATATGCATATATGATCAATGTATATACTTTAATTAGATATATATATATATATATATATATATATATATATATATATATATATATATATATATGATGGGGATCATTCTCAAAGTAATATCCAATGGAATGATAGATCAAATAAAAAGATATTGATGCATAATTGAGTATTTATTATCCTTAAGAGTATTTTATTTATCTAATCATCGTATTATCTCCCTTACTTTCTTTACGACCATTTGCCTTGATCTTTTCCTTTGAGAATGTTATTGCAGGAAGGAGACTGAGATTCAGAGGGAGACAAGCATGCTATAAAGGCAATCTTGAAAGAGAGGGAGAAGACTGAGGATGTTATTTAGTTAACCTTCAGTGATCTCGATCTTATTGATTAAGAGGAAGTAAGTAAACCATGTTGAGATGGATTCTCTAGTGATCAATAAATTGAAATCAATAAGAATGTACATTTACTGTCAAAATAAGATATTCACATTAACTACCACCTTAAACAAATCAAGAGAGAAAACTTACTAAGTAGAGGGGTCATCATAGTGGTAGCTGAGATTAAAAAAATATGTGATTCAATTGAACAATGTTTTGTCAATAGGGTGAATATACATTGAGATCACAAATAGATTACAAGTTTACTCCTAAACCAAAGTAGTAGACATTTTCTGACTCCATAATATAGAATGAGTGGGAATTTTACATTGTGGGAGGAATAATAGTCAATGCTCCATTCCCACTTGAACCTTCTTTAGAGATGTTCCATTCTCAAATAATCTAAGAAGACAATTTTTGAATCTTCATGTGCAGATAAGTATTCCTATCTTTTATATTTATCTCTCTCTTATTTGTAATTCTATACATACTATAAAGGTTATTTGCCTTGATCTTTTCCTTTATGTTTTTCAAGATGTTCCTACAAGAAAAAGAAAGTTGGTACTTCACAAATGCTACCAAATATTGTGCAGACTCAATCTAATGATAGTAGCTCCAAAGACCCTGATGATTAGGCTAGATAAAGTGAGGCTCTTGAAGCAAATATCCTTGATGATTGAGATTATGAGTATCTTTCTACATTAGAAGGGAGTATGAGACTTCTTTGAAGGCAATGCAGAGGCCTAGAAGATTGACACTCAGAGGGAGTCTAGAAATACATGTGTGTTATTGCATAATTTTGATGGGCCTACTCTTGAGTGCATAATGAGAAAGTATTGACTTATCACTAGAAAATCAAAAGATTGATATTGGATTCAAAGTGAGTCCAACAAGAATCCTTGGGGGAAGAGAGCCTCTAAGGGAGTTAACTACTGGACCTGACTTCCCACAATCATCGTTCAGAAGGAGAAATTTTGAGATGCAATCCTTTGTGGATGATATCTTCTCTATGAGGAGAAGTTTTAAGTGAAATTCCTTGTAATGTGCTCTCCTTTATGAGAGAGAAGTGTGAGGTGAAAATCCTTGTTCCACCCTCTAGTAGCAACTATGGTGGTTCATGGTGGATATCATGTAAGTTACTACATGATGTTGTTATGATATGCATTGAAAGGTGACGATCTTTCATTGACATATATAAACAGAAGGTAACCATTATAAGATGACGATCTTATAAATGGTAGACCTATTATCATGACAAACTTCATTAAATTGTTGTCCTAGAGTGCTGGAAATCATGATAACAAACAGACTGAAGGTAACCATTGTAAGATGGCGATCTTATAAATGGTAGACATGTTATCATGGTTCTTTGGGCCAGATTTTGCCGGACACCGCGATAACCAACTTGTTATGGTTCTTTGGGCCGGATCTTGCTGGACACCATAACATAGTTACCACTATAGACCACACTTAAGATGGTGTTTTAAAGTTATGGAAATTGTTTCAATTGGGTGTTATGAAAGGTGAGAAATTTAGCCTCATAGTGAAATTAATATCATACAAAAATGATATCTCTTCATATCCTTGAGAGCATAATGTGTTTTATAAATCCTCCCCAGCTAAGAGGGAGTGTTAAGGTTGTAGCTTCTATCAGATTGATTTTTACATGAGATACCTTGTTGATGGTAAATCATCTTTAAAATAAATATCTTATATATATTATATTATATATTATATATGTAATATAATATATATTATATATATTATACATTATATATTATTATATAATAATATAATAATATATTACATATATGGTTAACATATTAATATTACATATATGCTTAAGATAAGTTACACATATGGTTATTTATATTACTATTATATTAATATGTTAACTAGTGATGTTTAACCATAGAGACATATCTCTTCATGAGACATGTCTCCTCCTCTCATTTTTATAAGCCTTCATTTGGGCAATTGTTAGTATATTTGAAGCGATCTTAGAATTTAACAAGTTATTCATTTGGAGGCCTATTTAGAGGTGAAAGTCAAAGGTGAAGATAATAAAGTATGTAATATTATATTAATTGACATTTGGGCTATTTATTTAGTTGGTAAATTCAACTTTCTTAGTTAGTCTTTTAGTATGTTTCGATTCCTATTTTATAATAACTCGTTCATAAATAATGAAATTTCATAACATGGCATTAGGGCAAGATACTTTTTTGCGAATTTTACATAAAGTTTGTAGATACTTGGAAATTATTTTTCCAAGAATTTAACACGATTTTCAATGGAAAATTTGTGTTTCTTAAGGTTTTTGAAGGTGTTTAAAGGAATCAAGTATTTCTTTGCCATGATTGTTGTCATTTTTGAGGCTCTATTCAAAGGTTTTTCATTGGAAACCTTGTTTTGTCTATGCATCATTCATGAGTTTTCTCAAAGGAAGTTGTTTTTTCCTGCGAAGCTTCCCAACTTTGCCCATGTTTGAAGAAGCTCACTATTTTTTCAAATCTACACATGCCACTCCTATAATTGGATTTGTGTTTTGGCATCATTTAATAAATCATAACTAATAGTTTTTACTCATGCATGCAACATGTGTTTCACTCCTACAAGTGGTCTTTTTTCAGCCAATGTTTTTTCAATGGAATTCTAAGATTTTGTGCCTGCATTTTCTTTTATGTGTTTGTTGTAAAGCCCGTGCATGACAACCCCTATGTTTTTAGATCCACAACAAGGATTTTTGGTATTTTTGCTGCTCACGATGGAGGACTTTCTACCTGTGGTAGGGTTGGTGGATGCAGCATGGGGTTTCTAAATATTGTCCCATTAAAAAAAATGGTGACTTTTATAATTTTGCTTTAAAAATTATATTGTGATCTTTTTAATTTTTTTCTGGGGTATTTTACCACATGGACTCTCTGATGGGTTTTAATAAAAAGAATCCCTTAAAAAAATTATGGGAGGATTTTATTATTTTCGTGTTTATAAATTTTTTGTGGGTTTGTACAGCTTTTGCCGTAAATTGTTTTGGGAAAAGGCTTTATCATTTTTCCTCAAAAACAAAGTTTTGTCTTATGTCAAGTGTTCTAGTTTTAGGGTTTCAACCATTTTTTACTTGAAAAAAACAATTCTTTGTAAACATTTGTTTTAGAGTTTGGCAATTTTCTCCATAACAATAGCGGTTTCTTGTAGTTTTTTCTGGGCCACACCAAGAGTTGTTGGTGTGGACATCTGCAAACATTTTTTTGCAGTTTTTTCATATATGAAGATTTTACCAGTTTTTCCACAAAATCATGGTTTCAAGTTTCAGCAGCTAATCTTAGAAGATTGCTTTGTTACCCAACATCAAGTTGGATGGAATTGGTACTCTTGGTTATTTACAGAAGTTCTACAGATTCAAGAAGGATCTCAACAATAGGCTAATGTCGCAAAATCTTCTAAAGAGAAGGGGGCAGCTTTCTATGCTTTTTATGCAGTAAAATGACCTATGGGAGGTAATAAAATATGTAATGTTATTTTAATGGTCATTTAGGTTATTCATTGTTAAATTATGATAAGATTTTATAAAAAAATTAATTTTGTTCAGAGTTTATGCAGAAGTATATGTTTATTAATACAACTTGATCACTACACAGTTCGATAATCTCTTTATTACAATCTCAAAATAGAACTGAGATATGTATCAATATCTTATGTATTATGAGTCAATATCAATCTGAAATAATATCGATATTGAAACTGATGTGATATTAATAATAATAATCTTGTTCACTGCCAATCTACAATAATATGATGTCGCTAATAATATATAACTTGGTGTACCTTGCTTTGCACATCGATTTTTGTACTTGGCAAGTTACGATTTCAGTCGCCACATGTATAGGTTGTAAAGAGACATGTCTCTACATGAGACATGTTCTCATTAACCAAAACAATTGATGTCAAGTCTTTATCATTTGTTAACAATTCAATATGTTTGTTGTGATATTAACATCGGTACATATTATCAAGTCATGGCATGATTAATAATTATAACATTAAACCTGATGATATATGTATATATTTAATAATATATATACACACGTGATAATTAATTTACTAATTACTAATCATGCACTATGATAACCGTAATAATAGCAAATAATCAGATCAGTATACAAAAAAGGATAGGGATCAAATGCTCAAGGCCAATAAGCCACTTATGCATTAGATTTCATCGATTAGGGTAATCCAATTGAAGCTACAATTCTCTAACACTTCCTCTTAGCTAGGGAGGAGAGCTTCTACCTATAAGCACAATAGATCCATTTATTGTGGAAAAGATATAGCATTATCGTGATATCAGAAGTTAATGTATAGGAATATCAAGACTCATGATATTCGTCATTAACTTATGTTAGTCAAGGATATCACCTCATCATGATATCAAAGTATGGCATGTCCACGAATATCAAGTAACGTGATATTCACCATAACTCACTACATCCATTATGATCATGTGCACTAGCATCAAGTCACATTATACCTACCATACAAATATCTATTCACGGATATTAAGTCACATAATATCCAACATGAGTATCTCAGTAATATTATTCATTATGACTAATCAAGTCTCATGATATCTACCATAATTATATATTTCTTAAGTGATATTAACTATCATGACATGTCAACAAATATCAAGTCTCATAATATCCATCATGATTATGTAATCAAATATTGTAAACTCGTCACCTTACAATAATAACCAGAAATACAAGTGTTCATCGTTTGAAAGATTGTCATCTCTCACAAATGTTCATAGAGGCCCATGAAGTCATGGACTCACACACATGACAATAAAAGAGTTTACACATTAAACACCTTTACAATATATTACTGCAACAAATTATATTGCTGAGACTTAACCTTAGATAAGATTATATTTTTACTGTACCAAGCTTACCTCTAAAGTATCCGACCTCTGTCTTGGAGAGAACATTGGTGAGAATGTTTGTCTTTTGCTCACCTATACTAATATATCTCAACTGGATAAATTTCTCTCCACCATGTCTCTAACATAACGGTAGGGATTTTCTATATGCTTTGATCTGTCATGGAACACAAGATTCACTAAAAGCTTTATACAACTCTAGTTGTCACTGATAGTAGGATCCATGGATTGTCCAAACAATCCTACAAGAAGTTTCCTCAACCATACAGCTTCTCGAGCTCACATGGATGCTGCAATGTACTTGGCTTCTGTGGAACTTTGTGCAACTCAAGATTGCTTCCTACTAAACCAGGAGATCATAGTTGATCCTAAGCTAAGTTCTTTTCCAATCAACCACACTTTCAGCCCAATCTAAGTTCAATATGCAGATTTAATTCTGCATTATTCTATTTTAGACCATATCCAATTGTGCCACGCACGTATCTCAGAATGTGTTTTGCTACGACTAGATTTAACTATCTTGGCTCACACGTAAGCTGACTAAGTGCATTTATTGCATAACAAATGTTTGATCTAGTGTTGACCAAGTACATCAAGGATCCAATCATCTGCCAGAAGAGAGTGGAGTCTACCAATTTTGATTTTAATGCAGCTTCATTTAACTGATGTAAGTTTGTTTCCATAGAATTGGCCATGGGTTTACAATCCATCATTTCGAACCTTTGCAGAATGTCAATAGTGTATTTTCCTTGATTAAGAGTGATACCAACAGCCTGTTTCCATACTTCTAAACCAAGGAAATAGTGTAGAGGGCCTAGATCCTTCATGTCAAACTCAAATGCTAGATCTTGTTTAGATTTGGTAATGAGATGGTTTTCTCTTGTAATCAATGTCGTCAACATAAAGAATGAGAATCAACATTTCAACATTAATTACCTTGAAGTATAGAGTTGGATCTGCATCATTCTTGGAGAAGCCCAAGCCTGAAAGATAGTGATCTATCATCTCAAACCAGGCTCGAGGAGCCTGTTTAAGACCACAAGAGCCTTCTTTAATTTGCAAACATGAGAACCATTACCATGTATTACAAATCCTTCAGGTTGCTCCAAGTACACTTCCTCTTCTAATACACCATTAAGAAAAGCAGTCCTCACATCCATTCAGTGAATTTTCCATCCTTTAGTGCAGCAATAGCAATCACAATCCTAACGAAGGTGTATCGAGCAACTAGAGAAAAAATTTCTTTAAATCAATTCCCTCCTTTTGAGAAAAGCCTCTGGAAACAAATCTTGCTTGGTGTTTTTCAATATTGCCATCTGCAGCATGTTTGATTTGAAAAGCCATTTAGATGAAACTACTGATTTATCTTTTGATCTAGGTACAATGTCCCAAACATCATTCTTAAGAATAGATTGGTATTCTTCTCTCATGGCATCTTTCCAAACTTGAAGTTTGATAGCTTCCTCAACACTAGAAGGCTTTGATTTGATGGTTTCAACCATTAAGGCAACATAGCTAGAGTATTTATGAGATCTTTTGCTTTCCCTGAAGGTTCCTTTTGGTGTTGCATAATTCTTAGCCTCCTAAATTATTTTCCTTGCCGACAAAGGTCTTTTCTAGTTCACAGTAGTGTCTGTAGGTTCATATGCAAGATCTATAGGCTCTTTTGGATTATCATCTTTCATAAGTTCAAGAGTCTCCCTCTAAATCTCAAAACCATAGTCCTCTTCTATATTTTGGGGTGACTCTTGATATTTAATGTCAACTTCATGAATGTCCTTGGATCTTTTGAATGCAATATCTTCTTCAAAGATTATGTCCCTGCTTAGCTCAATTAATTTTTGTCCAGGAATATAAATCCAATAGTCTTTAGATGTTTCACTATAGCCAGCAAATGTCTCCTTTTTGCCTAAGGGTTCTAGTTTGAATCTCTTTTCTTTGGGTATCTAAATGTAAACAAGACAACCAGAGACTCTCAAGAGTCCTATGTCAAGTTTTATTCCTATAAATGCTTCTTCAGGAGTTCTGTTATCCAAAAGTGAATGAGGACATTAGTTCTTAATGAAGACAACAATACTAAAGGCTTCAACCCAAAAATAAGGTATTGAGGTTTTGGTCATGCGTCATCGCTTTGGCTACTTCTACAATTGTCCTATTTTTCCTTACCGCCACCCCATTTTGTTGAGGGTTATAAGAAATAGTAAACTCCCTCTTACTCCCAACATTATTACCAAAAAAATTGAAGTTATCATATGTGCATTCCCCCCATTATCTAATCTTAAGGTTTTGATTCTTTTACCCGACATATTTTCTATTAGAGCCTTGAATTCCTTAAACCTCATAAGGACTTCAACAAACTCTTTAGGTTTCAAAAAATATATCCATGTTTTCCTAGAAGAGAAATCTACAAAAATAACATAGTACAAGAATCCTCCTAAAGAGTTCACTAACGTAGGTAAACATAAATTAGAATGAATGAGTTCCAACACATGTTTAGTTCTACTTTCACAACTATGAAAGGTGCCTTTAGTGTTCTATCCTAAGGCACATCCTTTGCAAGTTCCTTCATGTCCTTGATTAAGTTTAGGTAAACCTATCACCATTTTTTGTATTGAAGGCAAGGCACAAAAATGGAGATGCTCTAATCTTCTATGCCAAATCTCACATGAATTTGAAGATTCGTGAATTAGGGCTTTAGTAGGAGAGGTGCAAAGCTTATGTAAGCATCCATGTCAAACTCCTATGGTGTGAGCTTTCATGATATTTGAGTTCTTGGGCCATGCTAGAACTTTACCATCCATCAAGGTAACTCGTTATCCTTTGTCTTCAAGGACTGATATAGAAACCAAGTTCCACTTGATACCTAGTACAAATAATACACCTGTTAGTTAAAGAGAGATGCTTGATTCCTTCCACAATGTAGTTGGAGTCATCTCCAATGGTAACAACCTCATTTGAATTTTCCACCGAGTTATCTAGGTGTTCTCTAAATCCTATGATGATACAAGATGCCCATCTATTACCAAGTATTAAGGCTAGTAGACACATGACTTGCCAGGGCTAAACAAAATACAAGTCTTTCAAAGTCCTTTTCCAAGCTTGCCTTACTAACTTGAGCAATAGAGACTTGAGTTTTAGGCCTATCTGAACACTTCATCGCATAGTGACCATATCTATCACATCTAAAACATTGAACTTTAGACATGTCCCTCCTCTTGAATGAGCATTTTCCATTACAGCCTTTGTCTTTCTTTCTTTTGAAGTTTCCCTTGTTACCCTTCTCGAGAGAATGAGAATTAGAACTTCAATATCTTTATTAGTGGAGTTTTAAATGATCCCTCTTGTGTGCAATCAATTTTTAATTGATCAAACTTTCGAAGTTTAGATCGAGCACTTATCCCTTGAAAAAATGCTTCCTAAGATGTTGGAAGTCCATTGAGAGACAGCTTGGTTAACTCCTTGCTATCAATTGTGTGACCTAGGGTGGATAGCTGATCTCTTCTCTATTATTCTCATCAAATAATTTGTAATGGATTCTCCCTTTGTTCATTTTCACATGATGCAGTTGTTGCTTCAGAGTAAGAGCCCTACTTGTGGTGTTTATTTCATTCATTCTCTCCAAGGTTGTTAACATGCAATATGTTGTATCTAATTTGGAGATGACTGGAACTATGTGATCCTTCACCGCATCCACTAACATCTTCATTGCCTTGTTATTGTTTCCCATCCATTGAAGTTTCTCATTGTCTTCATTAGGTATAGGTATTGCCTTTCCCATGAATGCATTTAAATCATGTTCTCTGAGAGCAAGCATGATTCTGTATTTCCAAGATACAAAAATTTGAAGCCCCTTCGAGTCGGTCCTCAAATCTAACATTACTAAGTCACCAATTGGTGATGAGAAATACCTCTTGATACTCAACATTACTAAGTCTCCTATTGTGATAGCTCACATTCCCAAATTGCTTCATCTTCGCGAGTTTTCTCCATCTTTTGGAAATCCACTCATTGGAGTGACTTGAATGTGCTTGTATCGATATTTCGCCTTGATCTTGCTATGATTGAAGTGATATTGGTGCTTCATGCAATTGAATCTTTCAAATTGAACTTGGGGTTACAAAGGAAATTCAAGTTCTAATAATCGCATCCACCTGCTAGTAGACTTGATCATTCTCTTTCACAACTTGTTCCTTGGCCTCCTTCTCCAGTTTGATCCTTGACCTTTAAACCATTGCCTTGCCTAAAGTCTTGAGCTTGATCTTCTAATCCTCTTGATGAAATCTTGCCAAAGCCCCTTCTCATCTTCAAATCCCCCACTTTCCTCGTAAAACAAGACAACAACATTTATCAAATGCTTGGATTTCATACCTCTTCATAAAATCAACATTTGATGCTAAGAAGTGAAACCTTAGAGGAAATCAATCTATGAAGGCCTGAATTTGTCAATTTTAATATTTGATCACATTTAGACCAAATGAGAACACCAACTAAAGGATGTAGTCACAAAGTTAAAGAGTACACAAACTCAGATCTGCAAGTACATGATCTTTCTGAACTTGTTTTGCCTTGGAAAGCTCCAAGTTTTACACCTTGAATCCGATTAAGTTTGGATGTTCCTTCATTGAAAGATCCCTGATAGGATTTCCATGCAATAATTGATGGTTTTTCACTGAAATTCGTGAATAAAGAATTTATGCAATCTGCATTCGGAATCCTAGAAAAGGAAGAGTATTGCGACATTGATTTTTCTTCCTCTGCATCAATGTTCAACGAGAAAAAGACTGAGGAGAGAGGACATGCAAAGAACATGGTTCCAAACTCCTCGTAGCAAAAAGAGTAAGATGCCAAGGACTATTTTTGGAACCAATTTAAAGAGCCAAATTGTGGATACCTTGGCACTATTTGCTTATATTAAAAGGAAAGGAAGCGATTCTAGATTTTTTTGTGCATCACTTCTACTTGGTCCAGGCCATTTGTGTTGAGGAACTATAGATTGATTGGGGCTCAAACTATATGTGAAGAGCTTGCCTCTTGGCTAAATTCAGCTAAGGCATTCGGGCAGTTTTATATGTCGTCATATCTGACATATGCTTTAGCCACACATCATCTTTGGCCTCGTCTTCCCAGTTTTGAGGACTTTGATGAAAACACTAAGGTATATGAATTTTATACTCATCTCCAACTACAAAGGAGTTTCGTAGAATATGTAAGGGTAAATGATGCCTTCACAATGAGGTTGTGTTGGGAATTGCAAGGGTGCCCTGAGCGAAGTTTTTCACCAAATGCCATATGAACAGTCAGCCAATTCAGATGTTGTTTTATTCAATTTCCATCTTTTTCCTACCTGATTAGTGCATTCGATGGCTTCTCGAAGGGGCTCCCCAAATATCTTGAAGATAAGGTAGTTCTTGTTGAGTTGTGTATACAAATACTAGAGGTGAACACCTTTTGTTCCAATGTGAAGAAGATAGCTGGGATCACTTTTCCAATAATGGTCGAACCTTATTCTTGTCCCTCAAGATCTGATGCCTAGAATTTAATTAAGGCCTTTGAAAGTAGAATTAAATTAATTGATTACGAGGTGATAAGACCCCAATATGACTCTGTTAACAATGTAAAAGATCATCTGAAGCTAGGGTATGCTCATAGGTATGTTCCAGACATTGAAGACTATTTGATCGAGTGTTATGATAAATACCAAACCAGAGCAAGGTACTGGTCCAGATTGACAATAGATGAAAGTAAGTTGTATAATGACATTGTTGATGTTAGTGATCTTGCAGATGATGGCTCTTACATGCATCCCTCAACTCACGAGCAAATCAAGAACACTCCTATACTGTCAACTCCACCTGAAGGCCTTGTTATTAACACGATGGAAGTCCTGATGCATGGTATCATCAAAAGGATGGATAAATGGGTGGAGTGGACCAAAGCAAGGAAGAAGAGAATCGGAACCGCAAGTTCTGCTGGTGGAATAACTTTCAGCACAGCCCAATCTACTGCTGCTACATCAACATCAGCCGGACTAACACAATCTGTCAAAGGAGGAGGAGACCAACCTCCTGAGAAGAATGTTCAGATCACTTCAACCTGTGGAGGAGGATCCCTGCTAGATACGAGAAAGGTTGGAGATGAAGAGAAAGATAAGGGCAAAAAGAAGGAGAAGGAGAAACCAGTAGCAAAGGCCTCCTCCCCTGTGCTAGTCATCAACCTCGATAGTGACAATAACCCTCTACATAGCCAAGAGCAGGATGCATCTCAGCAAGGTGATACTCTAGCCCTCTCTATTACTAAGGCAACTTCTTTTCCTTTTGCCAGCCAAAGCAAGATGACACCTCCAATTGCAAGGAAGTTTTTTGATCCTACAGCTCTGCAATCAACACTCAATGTCCTATCAACTGAATCTTGGTTGGAAGAGACTATCCACATGCTTTGTTCAATCGCTCATTCCTTTACCAATGAAAGAATATAATATATCAAAGTGTGCATAGGATATGAATATGAATCCCTCTCTCTTAATTTGAGTCCAATATTGATATGTAAATGAGTGACTTATAGTTACATCCCAAAAGTCGTGTCATTTCATAGTAAGAAACTAATTGATTTTGTAACAACCAAACCATAAACTTTAACAAACCTAATTAAATATAAGTTTTCTTCCTCAGAAAATTATATTTATCCCATTCACGCTAACGGCATTCCCATTTGTCAAGAGAGTCTGGTATGCTTTGATTTATCCTCTCATTTTGAAACCGTGTGCTCAATGAGGCATGAGTTTATCCCTGCCTATCCTTATCTTTTCCGCAATCAACATTCCCTTGCTTGACATTGTCCATACGAATCCTACAATGATTTCCACTGATTGTCGGCGTGCATCTTTGTATCTGCAAGAGACAAAAAACTGAAGATCTTAGATTGTATTTCCAAACGAACTTAGTCAGCAATATGAAACACACTACTTGGATCTTCCAATAGCTTATATAGAATATGGAATACTCTTCATGAATCATCGAACGCAGAGGTAGATAAGGTCGGCATGGCTTTTAAAAGTTTGTCTTCTGAATCACGCAAATTGAGTGACATTTTGATGCCCCAATGTAATTTGCATCTCCTTGTTAGACTGCTTACGATGACAAATTCCCCAATCTCTTGGTCCATCCTGTGTTTGTGTTCCTTGGCAACTTCAATCATATCGAAATTCTTATAGTTTCCATTTAATGTTGATTTTGGGCATTGTTCAACCCTCCACAGTGGACACAATGGTTCAGGGCTTTATCACCTTCTCGAAACAATTCAAAGAGGCACCTACATCCTCATTTGTTGCCATCTAATGTTCTGAAGGCATCATACTTGCGCTTCTTAATGGAGGCAACCTTGTTCAATGTATATTTGACATTTGATAGTGGTCGTATTTCATGTTCTTTTGATTATCTGAATGCAATTTGATAGTAGAATCCTTCATTCTCAATTATACCTCTATATCTGCAACACCTTCAAATTCAAGTCAAAATGGTACTAGTAATGTGTGTGCATGACCCAAATCAATTCCTATATTCGAAAGTATCCAATGTTGGGGATGAGAGCAGATAATCATGAAAGGTCATCATAGGTTGAACAAGTGCAATTCCCTTTCGGTATTTGCTGCTCATAACATGTTTTCATTCATTCTGATTTAAATCATAGTATGTCTTGAATTTCTTTTGTTTATTCATATTGTACTCCTTGTGTGTTTAGAAGCTATTAATCCTCATTCCTTGAAGGCTCTTTGACAGTAATGTCTATATGGACCTTCATATTCGTAACTCCTTTATATGTTCTGGGTACATGTAACTATAAGCAGATTGTGAGTCCACAATTGCTTGGTTCTATCCAAGGAATATACAGTTGTTTTATGGTGCTTCATATCAGAGTGAATATATTTATCTGATCTTACTATTATGTATTTCAATCGCCTCTAATACTCATTTTGTCCATACAATGATGAAGCTTTCTGACATTGATAATACCATTTCATTATTCATCTCTCATATCATTTCACAAATGGAGATTGAAATTTTGGGCTCCTTCACAGCAGAGAAGCTCCAATCAAAGATCTCCAGAGTTGAAGAAGTGACAAAAATGCATGATTATTGGATGATTAGAGCTAACAACATTCTCATTCCAAGTGTCCATGAATTGAAGAGTGTAACTGATGCAATGAAGGCATACAAAGGCAAGGTTGTAACTTCAAAGAAAAATGGATGCTCTGACAAAGGATTACACTCTTCTTGCAAACATATGACAAGTGTCACCTCTTTTCTTTCTCTCTCTTACTGATATTGTAGCCATATTTGGCATTCTCCTCGTAGGCTAAAGTTCTATAACGGATGACATATCCAGTCAATCCTATTTTTAGAATGTTCAAAGATGCTTTGTTGAGTAATCATGAAATGTAACTGGCCAATTCCAAGAGGGCCTAAAAATGTAACTTTTTGAGAAGTAAATAAGATTGGCAAAATTTTGTTGTGGGCAAACCCTTGCAGCTGGGACTACTGTGTGAGACTCTGCATCCATGTTTTGATTCTGTCATTCATGTTAGTCTAGTTTTAGTTCTTTTATGATGGTTGGAATGACATGTGCTGTTGATGAAAGTTGTGGGATTGCAAATGAACTGGGTTTTGTTTCTTTCTTTTCAATGGTTATAAGCTTTATTTCCCTTATTTGCAGTATTATCTCAATTCCTTTGTTCTATACAAGTTAGTTCATGTGCATCTTCATGGCTGTGTGGGAAGTTCAGGATTTGGTCAATGTAAGCTACCGAGTGAGAAGCAAACGGTTGTTGGGCAACCTCATTAACTTGTGCAATCTAAGCATTGCTTAGTTAATAATTCTCTCTTTTCTTATGTAGCATGCATTGTTAGTTAGTGTTCCACTGTTGCATCTTGCATTCAGTAAGTAGGGTAGATTGCATTTAGGAGTTGGAAAACTGAAAATGACTAATGTGCATTCATAATTGTGGAGCTTTGTGAGTCAACATCTAAAAACCGTCTAGGTTGTTTAAAGTCTTTAGGCAATCCAGTCATACCTCTTCTACTCTCTGGTCAAGACCATCCATATTTTGGTACAAGCATCATTTGATACAAATATTAGATAATAGGTATTTTGGGTGCTCATTATTGTTTCAAATTTGTATATTATAAAGATCAAGATTACAGTGAGGGGTTATATATATATATATATATATATAAGCATTTATATATTAATAATTTAATGTGAAATTTATAACTACTTTGCTTAATGATAGCTAGTGTAATGACTATAAGATAAGATAAGATATATTTCTTAACTTTTGCAATTAATTATGGTAAGAGAAGTGTAGTAATCATGATTAGGAGAAATGGTGATGGGGTCACCACTTGATGGTTATTACTAGGGGATACCCCATAGGGCCAAAGGGGGACAAAGTGGACTACCTTTGCAATGAACCTTGATTATGTATTAAGTTATATAAAGGCATTGGATGCATTCTCATTATTAATAATTGTTCATTCCTTATTCATTAATCAAATTAATACAATTTATTCCTACGTAAGAATTGGCTTTTATTTGTAAATAATGATCCATTTCATATTAAAATGTTAATACTTTCTCATTTTAGTATATTCCTACTTAATAATATTAGAGTAAGGATGTCACCTCTTATAGTTTGACCATGAGAGTATGATTTACCACAAACAAGTGTGGTTATTGTATTGTTCGCACTATTAAGGTTAGTTTGGTGCAAGTAATACCTACAAAACATTTGTTAGAATCATAACAATAACCAATCTAGCTATACCCTCTAAATTAACCCCAACCTTAATGACGTCTCTAGATCGGGCTTCCTAACCCCTTAATTATTCCATCGTCTTCTAATGGAGTGCTCCCATTAAGGTTCTTCTTGAACGGGACATCCTCTATCCAAGGCCAATCACATATGCATTTGTTGACATCATCAGAATATTTTGGCACATCAATCTCGGGGATGTTGGTCAGATTAAAGGTTATATTAACCTCACATACCAGCATTATAGAGACGATGACAATCTATGACAATCTCAGTCATACTGGGCAAAAGGAGAATATTAGTCTAAAATATCAATATTAAAAAGATTCTTTATTCTCAAGCATGTCGGTCAGATAGAATCTCGTTGATCTCACATACTGACATTATGTCGTATCAGTCAAATGGAGATTTTCAATCTCTCATACTAACACTAGTAACGTTTAGATCAATCTCTTCTTATAAGCTATCATATTGATTTCATGGTATGTTAACAATAAAACATTATTTATCTATATTAGGAAATCCATATAAATATATGTATATAATTATTACCAAATATTCTTCCAATTATAATATAACATATTAAACACGTCAGTGAATATTTATCTACTAAATGATCCTTACGAGTGACCATACCTCTATACCTATTTGTTTGGGTTGATGCTCCCAAGTTATAAATGGTAGTCTTAACCCTTTACTTGCCTTATTTGCTCACTGATGGGAATAGGTACGATCATCTGACCTATGCGTGCTTTTTCCTCATTTATCTGATGGCCCACCTTTTCAATGTCATTGTCAACCGTGATCACTGACCTTGCCCACAACTTGATGATACGGTATTCAATATTTTCCCTTACTGTGAGGTATATTATTGTTATCTCTACACGACTTTGTTGCCGAACAAATGTGTACACAACCTTCCTCTTGTTACTTTCGGTATTGCATGTACCTTTGCTCCTACGTGCACTTTTCTTGCTTGACCCTTGGTTTTTACTTTGAGTCATACCTCCTTCCCCACATCAACTACTTTGGAGACGATATGTCCTTTATTTATTGGTGTATAAACTCTCCAATGGCGATGGGGTCCACTTTTTCCTCCAAATGTATTCAATGTCGATGTGACCCCTTTATGGCCGCTATGTTTGGGCATCCCGTGATTTGTATGTATAACGTACCAATATGCCATTTATCTTCATATTGGTCGATCTTTAACTCGTTGTGTGTGTAAGCAGTTCACTTCCACGTATTAGACTAGCTATGATTCGCCCTTTAACCTTTTGTGATGTGGGTTATAGACATAGCAACACAGGGGTCATGTCCCATTCAAATAGGGACTAGTTTAGTAATATGTTTTAAAGGTTGTACTTAGTAGTTTAGTAGTTAGACATATTTCGATACTTGTATATTAAATCAATTGGTTTAGATATGTTCATTTATTTAATCATTTAATATTTACTAGTATTTATTAGTATTAACTATTTTATTGATATTTTATTGAGACATAAATTACAGTCAACTAGCCATTCTATTCTTTAATTAGCTACATTGTTATTTTGAATTAGTATATCAATCATTATGATTTAATATTGAACTTCGTATTAGAGGGGTTATTACAATTGCCAAGCATAGTCACATGCTAGTTATGAAGGGGTTCATATGGTGACTGTTTGAATGGACAAGCTGCCCACACATCACGTCTGATAGTAGGGGCCCAAGTCACATATTTAATATAACTAATTTGCAAGTAAGGCATCATCATATATTCGGAAATGTACATTGTTCAAAACACGAAAGGAGATTGGTTTAGCTAGGTCACACTTGGAGTTTAGTTACCTAGCAGACCGTAAGTCGAGGACAAATAATAGGTCAAATCATACTCAAGAGTTGAATGGCGATCGTACCTTGGAGTAAAACATTAATTAAAGAACTAAAGAAGCCGAGGCCCGTGTCATTATAAATTGAGGATCGAGCAAGTGGAGAGATATAACCGCAGAAGGAAATTGGATTGTCCAAGTCAAACCGTATCCTACCTATCAAGTAGTCTAAAATATACTTAAGGTATGGATATTTATTGATTATTAAAAAGGTATGGATGTTCATTTTATGGATAAGAAGGATATTACTTTTAAGGTATAAATGTTTTATTAAGGAAGGCATCAAGGTTTACTTGGTATATAACTAGTATTTATATGCAAAGGTATATTTGTTCATGTATAAATATGACGTATTAAAAAAAGGTTAAGCTAAATGATTAATTATTAAGATAAAGAGAGTCCTTTTGGGAAAAGAGTGGTCTTAATAGCTTAAGATCAAGAGAGTCCCTTTGGGAAGAGAGTGATCTTAATATGGTTCTAAGGTCGGACTATTCTGTAGATTGATAAGTAGGAGATAGTTTCCACAGCAAGTCAAATTGTGATATTGCAATCAGGATTTAACTGTGTGATTTTGAGTCAAACTCATTGACCCATGTTTCATGAGTAGTGATTCAACATGAATCCATCTCTCATGAGAATAAATGGAACACTTAGCACTCATTGGATCTAGGTGATGCTCACAAGGGTGAAGCACCGAGACTTCCCGGGAGGTCACCCATCCCAGTACTACTCTAGCCTGAGCACGCTTAACTACAGAGTTTCCTGCATGGTTAAACCCAAAGCTTGCATATGTGATAAGGGCCCTAGATAGAGAATATCTCTCAAGAAGGGTTATCAATCCCGATATGGAGACATCTCTAAGGTTAGGGTTAAGATAGAGGGTAGATTAGTGAAATATAATTTATTATTTTATAATTCTAACATGGGATTTGCAAGTATTCTTATTGCAATTAATAGGGGCTTTACAATGGTATCAAACCATAATCCTGCCCTCCTGTGGATTATGTTCCATAGAAAAACCATCAATAGATTAGAAAACAATGGCCAAACCACTAGCACAAGAATTGAGAAATTTCAAGGAGCAAACTAACCAAAGATTCGAGAGCACAAATAAAATGATCCTCAAAGCTATACAAAAATCGAGCAATAATAATCAAACTTAAAGACCCAACCCTAATTCGGGATGGGAGATCTATTCTAATCATTCAGAAAATGTACCTTCAACAAAAGATTCATCTTTTCGAAACACATTTCCCTTATTCCTTCCAAGAGGGGAACCAATTATAGAAGACAAAGAACCAACCATGAATAGTGTGGAAGAAATTGCCCAAATACACGCAAGACTAGACCCACAAGTTAGGAACATTATTCCTTTAAAGGAATACTATGGGAGCAAACTATTGGAAAGTAAAAAGGAAATATTTGTTAACAAAAATCTCGAAACAAAAATTAAAATTGGTATTACTACCATGCTTTAACAGCTCAAGGGAAGAAACTGCTCAATCATGGGTTTAGAAATTGGATGCATATTTATCTTTTACCCTTATGACAAAAGAAGGTGCCATCAAATTTGCTATACTTCATTTAGGAGGACCAGCTCGTGATTGGTGGCATTATGGTCGCAAAACACTAGGCCATAAAAAAATCACTACGTATAATGAATTCACACAAAGGCTTATTAATAGATTTGATAATAAAGATTTTGGATGGTATTTCCAAGAATTAACCCACCTAAAACAAATAGGAACCGTGGGAGAATATTCACGTAAATTACTGGAATCATCTATCATGATTCCTAATCTTCCTCAAAAAAGGCTCACCCATATGTTTATGGAAGGACTTAAGGACCCTATTAAGAGCTTAGTAAAACCTCTTGAACCTCAAAACTTAAGAAGAAGTCATCAAAAAAGCTAAAAGGGTCGAGATTAATACATCTATGGAAAGGTCCAAATATCCTATGCATAAAACACCTCAGCAAAATGAGAGACCTAGAAGAGATCAAACTAGACCATGTTATATATGTAAAGAACCAAGGAGCAAAGAACACTGATGCAAAATAAGAGAAATTATACCAAAAAAACTTATGTTTTAAATGTAAGGCACCGTGGAATCATAAGCATCAATGCAAAAGAGGACAAATGAATAATATAGAAGAAACATTTGAAGAAAACACATCCAGGAAGAAGGTAAAGACCGAGGAACAAGAGCATGGGGTTTTAGTTGTTATTATACAAGAGAATGAAAATAGAACTTTTCAAATTAAGGGGACACTTAGAGGACAAAAAATAATAGCCTTAGTAGATTCAGGAGCTACACATGACTTCATTGGAAAACATACAATAACAAGAAGGAAGCTAAAAACTGAAGAATATAAGGTATTCAAAGTAGCCTTTGGGAATGGTTCCATAGACCATTGCACCACTATAGTACCACAATTGGAAATTAACCTAGGAGGTCACTCAATAAAAAGAAACTTTTATGTAACTAATATCCAAAATGATATTCTCTTAGGAATGCCATGGATAAACTCCTTAGGACGAATCATAATGGACAGTCCTACCTCAGAAATATGCTTCAAACATGAAGGGAAGGAAATTACACTCGAACGGTTACCCAATTAGTCTCTTGTAAGAAAATGGCCAAAATACTTAGTCGTAACCAAGGTGAATGGGTTACACAATGTATGGTGATGGATGTTACATCCCAAATTTTAACCTAATTTAAATTATTATAGCCGTTGAGTTGAATGGATTTTTCTTTCCTATTCCTGTGAAAAAGGTAGTTAAATATAACCATTGTATCTTATGAAATTGTTTAATTTTTAACTATGCTCCACAACGTTTCCGAGACGGGGACATCTTGAGGGACGGGAATGTGTTTCCAGTACAGGTACAAGTCGAAGCCAAAATTTGGGGAACAAGACCTTAGGGGACAGCGATTAAAAACATAGGGGATTTTTTTATATATAGAGACAGCATTCAAATATGCATATCATAACATTGATAAACCATTCACCATAGACATTATAGAAGATCAATACACGGAATATTATCAAATGGAAAATACTAACTACTTCCATTATAACAATATCACATACATATATAGCAAAAATCAAAATGCCTAAAGGCTCCAAGTATCATGCTGAAATCATAATGAAATAAAGAGAAGTCCAACTAAACTAGTTCGTAAATATTAAACACAATCTTTCCTCACTGTTCCTACTGCTCTTATGTTTTTTCTTCCTCTTAGCAAGTATGTCAAATGTAAAAATGATTAGAAGAGTTAGTGTTTTAATGGACCAAATATGGGTTGCATATTTTGATTATGTCTTTAAGACGACTAAGGGTTGCACAGAAGTAAAACCTAGAAAAAAAAATGATTTTTTGGGGCCATTTTGCCTTTACTAGATAATCTAGAAAAAAGGGGATGGCCAACAGTTTCGGGGACGGATAGGGGACGGCAAAACCGTCCCCAAAATTGCTGGCCATCCCCAAGTTTGCTACCCAAAAAAATTGGCCGTTTCGGGAATTTGCCAAAAAGGGGATGACTCAGGGGGCAACCAAAATCCGTCCCCCTGTCCCTGTTTCATCCCTAGTACCAGTACGACCCCAAAACCAAAGGAGACGTGTCCCCGTGGAACACAGATTTTTAATGATGATGGTCATTATCCATCATTTGTCATATGATGATGATAGTAGTTAGCAATTGCTTGATTTCGAAATTAAGGTTATCAACCAAATTCCTTGTTAAAAATCAATCTTATATGTTATTATGGAGTTATCATGGAACTTGGTAATATTGTGGAAAATTGTTACACGAGTGATTGCAGGAGTAGATGAAGGGGAGAAGCATTGCTTAACGGGATCTACGAAATGGGGTACTACCTTGGTCCATTTATTTGATCGACAGGTATAACCCCTATCTTCATAAGGACCTAGTGACTTGTATAGCAGGATACAATCATTGGACACGCATGAGTTATTAGATAAACATTAAAAACATTAATGATCTTACCTTAATTAAAGTACATACCTTTATTGGATTATGGTTGACTTTTTCATCACTTCATTATAATACATATTTATGTACGTGCACGTAGATATAAAAATAAAGGTGAGACCATAGTATTATTTTTTATACAAGATTTTATCTATTTAATACATACATTTAAATGCATGTACAAGAAGATAAAATAATCTTCCAGATGAAACATGTACTTAGATATACATATTTAAAAGGTATGACCTTGGATAAACATTTAATATGGTGTCATCTTGATAAAATATATTTACGAGCAAGTAAATAAATATGCTTATAAATTATCCTTTCAATTTATAACCTTCAAGTTCTTTTCCATATTTATATTTCCTTATAAGAGGCTGAATTATACACTTGGCATATGATATCGGTGACTCTAGAAGACAAATCTTTCAAGAGCCATAGAAGCCTTTGATATTTTTGAATGCCTCCTTATTTATGGAAGTCGGGGAGAGGCCAAAGATATAATCTTTTCTCATGATTTTACCTCTGCTCTCTTACACTATTTCCTTCTTATATCCTTTTGTTGCAAGTGATTCAGACCAGTCGTAATTCATATCTACTCTGAGTTCTGCATTCGAATTGCTCACGTCTAAGGAACCGACTATTTAGAATCAAGCCAAGGCTCGTGTCTTCTTTTTTAGACCACATTATGTGGTCAGCCTTCCATTTTCAGATTGCTATTGTTTTTAAATTGTTTTCATATTTACAGCAAAAAGGAATGTGTCCATGAATATTCCATACATTACTTCTGAATTGCAAATCGAATGGATAATCAATAGTCCAAGCTCTCTATGTTGAGTCAAGACCAAATGTGCATGACATGTTCATACATCTTTGTTTTGCTGAAGTATATCCAAATCAAAATGTATTTCCTTGCAAGCTCATCAAGATCATTTCTCTAATATTTGATATTCTGAAATTTGCAATATTCTTCCCCAGCTGGGGCTCAGCAAAAGAGTTGGATTTCTCTAAGATTTTAAACACCTAGGACTCACCCAGCTATGTGACCAAGGAAGAGGGTGAAGAGGTGAGAGAGAAATCTGCAATAACATGAAAACGGAATCAGATGTGACATAACAAATTTATATAATTTTTAAAAAGGAATCATATGATAGCTCATGCATGTCCATTTATATTGTTCCTATTGACAAGTCAAGCAGTGGTGTGATCGGGTAATAGAAACCTATCCATAAACCTTGGCCAAGGTCGTTAAAGGCATACTTGCCTTCTTAAGATCACATGATGTCGGTAGTGCCAGTAATTCAAACATGTCTGTCCATAACTGTGCAGACATTCTAAACACCGGTATTGCTCAGGTGGCTAGACTAGTAGTACCCCAAGCCTGATCTCAACGTAGGGAGGGCCTTTCTTTTCAAAATATTGTGTGGGGATGGATATGTTCCACGATTGGGAGGTTGAGCCCAAGTCAATGCTTCTTCTCTTACTCAAAAGTCGAGGCTTGCACAACCAATTAAAGACTCACCAGCTACTTTTAGCATGTTCTTTCTATATCCCTGCTATGCTTTTGTTTCCTCTTACATTATAGTAAAATGACAGTAATCTACTTTACTTGTTTACAAGGAATGATTAGGAAATGGTTATTTCAGTTAATCGTTATATCAGTTAATCATAATTTCAGTTAATCGTAATTTCAGTTAATCGTTATTTAGTTGATATCTCATGAAATGGATTATAAGATGTTATGTTTCGAAAGTTAGTTGAAGTATTATTTTCATTTCTACTTAAAAACAGATGTTAATTATTTTCTTTTTCTGTTAAGAAAATTCATTTGTTACAATGGATAAGTCTAATCCTCAAGGGCAAAACATTCATGTGGATATCAAACCAATATTGAGAAGATACAAAAAGGTCTTTGAAGAAACTCCCCCAACCCTCCCCTCAAAGAAAGGTTTTGAACATTCTATAGAATTAGGAGCAAAACCAGCGATATAACTACTCCATATCGGCACCCCAGGAAATTTAAAGAAGAAATAAAAAAGACAATTCAAGAGTTACTGGAAATGGGACATATCCAACCTAGTAGTAGTCCATTTGCTCTTATGTAGTGTTAGTCAAAAAGAAAGATGGCACCATGAGGATGTGTATTGACTACAGAGCCCTAAATAAGAAGACCACAAAAAACAAGTATCCTATCCCAAGGATTGATGAATTAATGGACGAATTACACGGGGCATGTTACTTTTCAAATATTGATCTACAATTCTGATACCATTAGATAAGAATGAGGAAGGAAGATATTCAAAAAATTGCCTTTAGATGCCACTATGGACATTTTGAGGTTTTAGTTCTTCCATTTGGCCTCACCAATGCACCAGCAACTTTCCAATCTTGTATGAACCACATCTTTCGACAACAACTAAGGAAATTTCTACTCGTATTCTTTAATGATATAATTATTTATAGTAAACCATGGGAAGAACATCTGCAAAATATTGAAGAGGTTTTGAGAATTTTGGAGCCAGAATCACTATATACCTAAATTTCAAAATGTGGATTCAGATCAGAAGAGATTATATACTTCAGACACTAAATCAGTGCAAAAGAGGTAAGTGTATATGATGAAAAAATCAAAGCTATCAAGGAATGGCTAAGACCTAGAACCTTAACCCAACTCAGGGTGTTCGTCGATTTATGCAGCTACTATCAACATTTTGTAAAAAGGTCCTCTAAAATATCATCCCCCCCACAGATTTAACAAAGAAAGGAGCAATCTCATGGAATGATATATCCCAACAAGCTTTTGAAAAACTCAAAGGAACCATGTGTTCTTGTCTCGTTTTGGCTATTTTCACCAAACCTTTTAAGCTACAATGTGATGCATCAGGAGGAGTCAGAGCAGTACTCATGCAAGGGAGACACCCAATAGCCTTTGAAAGTCATAAGCTCACAGAGGAAGAAAAACATTACTCAATATATGATAAGGAAATGTTAGCTATCATGCATGCCTTAGCAAAGTTCTAAAAGTACTTAGTTTGTGGAATATTCATTGTGAAGATGGATCATAACAACTTAAGATTCATCTTAAACCAAAAAGATCTTAATGATAGACAACAAAAGTGGGTTAGCCAAATCCAAGCCTACGATTTTGATATAGAATATATTAAAGAAGTTAATAACGAGGTTGTCAATGCTCTTTCAAGAAGACTCCATATTAATAATATCACAAGAATCTCCAAGAATTGGAGGGGAGACATCATAGCAAAATATGCCAAGGATCCCCAAGCACAACAAATATTAGAAGGTAAATTACCAAATGAAGATTTCAAAGTTTGGGATGACATAATCCTCTACAAAGGAAGAATTTACTTAACTCCACAATCAAAATTTAAAGGCAAAATATTAAAGAAGTGTCATGACAACCCGATAGCAAGTCATCAAGGATACTATAAAACATACAAGCA
Organism: Cupressus sempervirens; assembly: GCA_028749045.1. Lineage (NCBI taxonomy): Eukaryota > Viridiplantae > Streptophyta > Pinopsida > Cupressales > Cupressaceae > Cupressus > Cupressus sempervirens. Next base: position 658,188,403 of record CM053792.1, on the reverse strand, counting down.
CATTAGAAAGAAATACTCTTGGAAGGGATTAAAGAGGGATGTACTAAAATATGTACAAGAATGCATGACTTGTCAACGAAATAAGGTAGAATTGAAACATCTTGCAGGATTACTACAACCATTACCCATTCCAAGCCAAAAATACAAAAGCATATCAATGGATTTCATAACAAGACTTCCAAAGGTCCAAGGAAAAGATAGCATATTTGTAGTCATAGATAGACTTACAAAGTATGCACACTTTTTTGCCATCTCTACAAAATACAAGGCACGCCAAGTAGCTGAATTATTCTTCAAAGAGGTTTTTCGACTCTTTGGGCTCCCTCAAAATATTGTAAGCAAGAGAGATAGAGAATTTCTCAACAAGTTTTGGCAAGAACTCTTTCGCTTAGCAGGTACAACCTTGACTCCTAGCACAAGTCAGTAAGTGGTTGGAAAGATATGTAAGGAACTATGTTACAGGACAGCAAAATGCCTAGATTAAGTGGTTGCACTTAGGAGAGTATTGCCATAATACTACTCACCGTATGTCAATACAAATGAGATCATTTAGGGCACACTACGGATATGAAGCTACATCCTTTGGGAACCTAATTACCCAAGAAAGTTTACTACCAAGTGCACAAGATTTTGTAAAGCAAAGTGTGGACATCATCAAAACCTTAAAGGAGAATTTGTATCAAGCACAAAATCAACAAAAAATATATGCAGAGAAGAAACGAACAGAGAGAGTTTTTACAGTTGGGGACTTAGTATTTTTACAATTGCAGCCATACAAACAATCATCAATTAAGAAAAATGGTGCAGAAAAACTGAAGCCACCATTCTACGGACCATATAAAGTACTAGTGCCCATCCCCACTCGCAAACCAGTGCCAGTTCCCATCTACTCGTAACTTTGATTATTCAATATCACTAGGAAACAGCTAGGCAAATTTAGAATGAGAGGCTTAAAACAAGACCATGAACGCAGATATACAAGGAAAGTCTCAGAACATTATTTTTAAACAAATAGCACAATTGAGAATTTGTAGGGAGGCAATGTAGCAAAAAAAAAATCGGGATGTGATTAGTGACTACGCTAAAAGGCAAGCAAAAATGCATGCAAACAAATAACAAGCACAGGAGAAGCAGTGATGGAACTGCATAAGCAGAAGAATCACATAATGTAAATACATAAGACTTGAGGGTAATTATTGTAGTTAACTATGATATACGATTCAATGAATTCCTTCATTCACCTCAATTTTGACATCCATATCCACAGTAATTCTGAAATGAGCTCTCCGCCATTAGAACGTAATTCTATATCATCCACTGACAGACTCTCTTTTAAGAAAAAACCAACTGTGCTCAACCTGTGTGTAGTTTACCATTGCCTAATTGTTTTGTAATTTTATCCAATTCTCTATGCAAAACACTGGATAATTCAATGGCACTATTTAAGTCATGAAAATCCAGGCTCCAGACAGGTACTTAACAAAAATAATCAACTTCTAACTCCTGCAAAGGCTTCCTATCCTGCAGAATTAATCTAGTTATTGGTTTGCATGGACCAAGCCACAAAGGAAAAGCCTATATTTACAGATAAGAATAAATATTAGTACTAATTATGAATGGGCTGAGCCAAAAATAAAAAGTATTAGTAAAAGAACATTTCAAATCCTCTTTCTATTTGTCTGCATCGGAACACCTATATCTCACTTTATAAAATTACTATTCATTAAATGAAAATAACCAAATGAATACTTACTTCTCTGTCAATTCTATAGCATCATGTGTGATTTCAAAATTTTCAGCTGCCGATGTTTCACTTTCCACATTATTGGTGATTGGTAATTGAGAACATCTCTCTAATAGACAGCCATTTCCTACTTTCTGTCAAAATAACATGAATAGAAAGGAGCTATAGTTCAGGAATTGAAGCGCTTGAACAAGTTCCCTTCTTTGAATATTACCACATATATAACTAGATAATATCAGTGATATAATATCAACAAAAATTCACCAAAGCACCTCCTTTAGCTATCATTTTCAACATTCATTTAGAAAACTATATGATACTTTCCTATTAACAGATAATAAAAACATGTAATAATCTGTGATATTTGCTATCAGAATTCAACTGTAGTCTTTTAAGTCAGACTCATTGACCCATTGCTCATGAAACATGGGTCAATGAGTTTGATTTGAAAGACTATACAGTTGAATCCTGATGGCAATATCACAATTTGACTGGCTGTGGAAAATATCTCCTACTTATCAATGTAATAATCTATTTAGTGTTTTCCATATGCTGAAAGAAAAACATGAAACAGTCATCCCTGCTTTCAATAAAAACTGCTTAAACAGAAGAAGACCAGATAATAAAAGAAAATCAACAATGATGCTTAACATTCTGCACATTTTGATATGGCATTACGTTCTCAAAAGAAGGGATCTAAAGGCAAAGCATGACTGGTCTTTTTGGCCTGTTGTACTTTTTTTGTCCCCTGGCTTTTGGCCTGTTGTATTTTGTTGTGTATCATGGTTGGGGACTTTTTTCCCTCATCTTCTTTGGGTTTTAGGAGCCTAGACAAAACCCGTGTTGGTGGCTGTTATGTTGCCACTTTGGTCACCTTTTGTTTGGTGATTTGTTGTTCTGGCCTTTTGTTTCGCCGTTGTCCTTTGGCTGGGCTTTAATTGCTTATTTTCAGCCTTTTGTATTATTTCAAACTTGGGTTTCAGGATCCCTGTAAAACTTGTTTATCTAATCAAAAACATTCTGCACATTTTTCCTTTGTAATTAGATAAATGATTTCTCATATGTTACCATTTTCAATCTTATTTAGCTAAGTTGCTGGTTTGGGTAGCACGGGCACAGGTACAAGAACCTGGCATGTGGATACAGGCAAAAAATATTTGGGGTTTTGATACATAGGTTCACGTACATGTGTGTGTCTGTATAATTATAAAAATATATATACAAAAAATTTAAAGATATATATAGAATTAGAAAAACTAAATCATTTGATAATATACTTCATTATTGATCAATGCCAAATGCCAAAGATAAATATTACATGCAAATTGATATTTCAGAATTTCAATATATCATATATCAATATGTCTAGGTTCACAATTCAAATGAAAATCATTACAATTACAAAATTAACAATCAAAAATAGTAATTGTCTTCTATATTCAATGCAGTTCATCAATCATCAAAAGGATTATCAAAAAAATAAAACTCTTAATCAATTGCATTTTCAACTGCGGCAAGTTCAAGATCACTTGAAACCAAAGCAGTGCCACTCGCATTAGATGCACCGTGTGTAGGTATGTCCTCAACATCATCACCCATAGTGACTCTAGCAAGATCTTTAATGGTTGCATCCAAGTTGGTACTCAAGGGCTACATCCCAAAGCTTCACCACCCCATCCTTGAATTGGAATGAATCTAAACCACGTCTTTTACTCTTCTTACAGCCAAGCAGTTACGCTTCACTAAGTGGATAAAGGAGTATGTATTCCAATTCTATTGAATGAAATGGTAACTTGCAACCTATTGAAATTAAATAGAAAACTAATAACATTTAAAACAAAAATTAAAGATTGCAACCTATTGAAATTGGAGAGAAAACTAACATAAAAGACACATTAAAGAATGTTAATTACTAAATGATATTAAAAAAATGCTTGTAACAAGATCTTGATTGCAAGAGGTTAGTGGTACATATAATCTTGATTGTAGAGGTACCACCATGTAGCAGCATCCACTGTGGATTGGTCATTAACAACACAAGGAGTGTGACATAAACAAACCAAATTCTTTACTAACATTTTGCTCCACTTCTAGATCTTGGAAGAGTCTACTAAATGCCCACTTGTATTCATTAGCCATTTCAAAATCTCTATATGGTGGTAACCTCCCCGGCATAGGAACTACATAGTTCATAATACCTCAGAGATGGTGCACATGCAAGGAGGTGTAATGGTATGGTCATTTCATTCCAACAATGAAGAATGATTGGTTCCACCCTTTGAGAGAGGTTTCTTCAGGGTCATTCTCTTTTTTTATGTATTGCCACTTTTACTTTCTCTATCATCGTGTACATGACATCATAAACATCCCCTAAACATGGTGTATCCATATCAGTTAAATGAAACACAGTCATGATAGGCTTGGTGAATTCCAATACATAATCCACATGAGCCCACCAATTGTCATCCAAGATCGATAACTTTACTTTTTGGGTCGTCTCTGAATTTGATTGTTTCCATAAACCCCATTGGTTGCTAACAACCATTTGACCCAACACCTCTTGCACCTTCAAAAGTCATCTCATAACAATATTATTATATGCAAATAGACTATCAACAACCTAGGATCATGACAATAATAAGTTGATAACACATTGAAAGACAATTATAAATGCATATACATATTGAATGAGCAATAAATATAATTTTTAAAAAAATAAAGTATAAAGTATATACTTCCAACAATTTCAATCTCGAGAAAGTTCTGAAAATTACTTGTGGCATTCAGTGGTTTGTCACAAACATATGGATCTCCTCACTGTCTTGGTATATCTCTTTCACCCACTCTATTTGAGTGCCAATAGTTTGCATCACCAAGTTCAAAGAGTTTACAGTACGTAGTGTTCAGGAAATATGCTCATATCTTGCCTCAATCAAAGCACCTACACCCCTACAATTTTTGTATTGTTCACAATGACTTTGGTCACATTCGCATGACCCACCCACCATCTCTATGGATTTAGTGAGGATCATATGCACTCTACAGCTTTGACTTGCCCCTTTGGGGACACTATAATGACATTTATCAATGTACGGTTTTTGCAATCTTTCCATCCATCGAAAACAATAGAAACTCTTGATTCAACCCAAGAATCTCTAATTGGTTTTAGTGAGGCCTCTATAAAATTATTTTCACACCCAAGACATGTGAAACCAAGAGGTACACTATTGATTGTCAACACCATCTACCGCCAATATGGCGATCTCACCAAGTTGAATGGAAGACCATTGGCATAGGTACTGTTAACCAAAAATGCCTCCAGCCAAAATTTGAATTCAAAAGTCTAAGCATACGCCAACGTTCATATATTTGAAAATTCAAATATTAGGGCAAGTGAGAATACTTTGGTTATGTGCGTTATATCCTAAGTCCCAAGGTTAAATCATGTTTTAATATCTTTGTGGCCTCACATTTTCCCAACAGTCAAATCTTCCCAGATTGACGAGCATCGCTTTGTCACCATGCAGAAAAATACGGACTTTATTTCATGCGACAACGCGACAGTGTGACACACGTCTAGGTGGGACCTTTATTCTTCTTTAGTCAACACAAGTCACCAACAAGTTTTCCTTCGCCATCCGATCTTTCTAGATCTATGGCCGTCGTCTCGTTGCCTTAGGAAGTTACAAGGGTTTTATGGAAGGTGACAAAGTGACAATGACACGTGGACCAGGTGATATCATTCCTTTGACGGGCCAAAAAAGTAAAGACTTATCATGAGGTGGAGCAATGTCAGACAAGTTGGTGCACGGACAAGTTCTAATTGGTTCGAATTCTAACAATGGTCGATAGATTTGTCGCATATTCCTAGGCCATCAGATGAGAGAAGATCAATGTCTCTCCTCATGTCGCTATGGGAAAATGATTGATCTTTAGTTATAGTGACATGGCAATGTCCTGACACGTGTCCTTGGTGGGCCCCATTTCTTCAGATTGCAAGAGGTGAAAGGTTGAAGCTACTATAATACAACCAAGTTCCCATGTTACGATCTTCCGATCCAGCGTAAGGTCGCGGAGTTAATTGTCAAAGCCACTGATGTTATGATATTCAACTATAGTAACATCGTAGAAATGTATGGTTGCAAGAGATGCTAAGAAGGGTTATGATCTTACGATATGTGGTTGTCGTAAGATCGTAGGTGCAGCTGAGGAGGTCTTCCGAAGACACGAAAATAAAGGATTTGTCGTAGCATCGTGGCAATTGTAAGATCATAAAGAGACTTCAACGGAGGCCCGATATTAAGATAGGTTGACGATCGTAGGATCGTAGAGCCTTGGTTGACCATGATAAAGGTTTTTCACTTGTCTAAGCTGGAAAAGAAAAGGGTCTTCGACCAATAGAATTGCAGGAAAGGTACATGAATGAATGTTGAATATGATTGACCTACTGATACATCCGACTTGGTGTGTTGATAGCAAGGAAGAAATGACTTTTTAATGGCGGATCGGATTTTTGATCATCTACAGATTACTTTTAGCATTCCCATTTCTAGTAAATGCAAAAGGAGCATGCACTCATCACTTGATTATCCATCTACCTAATAATGCATTAATGACCACCGCTTTTGTCTTCTCAGGATCGTTCTTTTGGCAAAAGATTGGATTTTCTCATATCTGGGTCTTCTCCAAAATCAGATTTTCTCGATCTTTATGGTTATCTTAATGATGGTAGTTCTGCCTTGGCTTCCAATAGAAGTTTCTTAGTCATGCTTCAACTATAAAAGCATTTTTTGTACCCTTTTGAAGGGTTGATCTTTCTTTGATTCTCTAGTAGTGCTTCCCATGCATACTACTGTAATTTCTCATGCCTCTGAGCCATTGTAATTCTTTATTGTATCTCTTTCAGCCATTAACACAATGTCCAAGACTCTTTTGCTTCTGGTTAATGTTCTTGTCCATATTCTGCAATTTGCATGATTGTATCTATTTTGGCATTTGAATGATATAAAGTGAAGTCTCTTCCTATAGCATTTTTTTGTTGTCTGATCTACATGTGATTGTTGGATTAAACAAAGTCTGAATCTGTATTCCTTGAGGTTATAACTGGTTAATCGTGCATTTATGGGCAGAGATAAGATCAAACACCCTATTTTGGTACATCACCTCTTTAGAATAGATTAGGTAGTTAATTTCATGTATTCCTTCTCCCTTTTCTCTTCAAGAATGGTTTAAGTGCATCTTAATAGTAGAGGAAGCCGGCCTTCTCCGAAGACTCAACCTCATAGTTCCAGTCCCACAGCTTGGAGGTTGTTTCCATGTTTCACAAAGTTGTCCTTAGGTAAAAATCTTGGACAAGGGTGCAAGCTTTTGTGACAACAGGTACAACATGCAATTTTTTGTTCAGCAAAATCTCTTAATTCCATTTAAATGCCTTCTCCAAGGAACCTCTTTTGTGAGTGGGAATTTCTACTTCATCTTCGACTTTCATAGGGGGTCCATGCAAGAATAGATGTTGGCAGGTTGCTACTGTACAGTGGGTAAATTCATTACTTTTTTCTTTGCAAAAGGATAAGCTCTTTTTTTTCTCATAGGAGTTTTGCTATTTAGTAGCAGACAGCCCCTTCCAATTGAGCCTGCACAAATTTCAATCCCTTTCCCAGAAGGACCCATAAAGTGAAGTTTAACTGAATGAGACAAAATTACACATTTAAATACATCATTGCCCTTTGGAAGTTGTTCAGTCTTCGTGGCGTGTCTCATAAAGGCGATCCTTTATCAATTTTAAATATTTTATTTCCTTGCCCACCTACTCAACTTTGAGTACTGACCACTCTTGCAATCTAATGTTTTATTGTTATAAGAAATTAAATAACTTTAAATGAGAAAAATCCCAATAGATACAAGCATACAAGTCCAAAAGGAAGACGCAAAACATTATAACAAAGAGTTAAAGTTGTTATTTTTTTTTAATTAGAAATAAACTTGATAGCAAATAATCTACAAATCAATAGATACCATAACCTGCCATTCGTAGCACAAGTGGGTCTGATCTGATTCGAAACTCAACAGGCGCAGAGGATTATTTCTGTCGCTTCTACTACAAGGCTGCCACTGGTGCTTTTACTCTTGTCAGGGTGGTTGTGTTCTGCAAGTGTGAAATACTGTACATCCCCGATGATTTGATGGTGCAAAACAAATTGTGCAAAGACTGGTTTCATCCAGCATGCATGAATCCTAATATAGAAAAGGCAAAAGCTATGGAGTATTTCTTTTGTCCAGATTGTTCAAATGGTGACAAGAATCAAGAAAACTGTGCCAAAGACTTTTTCAGTTGCAAAGAAGCGCAGGTGTTCATTCTCATAGTGTTGGTGATACATAGCTTCTATCATGTGAAGACTCAGGAAAGAGTTTTTGTTAAGTCAAGATGCAGTGGCATCGTGTTTCTACCAAGTCTGCAGTCTTTCTCAACGTCTTCTATTAATCCCTTTCTGATCAATTTTTTCTTTGGATCTGTTGATCCTTCTTTGTTCTCTATTTGAAGTAGGGCTCGAGAGTCTTCTAAATTCATTGGGTCGTCCTTGCATGAGGAGACATTATGAAGTAACTTTTCTTTCTATACGTGTTTCATGCTTGAAGATCTCATCACCAAATTTGAGAATTTTTATTTGAAGAGGAAAGTCTTAAGAGTCAGTAAAAGTCCCATATGTATTGCAATCACTCACTGGCTCCTGTTAGTTTATTTAAAATTCCCTTATGGTTCACAGCTCTCTGACTGCTGCTCAAGCACTTGGATATTATCTTTTTATTCAATATGTTTGTTTGGTTGAATATGATCTCCTTCATTTCGTTTGATATCTTTCATTCTCCAAAGTGCATAATATTTGTCATTGGGGACTTCATGAATGAACACACCTATTGAGATAAGAGGTAACCTTTTATAATGATGTGTCTTTCGCTAACAAAGAAAACCTTCAACCTTGATCGCTACTTTAACAATTATTATGATTGTTGTTCTTAATGAATGGTTCGGTGGCTTTCATAATATAATCACTGCACATTACTATATCACTGCAGCCTTAAGTTTATTTCTGTACATTAATTTGCCATTGCTGCTTGCTACTTACATCTGCTTATATGCCTGCTATTACATCAACAATGATATTTCATTCCCTTCATATATCCCCCTTCATATGAACTCTCCTTCCTTTTATATCTTATGTTGAGGGAATCACAACTCTTCACTGCATGCATCTTTGACCTTTCATTACTTGTAATTACATTTTATTTTATTTTATTTTTAAAATTTTATTTAATTATTATTTATTATTAAATCTTATTTCAGAAGGGGAGATTACAAATATGTTCAATAACTAGCTTAGTTCATCAAAACACCACCATATGCCCGCTATAAAAATCAATATATAATTGCTTAGACAAGAAATTTTATTTAGGATGTAGGCAACACGTCATTTCTAAGATTATGGGATTCTTGTATCAAAGAAAATTTGATTCATAAAAAGGCCATAATAAATGTATAAACTACAATTAGTTATTATATAATATTATAAAAGAAAGCGAATTTTGGTCTGAATCACTGATAATTTTTGGTTCCCTATTTTTTCAATTAGTTAATTGAATCTTCTGTCATTCAGTTGTAGGTTTGTGTTATTTCATAATTATAAACCTTTATATTGCTAAATTGTATTTCCTAATTGTAAAACAACGATTTATTGAGAGGAGAAAGACAATATCCCACGTGCACAAAGGGACTGAGCCTTGAAAAGAAGTAACTATAAACCCTTATACTTCAGAAAAGTTTTTATGCTTTTAACGGAAAAGGTTTTCACAGAAGTCCACACATAGGGCAAGAGAAGTGATGAAACTATTCTCTGTGACCATTTAGACCTAAATCAGCATCTGTGCACCATAACTATCTGGGAGAATTCTCTTCCGACTACAGCATGATCTATTTTGCAGTAATAATATGGTCACATCTTATTTCCAATTTCAGAATTGTTAAAAATGCTTAACCTAACTTAGTTCTTCCATAAATATCATTCTTTCCGGTCTTCAAAATGTACATTTGTCCAAAATGATTTTGTTTTCAAAAACACCCTGCTTTCCAATCTTCAAAAAAAACTTGTGTTCAAGATGAATTCTTTCAAAAATACTCTAGTTTCCAGATTTGGAAAAAAAAAAAAAAAAGACAAGATTGAAATTCAAATTTCTTTTTAGCTCAAATTTTCAGAAGCTTCATATTTCGCATTTGTGAGTGTCATAGTTTAGATTCTAAAGCAGCGTTAGAATTTGAGAACTCCTGGGTTTCCATGTAAAAGTGTCAGGTTTACAGCAGTTAAAGCGGGCTTAATTAGGGCTTTAAACAAGATGGAGATGTCACTGTTCATTACAATTTCAAAAACCAACTGATTCAATCCAGAAGCTTATCATCAGCAACTGTTTCATCTGACAAGATTGAGGTGGAAACAAAGCAAACCTTTTATTGGCTAATCAATTTGTACGCAGTAAAGTACCCAAATAAAACTACAAGACAAACAAGAAGAAGAAGAAGTGAGAACAACCTGTTCAGAAGCTCTTTCACTGCCCGTAATGTCACCAATGACCTGCTGTCCATCTTTCTCAGCAAGCTCAGTCGCCGCACCACCCATGTTTCTTGCAGCATCTACACCAGACCCAACCAGCTGATCCCCATTTGTTTCAGCAGTTTCAGGCACTATATGAGCTAATAATGCTGTTTCTGCTTTACTACAAAACATGTCATTTCCTCTGGGCTTTAATTGCACATCTGATGAAGAATCACAATCACCAGTAGGCCTGTTCTTTTCCGTGCTTTTTTCCTCCATGCCAAAAGCACTAGCACAGTCCTCCTTTAACGTTACATTAGATTCAGAAAATTCCTCGCATTTACCAGCTTCAACCCTAGAATTTTTTCCCGAATCAAACCCTGAATTATCTAATCCTACACCTACATCCCTACCTAGGCCTTCGGACATCTTCATTCGATCAGAACTGAAACCATCTGACTCTGCGGATATATCCCTAATTGAGTCGTCAGCCATCTTCATTCTCTTTGAACTAGAACCATCAAAGCACTGCCCTCTCTCTATCGATATATTATTTTCCATAACAAAATCTTTATCCTGTATTTGTTTATTTCCTTCCAATTTATAAACCTCGCTCGTCACAGCCGTCTCCTGCCCTGAATTCTTCATAGGTTTGCCACCGATCTCACAAATTTCTGTCTGTTGAGGTATCTGAGAAAGCTGCTCCGATTGAGGAAGTGACCCAAACTGGAACAGAATGCTGCCATCCGGAAGCTCTGCCAAAAGCTGCGCATATAAGATACAGTTGCCGTAACAGAAAATTAAAATTACGACGAAAAGTCCAACTGCATGCAATCGACAGAAAAACTCCATCTCTGAACAGTATTATATTAAATACAACCCATTTCACAAGGAAGGAAAACTAATCTATGTTTTTAATTTCCTCCGTGTCCGAAAGCCATAGGAGCGACTGATTAAATTAAAGGATAACTAACCACAACGAATTGACTCCAAAGACGAGATAAACCAATTTAAATAGTAACTTTTAAAGACCACCGGTTTCACCAAAACGAGAAGAAACAGAACCATTTCAAAACTTCTGAATGGCCGATTAGTTGCATGTCCTAACGGCCAAAAAAACAAATGACTACACAAAATAAATAAATATCCAAATTTGGATAAATCACTTGTCCCTTATAAAACTTACACGCTTCCGAACACGCTTTCCAGTGCAGAACACTGATTCTAAGGCTAAGATTGAAAAAAGAAAGTGCCTGTTGACCTGGTGCATTACTATTCTGAGAACAAAACCTAATTCTAGAGAATTCCTTCCAGTGCAGAACATTAATTCTAAGGCTAAGATTGAAAAAAGAAAGTGCCTGTTGACCTGGTGCATTACTATTCTGAGAACAAAACCTAATTCTAGAGAATTCCTTCCAGTGCAGAACATTAATTCTAAGGCTAAGATTGAAAAAAGAAAGTGCCTGTTGACCTTATGCATTACTATTCTAAGAACAAAACCTAATTCTAGAGAATTTTACTTACCTGTAGTAGAAATTATCCCAAAATCAGATTGACTAGAACAAGAAGCCGTAAATGTCGAGCTTCTAATCCGAGGTGAAATAAAACGGCGGCATTGCTTCCTTTGCGAGTGAAATACAGGCTTTATTGAACCCGAAATTTTGAAGCTTCTGCCGCAAATAAATGAAGCTCTATACCCGTTTAAGCAGGACAACATTATACGGCAATCCGGAAATTTTCCTACAGCATGCGCCATTATAAATAGATCTGATTAAAATATTCAAGGCTTTATCCAGTGCCATGGTTATACGCATGAAAACAAAATTTTAAAAACAAATTATCTGAAAAAGTCGATTCTGAAATGTCCTACTGTAAGTTATTATTAAAATAAATGTGGCTTGTCTTCTATGCCTTGCTTTTTCTTCAGTATTGTGAAGCTAAAACACCGTTTTGACATGGAGCTTTATGTTTCACCGCTTGAAAATACCATGCTTCAGAAAAAATCTTACTGAAGTCGAAAGTTTTTATTCAGTGACGGTGATGATTACGGGGTTAATTAGGCTTATCGTTCTTCCTACGCAAAAGAGATAAAATGGAAGATTCGAGTACTTCTGTAAGACGAGGCAGTTCATGGGACCAAGAGTTATGAGTTCGCATTTTGTTCAATGCAAATGGGTAATTAAATTAACCGATAGCATTTGGAGAATTTTTTTTACAATGTATATGTGTTTGTTACAGTCATAATTTAATACATTATTTTAAAATCTTTAAAAATTAAATTATTTCAGTTTTTATTGGCTGAGAATAAAAATAATAAGGAAAAAATATTTTTAATTACAAATAAATTGATAAATTATATTAGTTTTATACATCTTATTAAAATAATTTTCTAACATTGTTTGTAGCAATGAATTTAATGCATCATTAATACCAATTTACTTTTTCATGTGTGAGTTTTACAAGTTATGTCATTTTTTTTTGTACTTTAACCATAAATTTTCACGTAAGATGCAACAGCCACATGAGCTCTTTTTAGTTGTCATTTTTACAAATCCTCCTTAGAATATTATTGTAAGTCTAGATAATTGTATTGTGAGGTTTTTTTTTTTTAATCATGACAGAGCGTCGAGTTCAAAATGTAAGTATTCTAAGTTCTATCTCTTTTATTCAAGTGTTTCCTAACTAGCCTTAATTCTTGGGTAGTCTGATAGCCTTGCAACTAGATATCATTCCTTTTAAGTGACTTAAGCACCAATTTTTTTTTAATTTGTAGGATATGCAACAACCCTAGAAGCTCCTATAGAGTCGTTCCTCTTTCTTTTAACTCATATTTTGCTTCTTTTACTTTAATCTTCTAGTTGTTTGTTTCCATCAATGGGTGTTGTGACTTCTCGTTTCAAACTAGTAAAGCTTTTAGGGTTTGAAGTTCATATGAGTTTGAAGCTTTAATTTGAGATAGTAGGTTTTGTGATTTCTAGATTTTCCCCACAAACTCTTGGGACTATTATTAGGTGAAAATTTCTTGCTTAGATCATTGTGGGCTCCTACTCATTTATCTTCCTTATATACTTTTGTCTTTGCTTATTTTATAAGCAACAAGCGATTAGGGTTCTTGGATGATGAGATATCATGAAATATTGGTAAGGATTTATATTGCTATTACTATTTGTTCCAATAGCTTCCACAATTTATCTCTTCTTAATTTTGCCATGATTGTTTTAGATTTCCTGGAGCAATGTTCATTTTGTAATGGACAAGGACCACAATTCATGAGCTACATAAAAAGAGCAAGTCAAATATGTTGAATTGGCTAAAGGATTTCAAGGTTGGGTTGACATTTCTCAAGGTAGCTAATGTTGTAAGTGTTGAACCTTTGGTTTTGATATTTGTCATTATGGCCTATTCAAAATTATTCTTCATTATGGATAATGTATTTTTTATTGGTTCATTAGTTGCTATAGGAGGTTGAACTTCATGTGCCACAAGTGACGAGAACTATACTTTGGTAATGGAAAGCTATAGAACTAAGTTGATTATATGCATCTTTTGTTTACTAGAAGTTATCAACATATATTCAAAACAAATGATTTGCTACATTGAAGTTTTTAAGATATGGTTCTATTAAAGAAAATTATTTATTTGATTTTAGTTAGTTGAAATAAAATGTTTACACCAATTCCTATGTGAAGTATATCGGTTTAATATTGATTTGAAGACTCTTTAGATTAACTAAAGCTTTTGGATTTTTTAATACAAGTGCATGAGGGATTAATTTTAGAGTTGGAATCGGTGCTCATAATAAGATTAAACTAGTTCAAATATATTTCCTTTGAACATTATGATATCAATTTGATAATGTTCTTTTTGCAATGAGAAACTCTAAAGTTTTCAAAAGGAAAGATGATAGTTGTCTAATGATATCAAATTTGTACAAATTCTCCTTAAACCAATCACAAAGTTTTAATAAAAGTTTGATTAAATAAAAGGTTGATTACTTAAAACTACAGTTGGTTTTTTTATTAGTCTTTAACCAATAGTGACAATAAATAGTTTCACAAATATGTACAATGTCAAAACTTATTTGGAAGTTTTCAAACATGTGTTAATGATTAGTTTTGAAAAAATAATTTGGTAAGTATGCGCATAAATAAAGTATAGCAAAATCTATTTTAAGCCAAAATTTAGATGCCAAAAAACTAATGGTTACAAAGAAAATAGCAATGATCAAGTTTATCATTTGGAAAAATATGGATTAGTTATCAAAAATTGATTCCATAAGATTGCTTTTGTCTATAAAAAAATCGATGTGTGTTGTTTGAGTATGTCTTGTTTTTCTGGCATAAAATAGAGAGATCAAAACCTTAGTATTGAAGTTTAATAAAATGAAGATGTTTAGATGATTCAAAGAGCGCATAAAGAGATAATGTAATCAGTCAAAAGAGAAGATGGATTTGAAAGTCTTGTGATTACAGATATATATAGAGAATGTAAGGTATACTTTAAACTAGTTTTGTTTTGAAATTATTCTTAAATTTGTCTCTCTCTATCAAGATCAAATTTTAGTTTAGAAGATTGTTTGAAAGGAATTTTTTTTGTGTGTGTGTGTGTGTAAATGTTCTTGATACATAACTTGTTAATCCAATTTTGATAAATGGTTTCTATTATAATAGATTAACCCTCTAATTGAAATTATTCTCAAATTTGGTCAAGGGAAGTGGGTGCTTCTTTGTATTCATGAAGTCGATACTTTAGGAGCAAGGGATGGGTGTTCCTTGGGGTTAGTACTCTTAAACTGAAAAGGGTGTTGGTGCTTACCAGAGTTGTAACTCTAAATCACTTTCCCAAGAGGCCAATAAAAGGTCAAGATTCAAAGTAAATTTTCACTCTATGAGGTTTTCCACTATAAATACTTGTGTTAGTCTTTTCATGGTGTATTTATCTTAATTGTTGCACATTCTCACTGTATGCTTTTGAATTGGGAAAAAGAAAGTTTTGGAGGGGCCACAAATCCTATTCATAAAAAAGTTTACCTATGACTGAAATCCAAACATCTTCCACCTTATTAGCCTCTTCCTGCCAAGCTATCAACTCCAAAATAAAGGACCCAATACCCAAGGAAGGGCTAGTGCACTATAGAGAGTCAACAAAGATAAGACCATAAGCGTGCCCTAAGATAGAAACATTCCTCTGGATAGGCCTAATAAATACACCAATAGAGTCATTGACATATGACAATGTAGAAGCAAAATAAACTAAGCCAATAGAATCAATCAAAACCTTATCAAAAGGCTCATTTCACCCAACAAATATCAATACAAGAGCTAGAGAAACCATAGATCCAGTAGGAGGAGAATCACTAACAACTTCATGCTCGTAATCTAATACCATACCTGATCCAAAAGCCACAAGAACATAACTAACAATGCATCACACCCCTAATAAATATTAACTAGAGAATCTTTCTCAACAAATTGGGAAGATTTTTAGATACCATACAATATTGAGAAGAGGCGCCATTCCACCATGAGGAAGGATTCTTCAATGTAACTCTCTCAAGATCACATTGTTGATTTATGAAGGAGTAAACTAGATACTGAGGGAGGGGTGAATCTGAATCTATAACAATTTATACTTTTCACACATTCATCCACATCTATCAATAACTTGTGCATGCAAAATTATAAATGTAAACTTGTTGTAACATGTAAATCAATTCAATCACATGCATGAAAGTAATAACACATAACACGGTATTTATTACCCAAAAACCCTCCAAGGTGAAGGTAAAACTTGAGTGGGGATGACACCCACAAATCTTCACTACTACAGTAATAAAGTTAACCAATTAAGGTTGCAATGTTTGACCATAAAATATGATCCTCCCTACAAGGGGGTTGCCCTATTAAAGACTTAAGAAACTATTAGGTTTCACCATGTTATAGGAGTTGACACTTACAAAAAAGTAACAACTCTGTTAGGATATTTAGAAAGATTTGTTAAGACCGCTCTATTAAGAGATTTTCCCTTATTCAAGTCTATTAAAATTGATTCAATACTTGGCTTTAGTTTGCTCTGAAAGCTAATTTTAAGTCTTCTCCTTACTAACTAATCCTTTCCTCTGATCTGATAACGCTTGTCTTTCCCTTTCACATTCACTGCTTATGAATAGGCCACTTGCTCTGTCAGATGATAACAGAAACCTTGAATGACTTCTAATCTTCTCAATCCATCATAGTATAATGCTTCATGTTTGCACATATACTCTTCTCCTTCTTCTCCCTCTTCTCCTTCGTTGTGTATTTGATCTAGATTAAGATCATCACTATTTAAAGATTTCCATAAAGAGTTTTCTAGATGGTTCTAGGTTTTGCCTCTTCATCCTAATTGTTGATCATACACATAGTGATCCATGTCATGTAAATGTTTTGTAACGACCTCTTCAAAACTTAAATAAACTTTCCAAGTCGGTCTAATAATCATTTTTCCTAACACTTTGTTTTATTCTTGACTTTTATGTAGACTCTACATTGCTCAGTATTTACTATTTTTGATGCTTGACATTGTTGTTGCTCAACCTTTGTTAACCTCTAATGCTTGGCATATATTGTATTTGACACATACTATATCACTGGGTACTTGTATACTTGGAATTTACTCTGTCATTGATAACTTGGTAGGTTGTTGATGAGCTCGGTACATATTGAAAATTATTCAGTGACCATACACTTACTCAACTTTTATAGAACTTTCTTGTTACATGCTATCTTATGTGCATGTGTCAGCCTATGTAGAGTAGCTTGGTCATAGTGATAACCATCTAACTCTACCTTGTAAATGACTAAGTGGTTGACACTAATAGACAACAATGGTTAGAGATACCAACAATATCCACCTTTGACATTAGTGGAAAAAACATTGTCATATTTACATTACGTTGTCATATCAATACAATATAATAAAATGAGCTCTCCCCCTAAGTCTTATAACTCATGAATAATGAATAAATTCATCTTTTCTTCAATGCATTCCCTCTTCCATGTGAATTTATCCATTGTATGCACTTCCCCTTATTCTTGAACACTTTATATCACTATTGATGGGGTTGAAAGAGTTGAAGTAATTCATGTGTTTCAATGAATTCCTTGCGAACTCTAGAAATTATGGTTAGTGCATGATTCCATGTGGTTCTTGTTGCCTCCAAAATTTGATTCTATAGTTGTAGTTTTGCAGGTAAATTAATTAAGCTCTCAGCCATTGATAAGTTATGATCTTTTATGATAAGATCCTGGGTTGTCTTTAGTTCGCTCTGCATCACCTCCATATGAGGTATCATCATTTCCTTAATTGAGATCAATTTGGATCTCATGGTGCTATCAACTACCTGAAGCTCATTCAATGCTCCATGAGCATTCAGTAGAATATTGTAGTGATCAGTGCTAGATCCTGCTAACTCTGAGATAGCACTAGTAGATGCTTTCTTCTCAGCCTTAGTCTTATCTATGTGTGCCTAAATATTGTATGTAAACCTTGGCACATTTGTCAAAATTATATACAAATTATGTACCCTCTATATAATATCCATCATTATGTGTTCTTTTTCCTACAATAGCACCTTCTGCTCAGCTAGAGTTATGAAGACTTTGTCCCTAACCTTGGTCTCAACTCTTCTTGCTAACCAATCCATTAACTTGTCATTGGATTCAAAATTCTCAACACTTACTTGATCAATGATATGTAAAAGTTGATTAGTGATAAGTGTCTCTTCATCTAATTTCAGTATGTCAAAAGCATCAACAAAAATATGCTTGACATATTGTAATGTCTATTGTTGTTTTTGCCCTCGTCTTGGCTCTTCTTCTTCAAAATTTATTGTAGCAAAAGATTTTTCTACAAGGTGAGATTTTCTAGATCAAATTATGGTATCTCAATGATCTCATCCAGACTAACCTCAATATCTAGTGAAATGTCTTTTATTTCTTTTCTCTTCTTGATTAGTGAAGCGGTGTTGTTGCTCGACACTACCTTAGGAGTAGTTGAGGAGGTGTCACCACTTCGTCTAGCTTGTGCATCAGTGCTTGAGATAGAAAAAATTATGAAATATCCCCTACAGGATTATACCTTCTTCCCAACACCCAAAATCTTACTATTTCATAGGTTAGGTATTTCGTCAAATGATTAGCAGACAAACTTGAAACCACTGATATAACCCAAATGAAATCTGATATGAAACTAGGAAATCTTGGTTGTGACTGAATAAGCAAGTCAATGTTATTGATATTAAAATCTAACTCTACTATGGAAAGAACATTCAATAATTAAGGCAAATGATATAGTAATAGTTTGCACATTATTTATTCATTCTTCAATATTAAAACTTGACGTTACATTAATGAAGAACATGAAATAAACCATTGTGAACCTGGTTCATGATAAATTCCAACGGAGTCGATAGGAGCAAACTTGCTGTGATAATGTTCAGACCCACAGGAAAAATAACCTCCCGACATCTGCTGTTGAACTGCGAATCGCGTGGTGCTAGCTCGTCCTTGATTGAAATCGTTTGCAAGACGATTTCGCCGTTATTTGTTTCCTCCAGTTGATCTGCGGACCTGCGATTTGGGATGCCTCGTGCCCTATTTCGACCATGTGCGGCCCTGTTATTGCTGGTGCTTACTGATCCCGCACGACTTATATTTCTCCTTCAAAACCTGTGCTGATATCTATCGCGGGGTTTGTAATGCCGGAATGGAAATTGGTTTGATCCTAAACTACCGCCCTTTCAACCTTGCGATACTGCTAATAGATGAAGCCCCCCTATCTTTGCGATCAGGGGTTTGAGGGTCTGCGGATCCGAATCTCCTTGCTCATCCGCTTTTCGAAAATGTCCCGCTGTAGGTCAGTCGGGTCCGAGAAAACGGCTGCCGGCTTGTATGATTATAATCCCAGCTCCTCCTGCCAGCCCTTCCTGTTGCCAAACAAATTTTATTCACAAATACTTGAACTATTGTTACCTTCGGTGTCAAGTTCGCCAGTCCTCAAAACTTCAAGACATCACGTATATGCAAATAATCTCAACATGAAACGGCTAAAGACCATCTCCAATGTGCAACCCTTCGGGGGAATATTTCACCTCCTCAGTTATGCAGATCCAAGGGAGTTTTCGTTCCCAAAGACCTAAAGGAAATTCGCAGACTAATGGCTACAAATTGCCCTAATTGAAATAGAAAATGAATCCACAAAATTGCTTCCCCCAATAGGTGCCTCATGTCCTCTATTTATTCACTTTGTTGAGAGGTTACTGGAAGCTTCCGGAATTGTCTTTTATAATGTACTTTTCTTTATAAAATTAAATAAATAACTTTATAAAGTTAAAGTACAACCTTAATTTAATATTAGAACAAGTAGGCCCCACTTATTATTCTCCGAGAGCAAAAATGTAACCATCTGGAAATAAAATGACCCTCTTTCCAAAATCATTTGCCTACGAGAGTCGATGATAGGCAAATTCCCTGTTAAAGTTATGTCGCTAGAAAGGGGACATGACAAATTACACTTGGTTCAACCTTATTTAATTCTTTGTTTTCCTCAATATGAGATGTTGAAGCCATCTTGTCATTTTCATCAGTTTCTCTATCTTTACCATCTTCTTCATCATTTGTAAGCTTGACTGCTCGGCTTCTGGACTATTAGGGGTGTGAGCATGTATAGGGGAGATGATGCCTTGTGGACTTGGCACACCTGAACTTTCTCCACTATTGTGTTCATCATAAATGTTCAAAATCTCTACCTTCTTTCTAGTTAACCCAAAAATGCTCTTCCACAGTAACTCACTCTATTGTCGTACAACTTCTTTCTTATTTTGTAGTATCAAGATCATTCTATATTTCAGAAAAAATCTTCTCCTATGTTGTTTAAAAAATGTGTCCTTCTGTTCTTGTGACATATTAGGCATAACTCTGATTAGTGTGTCAGTTCTAATACAATTTTCTACTTCCTATGTCTGTGCTCATCTCCTCTCTAATATATCATATAGATCCTTGGGTATCTTCTTCTCTATTTCACTAGGGGATATTTTTTTATTTGAAATCATTTCTACCATAGCCTCTTCAACTTTATTTTTATCTTCATTAACTTGTGCATCACATTTCACATATCTAAAACTAGATAAACCTATAGATCTTCTTAAGTTGTCACATACCTCTTCAATAGTCTTGATATGCCTGATAGGTGGTCCTTTGACCAATCTCCTTCTCCTATTTTGAGGTTCACTCAGCTCAATGGTCCTTACTACCTTTTGCTGAGCAGATTGCTCGACAATAGCAATTGCTTGGGTTCTTGGCTTTTTTGGTGGTGGAGGTGTCACTGCCTTCTTCTTCTCCATTCTTTGATCCTTCTTACTCAGTGGCATGACAAAAACTAGGGATTTTCTCTTGTTAGCTTCTTCTACATCATCTTCCTCATCACCATTGTCTTGTTCTTCGTCTTCACTAAGACCTTGAGTTATTTGCAATGGTTCTTTTCCCTTGTCTAGGGTGCCTAGTTTAGCTTCTAGGTCTTCAATCATCTTCTTTATTTTCTTCTCTTTTGAAGCTATCTTGATGTTCATTGCTATCCTTGCCTTTGCTTCTTCATATCTTCCAAATGGTTCAACCTTGACATCTATTTCTTCTTTTAATATTACATCAATGTTTGCACTTACTATTAATCTCATATTGGTTTTGACATATGAGTGACAATACGCTTAAGTCATTTATTAGATAGAACTTAGTTCATGTCGAACAAGTAATGTATGTCGAGCATAAGTTGTTAGATAGTATATGTCAGGTGAGATATATGGTATGTGTCAAGAAACTAGTAAGTGTCGAGTCACTCAAGTGTCGAGTAGATGGTTGATGCCAAGTGATTCAGATGTCGAGTGATCAATGGATGTTGAGTTATTTAGAGGCTAAGTTACAACATTAAAGATACAGTGGATGCCAAGCATCAGAGACTTCAAGTGTTGAGTAAATACTTTGGGCATAGTTGTTTGTAATGGCACAAACTTCTATGTAAACCGATTTTGAGCCAACCTAAGGATTGTTTTGTGATTCTAAATGATAAGAACAAATCTATATCGAGGATCCCTATACAAGATATGCAACCAATCAATGAAAGGGATGGATTAAGTGGAAAAATAGGTGAATCATTATCATTGATTCATACCTAACCCTAAGTCACCTAGGTCTTCTTAAGAAAGGAAAACCCTAAATATTGCATGTGCGGAGAGAGAAGTTTGCATGCATAGATAGAGCATTCATGATGACTAAGAAGTTGTGAATTGAGTTACGCATTGCAGAATTAGTTAAAGGAGAATAAAGGATAGAAGTGACACATTTGATCGGAGAGGATCGAGGATACATGCAAAGAGGTGATCTGTTATCTAGTAGTAGAATGCTAACCGTAGGATCATTGTTGAGACATTCTAACAAGTGAATTAGTTAAATCTCTTAACAAAGTAGTCATAATAGGCTATTGTAAATCCTTTAACAAGGTGCTTACTTAATTGTAAGTTTTAATTCCTTTAATCAGGCACACTTCTAACAGGGTGTTGAAATATTTTAATATGGTAAGATCTAACAATCTTGTAAGCCTTTAACAAGGCAAACCTTTCACAAGGTAGATCATAGTTTATGATCAAACATTGTAACCTTCATTGGATACACTTTACAACTGTAGTAGTGAAGATTTGTGGGTGTCATCCCCATCCCAGTTTTACCTTCCCATTGGAGGGTTTCTGGGTAACCAAATATCTTGTGTCATATATGTGTTGAATGTTATTTGCTTTCATACTATGGATGAATATGTTTAGCTAGCTATTTCAGTTTATATGCAAATTGTGAGATGGATGTGCGGTGAATGAATTTTATGGTTAAAGTTTTGAAGGACTAATTCACCCCCCACCTCTCAAAGTTTACTTTCCCTACCATGTTTTCAACAATTGGTATTAGGGACTAGTTCTTTGAAAAGGAAAGCTTTACAACTTTGAGGAAAGATCTTGAAGATGGAAGTCTACAAGTTGGGAAAGACTATTGAGAATCAGAAGATTAAAATACAACTTGTCGTACATCAATTGAATGCAGCAAGTGATTATTTAAAGCGCTCATTGAAGAGAAGGAAAGAGATAGCTATTGAAGAGAATGACACACATTACCAAGAGATTGACACTACTGAATTATTTACAGATGGAAACACAAGTGAATTTGATGCAATAGTTGTAGATCTAATAGAAAAGAATGGTGCTCTAACTGAACAAGTGTCATAAATCTTAAGATAAAACAAAAAATCCAATCAATATTGCTATGTGAGGTGACCAAGTAGAAAAAGAAAGTTGAAGAATACAAAGTCATGATTAAAGATGACAAAAGGATACTCACCAATAGACTAGAATAAAAGACATCAGAGGTGAATAGGATTTTTCACATGCAACTAGAAACAATGAATCAAATGATGATTGTCAATCATGAATTGGATGGAAAGGATATTGAGATAACAAATTTGAAGTTGCAGAATGAACAACTGAGAAATGATCTGAAAAGAGAAAAAGAATTTGTTGAAAGTTTCAACAAACCTAGTGAAGCCATCAAGTACTTTAAGCAATGGATGGGATCTCCTAGATCCAACAATGATACTACTAGATTGGGTTACACCAGTACTAAAGAAAGAGAATCATCTAAAATTGGTGAACAAAGAAGAAACGAAGGTAAGAACTACAAACCTACTTGTCATAATTGTTGAAAGATAGGTCATACAACAAATGTTTGCAGAAGCAACAATGCAAATCAACACCCTAAGAAGAAACTCACGGGTAACTGTCATAAGTGCAACAATCAAGGACATCAGGCACATGAATGCAAGACCAAGACATCAAGCACATAAAAATTTGAAGGTTATTGCTACAACTATAAAAATTATGGGGTAAAAGCACAAACCTATGTCACCTTTTATAAAGAAACGTGATATCAGAATGTGACAGTTCAACATTAATGACAAAAAAAATGGTATCTGTGTTTAAAATATGAAGATGATGTAAACTAATGAAATGTGTAGAATTGGATGAATTTTATGCCTATAATTTTTATAATTTTTTTGAGTAAGAATTTATTCATTTTATTTTATATTGAAGTCCCTCTTTTAACTGTAAAAAATATACGATGTAGTTCCCGTCAAAGAAGTATGTGCAAATCATCTTTTGTTGTTCTGATTTGAAAATATTTTATAGATGACATGTATAGCTAGTGAAAAAAAAAAGAAATAATTATTTTTAATGTATATTTTCTTTGTTATAAGCACTCAAGTTTGACCTTGTCAGAATCCAACAATTTTTTCCTCCCGTCAAAACTTCCCTATCAAATCTATACCTTCTTGAAAAAAAATTACATATTTGTGAAGAGGATTCTCTCCTCTAGTGATAAATATAATTTTTTTATTTTTTTGATATGATTTACTATTTTTTTCCTTTTTTGAGGGAGCATCTTCTGAAATGTTGAAATATTGACTTATAATATTTTGAGATTATAACATACTATAACTAATCAAAACACTCAAAAATTTATATAATGATGATCTTGAATCTGAGATCTACAAAAGGGTATTTTTAGTTTTTGAAAAAAATTGAGTTTTGATAAAGAAATGAGATTTGACCAAAACAGGTTTTTGTATCACAAACGGTGACACAGATCTGTGCTTTTACCCTATGGACATAGAGCACATGAGTGTAGATCAAAGCCTAACTGGTCATCAAACAAGTAAGCTAAGGTAAACCATATTGATAGATCCTATAATTGGGATTAAAATACAAAATACAGTTGTCACTATTGTCAAGAGTATGGACATGTTGCTAAAATTTGCATCAGAACACATTTCAGAAGTGACTTCAATAGATGGTTGAGTCAAACTACATGTTTTCATTGTTTGAAGACTAGTCACATTAGCAAAAATTGTCCAACAAGGTCAAAAGCACCTAACAGTGAATTCAATAAAGGAAAAGGAAAGGTTGATGTTGAAGAAGTCAAAGTGCAGATGAATGAGACATGGAAGAAAAAGGAAGATTGAAACACATCAAGCTTAGATGGGACCACTTCAACCAATGGATCAGGTAATCACACCACCCCCAACTAGGCAATCAAGAGGTAAGTGTGGGACTAATATTTCAAAGTTCAATTATACATCAATTCCAAGGATTCAATTATGAAAAGATCATATATGCATGAAGTAAGATGATAAGTATTGGTTAGAACTGTTAGAGTAAGTCATTTATTACTCTAGGTGCTTTAGCTCTCTTAGGTGCATATAATTAATATCTTATATTAATTATAATGTGCAAACCTAGCTTTCTTTCCTTTAGGGTTTTGTTCACCTTAAAAGGTTGAACTTTTATATTTATTTTTCATAATTTAGAATACATTTTTGCTCTCACATTCTTGAGAAATTCTAAGCTTTGCTTTTTCTATTTTTTGGCTTCTCTTCATTGCAAGATATTTGCATGCAGGTGTTCTTGAGGATCTGTGAAGTTGGTTTTCTCAACTTATACATGGTATCAGAGTGGACCTCCTGCTTTCTCATTTGAAGATTCTTGAAGCCACAATTCGGAGTCAAAAACCTTAGCTTTTTTAGAGTTTTTTTCTTCAAAAGGGCGAAGGGCAAATTTTTGGGGCACTTTGGGCCAAAATGGACATCGCCATTAGATCCAAAAGGCCGCTTGTAGTCAAAAAACATATAAAAATTTTCATTTTCGGCTACAGGGTGTTTTGGAAAAATAAAATTGGCCCCCTGGTATGGTCGTACAAACGCAAGGTTCAAAAATTAAAAACTAAAAATTAAAATGTGTTTTCTTGGGTGCTCTACCCATGGCCACCCCGTAGCCACCGGAGCACCATCCACACCTAGCCTGCACTCAACTGCAGCCAATGTAGAACCAGCGGCACAGCCAACACTTCACCACCACCAGCTAGTCGCCCAGGCACCACCTCTGCCTAGCTCCAGCTAGCGGCACTGTCAAATTCTCCTCCCAGGCACCATTGCCACTAGTGGTCTTCACCTTTCTGTAGCTCCAGTAATGATGTCACCCTGACGTCAGTTTCAGACAAGACACATCAGCAATCCATCAACTAACATCATCATTATGTCATCTGATGTCACTTTTTCAGCAACTAGCTAATGTCACCTTTCTAGCTACATGACATCATTTTCTAACTGATGGTGTCATCTTTTCGGTGACCAATTTTCCAGTGTGCTCTTTTTCCAGACTTGTCTGTAATTTTCCAGTGAGCTCTTTTTCTAGACCTGTAGTCAGTTTTTTGCTCATAACTTGAGCGTACAAACTTATTTTTGTGATCTGAAAGAATTGTCGAAAAGCTAACTCAGAGACGGAGAAAATGGTGCTAGTTTTGTTTGATTTTGAGTTCATTTGAGCTTCCAAATTTGGTGTTGAAGTAGAAGCTTTTATTTTCCTCTTCTTTGCATCTGAATTCCAGGTTCTTTTCTCAGTTTTTGTGTTTTTCCATAGTTGTTGCTTTGGTTTTGGGGGATTTTTTTATTCGTTGTGGGGGGGAGCATTTTCTATTCTATAATTTGCTTCAAAATCAGACCCTTCTACTTCTGTCTTTTCTTTCTCTCAATGTCAGATCCTTCTATGATCCAGCTCATGCCACACAACTATCACACCTAGAAGACATAGATGACTAGGCTTCTCATGTCAAGAGGCTTATGGTCATGCTTAGATGCGAACCAACCTATTCTGTAGTGCACTTTTGAGGTTCTTCAACATAGAAACAAAATGGATGAAGCCATGGGACTAATTGCACTGAACATCTCTGATAGTCTACTATTTCATTTGGATGGTTTGTCCACTCCACTGGCTATTTAGACCAAATTCCACACATTGTTTGGCATAGTGAATGAATTCCAAGCACTACAACTTGATGTAGAGTTGACTTCTTTGACACCAACCAACTTTCCTACTATTGAAGACTTCTTGATGAAGTTCAAATCTTTGCGTACAATCTTGTAGGGATGTGGTATAAATAAAACTGATGATGAGTGTTTTTTTTTATACTCTCAAAGTTGCGAGGATAGTATCAGATATTTTGTTCCACTTTCTACTCTACCATGGATGCCTTGGGTAACAGACATCAGATGCCCTCATTTGAGACATTTTGTGATCGGTTGACACAGGAACAAGCTAAGATCCAATAGGTGGATGCCTCTAGCTCTTCCAGCCAAGCATTGGTTGCTCAGACTTCTCAGGGGAAACCAAAACAGAAAGCCAAACTGAAGAAAGATGCACCAAAAATTGATGCCAAACCTCTAGCTAACCCTTCCAAGGATAAATCTGCTTCGAAGTTTATTGAGTCTACCTCCAAGACTAAGAAGAAATTAACTGAGACTTGCAGTTTTTGTGGAAAGGATGGACATCCTGTTTCTAGGTGTTGGAAACGTTTGGAGGCTTTAGAAGAAGCCATGCAGGAGCATCACATTTCAACTCCTAAGTTTGCATCCCCCCTTACAAGGAAAGGTCACTCTCTTACTGCACGAGCTATGACTTCTAGGCCTACTTGGATTCTTGATTCTGGTGCCTCTCACCATATGACAAACACTCAATAGTTAGTCACCTCACTTGCCCCTTGTCCTACTTCCCAGATTGTTGTTGGGAACTCATCACATCTTTCCGCCATGGGTTCTAGTTCTGTTGCATTAGCTGGGGGCTCTCTTTAAGATGTTCTTCTTGTCCTTGACATTTCGACGAACCTATTGTGTATCTATCAGATTTTCCACTTTAGCTCTGGTAAGACAACTGAGTTCTCACCACATGATGTGGTTATCTAGGACTTACATAATTTTGAGATGATTGTGGCTAGTGGGAGTGTTGACTCTGCATCTCACCTCTATAGATTTGATGAATTTGAGTCTTTTAATGACACAGGTTCATGTCTTGTTGCACATGCAGATTTAGTAAGCAAACTTTGGCATGAGCGTTTTGGCCATGTCAATTACAGATATCTTCAGCAGATGAGCACACAGGCACTTGTTCTTGGGCTTCCCCAAGTTTCCTATACAAATGGTGTTTGTCAAGGTTGTGCTCTTGGCAAACAACATAGGGATTCTTTTCCACATGGATGAGCCACTAGTGCTTTGGCACCATTGGAGTTGATTCATAGTGACCTCATGTCATTTCCCACTCCATCTTTTTTAGGTGCCAGATATGTGCTTACTTTCATTGATGACTTCCCTAGATGTGCATGGGTGTACTTTTTGAAGTACAAGTCTGATGTCTTTGATTCATTTCGAGTCTTCAAGACATTTGTTGAGAAGCAGTTTGGTCTTTCTATTCGGTGAATACACACAGATAATGGGGGGGAGTATGTGAACCAAGGTTTCAAGGATTTTTGCTCTAAACATGGTCTTCAACATTAGTTTTCAGTGCCCTACATCCCTCAGCAGAATGGTGTGGCCGAGAGGAAGAATAGAACCCTTTGGGAGATGGCTAATTGTATGATTCAGTCTAGGTCCATGGATTTGTGTTTTTGGGTAGAGGCAATCAATTGTGCCAACTATATTCAGAATCAGATGCCTCACAAGGCCGTTCAAAATATGACTCCTGAGGAGGCTTGGTCTTATGTCAAACCTGATGTATCTTCATTCCGAGTTTTTGGTAGTGAAGCATGGGCATTTATACCTAATGCTCAGAGGAGAGCAATGGAGCGGAAGAGCCAACACCTCATTTTTGTTGGCTACTATGAGGATGTTAAGGCCTATAGGTTGTTTGATCCTGATTCTAGAGAGGTTGTATTTTGATGGTATGTCAAGTTTGATGAGTGCCTTCCTGTAGTAGATACCTCGCATCCAGAGTCTACTTCACTTACCACCACTCCCTCATCTTTTCCAGTCTCTTTTTTGGATGATGAGGATGATGATCATGTTGATCCCCATTTACCTCCACCACATGATCCTCCCCAAATGCCTAAATGGGCTCAAGCTTCAGTTGAGGCTGCAGGATCGCTAGTTGGTGACCCTACCACTTCCCTTCGCACCCGTTCACATACTGCGGGTTCTAGTCTTCTTAGTCATGCTATTTATGATGACCCTCAAAATTTTGTAGTAGCGACAAGGCATCCTGAGTGGGACAATGCAATGGAGGAGGAGTGTTCTTCTTTGATAAAGAATCTTTGTTCTCTTCCTAAGGGAAGAAAGGTTGTGCGATGCAAATAGTTGTATCAGACTAAGTTTGTTGTTGATGGTTCCATTGATAAGTGCAAGGCTTGTCTTGTTGCGAAGGGTTTTTCATAGGTTGAGGGTATTGATTACACTAAGATATTTGCCCCTGTTGCCAAGATGAACTCTATTCGCCTTGTGTTATCCCTCGCAACTTCACAGGGATGACCCATTTTTCAGATGGATGTGAAGAGTGCATTCTTGTATAGTGATCTTGCTAAGGAGATTTACATGGAGCAGCCTCAGGGATTTGTGCAGGATTCCACCTTGGTTTGCAGACTTTGACGCTCATTGTATGGTCTCAAATAGGCCCCTTGGGCTTGTTATGAGAAGATGGACTCTTTTCTGCTTTCTATAGGCTTCACCCATTGCCATTCTGATCCTACAGTCTACATTCAACATCTTGAGGTTAAGGTTTTAATCCTTGTGCTATATGTTGATGATCTTCTTCTCACAGGTAGCTCGTCCTCTATGATTAAGGATGTTCAGAGAGCATTGATGGAACAGTTTGAGATGATTGATCTTGGCCTGCTACACTATTTTCTTGGTCTCTAAATTGTTCAGTCACCTGCTAAAATCTTTGTTTACCAGCAGAAGTATGCTCTTTACATGCTTTGACGCTTTGACATGCTTGATTGCAAGCCTACTCCTACACCTTTTCAATTGGGTGTTACTTTGTCTACCTCTTGCACTTTGCCTTCAGTGGATCCCACATTGTACCAACAGTTGTTTGGCAGCTTGTTGTACCTAACACACACTCATCCTGATCTCTCCTTTGCAGTGGGTCTCGTCTCTCGGTTCTCACATGATCCTCATGAGATTCATTGGCAAGTTGCCAAGCATATTTTGAGATACATTCAGGGCACCT
This sequence comes from Cupressus sempervirens, assembly GCA_028749045.1. Classification (NCBI taxonomy): domain Eukaryota; kingdom Viridiplantae; phylum Streptophyta; class Pinopsida; order Cupressales; family Cupressaceae; genus Cupressus; species Cupressus sempervirens. The sequence continues at coordinate 658,158,960 of CM053792.1, read as the reverse complement.
TGATGTATGGTATTCATTACATAATAGGGACTCCTCACATTGTTGGCTACACTGATTTGGATTGGGCTAGTGATGTCGATGATTGGAAGTCTACTTCTGGTTTTTTTTTTGTCTTGGCTCTGGTCCTATCACATGGTTGTGCAAGAAGTAGTAGGCTCATGCACTTTCATCTATAGAGGCTGAGTATCAAGCTGTAGTGCTTACTAGTCAAGAGATTTTATGGCTTTGACAGTTGATGACTGAGTTTGGTTTTCCTCCTGATCGTCCCACTGTTCTGTGGTGCAATAATCAGAGTGCTATTCACATTTCCCACAACCCGATGGAGCATCAACACACTAAACACATTGAGCTTCATATGCATTTCATTTGTCATCTGATCTAGGATGGTGTTATCTCTTTGGAGTACATTTCCATTGATGCACAGGTTGCTAACATCTTCACAAAGTCATTTGCATTGCCTCACTATCTTCACCTACGGTCTATGCTTGGGATTGCGGAAGTTGTCCTTGGGTGGTCTTCTCGAGGCCTTCCTTCCTTCATATTTTTTCTCAGCATGTTTGTTCTATCTCTTTTTGGAGAGGGGTTTTTCCCACTAGGTTTTTTCCTTTGTCTCTGATTTACAGAGATTTCCTTGTATTGGGTACCTGATCAAGCCTTGTTGTCGGGACCCATTTTCCTGCTTTCATAGCTTTGCTAAGTTAGCTTACTCCTAAGCTTCGCTTAAGGGGGGGTGTTAGAGTAAGTCATTTATTACTCTAGGTGCTTTAGCTCTGTTAGGTGCATATAATTAATATCTTATATTAATTATAATGTGCAAATCTAGCTTTCTTTCCTATAGGGTTTTGTTCACCTTAAAAGGTTGAACTTTTTTATTTTGTTTTCATAATTTAGAATACATTTTTGCTCTCACATTCTTGAGAACTTCTAAGCTCTGCTTTTTCCCATTTTTTGGCTTCTCTTCATTGCAAGATATTTGCATGCAGGTGTTCTTGAGGATCTGTGAAGTTGGTTTTCTCAACTTCTACAAGAACTTAGAAGAAATCTATTTAAGTTTTCATGTTACTACCGAGCATAAAAAGTTTCACTGTTGCTGTTGAGTGAAAGTTTAGTTTTTGTTGAGCTATCAAAGGTGGTAGTGTTGGTTGAGCTCACTATGGTTGCCAAGTGTGGTAGGAATTACATGGAAGCTAAGTGAGTCAAAATTGCTATTGGAGTTGAGCTTACAATTGTGTAAGCACTGAACATTTATTGCAAAGTTTCAAGGGCTATATGGTCAATTTTTGTCTCATTTGCAATCATTCAATACTAAAGAGATAATGAAGAGCATAAGAAAAATTGGAGAAATTGATTCAAGTGTTTGTATACTAAATTCAACTACTACTCGACACCAGGCATTAGATTTTTTAGGGTATTTATTGTGTGTTGAGCTATGGTGTTTGAATTTATGCAAACCCTAGTTAGTTGTTATGGCATCTAACTCTTTTGCTACTATGGTTAAGAAAGCAAAGGAAGTTTTAAGTGTTTAATTGATTAGTAATGAGATAAAACAATCACATTTATGGGCAATTCCTGACATTGCGTATAAAGGAGACCCATCTGGTGCATTATCTATGATACAACCACAAGTTTTAATGATACAAGATGTAAAGTGTTTCTACACTTGTAAGGTAGGAAGTATAGGAGACATGGAAATCAGAGACTTCTATGGAAAACTATGTGAAAATAGAGTGCTGAAAGAGGAAAACAAAATTGTAGAGAGAAAAAGGTTAACCCGTGCCCTAGATTTTCCTAACATATTCAAGACAGGGTGGATAAAGATAGTTCTCAGCAAAATACATTACAACATTGTATGGTTAGAAGATAACCCTATCAAGATCACAAAGAGAATTATTCAAAGGGTAATAGGGTATCCTACCCTAGATAGAACAAAGACTATGAGGAGTGATGCGAAAGAGGTAATTGAAAAGAATATAAGGGCAATGTGGAACAAGAGAGGGATGGCCATAGACACAATCACTAATCCCCTAATTACATTTGTAGTAAGGGTCATTGCACATTATTCTTTCAATCTAGTAGATCGAAAATTATACCATGTATAGTTGTGGATTTAGGCTATAAGATAGTAAAGAAGGACCATTCTTATGACCTTGTCAAGTTACAACTCCAATAGTTATCAGAAAACTTGGGAGCCATAAGAAAGACAAAAAGTGCACAATACAAATTTGGTTTAATACTTGTTTGTATATTTTTCTATGTGCAAAACACTTTTCCCTCATGTAGCAAAGTTGCTTGGAAGACCAACAAGTCTATTGCAGTGCAGATTGAAGAATACATAGAGCAACTTGGAGATAATTTTGAGACTATAATGTCAAGTTATTTTGAAGACTTTAAGAAGTCAATGAAACAAAGACAAAGGATACCAGTATCACTAGTAGAGAAACATTTCAATGATGTTTGTTTTCTAGTTGATGTTGATTTCACTTATGTTCAAGCTGTTGTTCCAAGGGTGAGATGGCTTAGGCCATTTCCTTATGAAATTAATGTAGATGAGGCATCTACAACCATCACTACTTTACTAGCAAAGGAAGTAGATAAGAATGCTACTACATTTGGAAATTTTGATGTGGCCAAGTCTAAAATCACAATGGACTTGAAGAAAATTTTTGTGATGAGGAAGAAGAACAAGATTGTAAAAAAGCTCAAGGAACAATTTGGTGAAGAGGCGAAAGGAGATGAAGAAGAAGAGGATATTGAAGATGATGAAGAAGATACACCTTCCTAAGCACCACTTTCTCTCACACAGGGTTAAGGTGAGGACCAAGGAAAAGAAGAAGTAGAATTTGATGAAGGTGTCGAGGGAGAAGAAGCTAATGAAGCACCTATTACTACAAAAAATAAGAAGATAATAGAAAAGAAACAACAATAAGAAAACCAAAGAAAGTTGTGAAACCTTTACAACAAAAGCCTACAGTTCCTATCACCAGGGCTAGCACAAGAGCTATTGCTAAAAGGACTCAGGAAGTTTAGAAGCCTAAAGGCAAGAGAGCTAGTATAGCTACTAAGGAAGATGCACCTGAGCAAAGACAAAGGAGGAAATATATAGCTCCAATTGAATCAGATGGGGGGAGGACTGAGTCAAATGAAAACAACCAATTCAAAGTGGCAAGTCACAGTCCCTCTTCTAATTTGGATAACTTGTGTGATAATATAAAGACTAATGTTGATTTATCAAGGTTCACACATGTTGAATTTGATAAACTTGGGAAGATAGAAATGAATAAGGTAGAACAATCTATGTATGCCATGATGGCAACTTTTAAGAAAACTCCAATTGAAATTGCCAACTCTTTACCCAAAAGTCTATCTGACAGAGTTGAGCAAAGGTGGCAATAAAGTCTCTCAACTGAAAGGAATATTAGAGAGACTACTCTAGCAAGAGTGATGCCAGACTTGGACAAGTCTGCAATGACAAAGACCATTATTAAGTATAAAGGTAGATTTGATCCAAAATATAGAGCCTTTACCATTATATAGAATAATATTTAAGATGTTGTCCAAAAGATCACCCAGCTGTGGAAAGTGATATATGGCGTAACAAAAGATGAATCAATAAAAAAGACACATGTGGAAGTTGGTGAAGACAAAGTTGAACAAGAGAAAGTTGAGGTAATAAATGATGAACTTGTAAGGGAAGGACATGAGGAATGCACTATAAAAGAAGCAGATATAGAGGCTACAACTAAGGAGGAGCAACAATAAGATCAAAATTTATCATAGGTACTTATACCAAGTGCTAGTCCACCTCATGTAGACAAAGAGGACCAACATACATAAACAATAAAGAGCAAGGATGTCTCTAACAACTCCACTCAAAACATCAATCCCTTAATAGCAGAGGATATGAAGAAGATATTAATTAATACCACCACCAAGGCAAAACTATGCAGTCATCCTATATTGGTGAGTGTGGATGAAAATTGAGAAGACAGAATTGACATTTGCGAGGGAGAAAACTCAAGAATTATCTAGTGCCCCCCCCCCCTCTTAATCTACATAAGCGCAAACTACCATGCCTAAGATAGTATATCAACAGAAGGACACAATGTCATCACATGTCAGCACATTGGTACAAAATGTTTTTGTACATGTAGTTTCAACAGATGAGAAAGATGAGACACTAGTCCAAATAGGTCAGGAAGCTAGTCCTCCACCTACAACACAAGCACAAGGTGATAAAGAGGTCACAAAAAAGAAGAAATATAGGACTAAAGATTTAGTCTTGACTACAAAACTAGAGGAAGTGATAGCAATTCAGACACTAGTTACCCTACCAGATACTGCTACTCCTATTCCTAGTCAAGAACTTCATAGGTTGAGTATGGAAGCTACACCCTTGCAATCATCACAACCTAGTCCTAGTGCATCTAAGGTTGATGAGGTCACATCTTATGGTGATATCAACTTAGATGAGGTGATTGGATTGCCAAAGTTTGATCTTACATCAATCACCATAGAGAAAATGGGTATATTGTAGGATGCTCTTGCTAGAAAGAAACACCAAGAACTACTCAGAAGGGAGCATAGGTAGAAACAAGCACTTCATGACATCAAGGACATATTTCTTGATGAATTTAGCATACCTGCACCTGATGAAGCCAAGCTAATCATTGAGCAGTTGGAAAATATTATGGAGAAGATCATTGATGAAGAACTAGACACAAATGTCAGCTTGTTAGAATGGTCTGAGAAGAAATTTCATGTGAAGGCAACTGAAAAGATAACAAGTGCCATTGCACTTAGTCAGGCTGAGTTAGCAACCAAAATTGATGGTGTAAAGAAAGTGTTGGAGAATATTTTCTCTCTTTACACCAAGTTGTGTGATGTATCCCTATTTACACAAGAAGTGTAGAGACACATTGACTGCCTGGAGGGAGATTTGAAGAAAATAGGTACCATCCTACAACAATCTCCTGGTCAAAGTTAGTCTCATTTCATAAATTTGTTGTTAGCCCAAGGTTAGTTAGCAACATTGCAAGCTCAAGATGCCAACATTCAGGATACACTAATCAACATCCAATCCATGTTGACCCCTCACATGGAGGTACACAAGGAACAAACCTATGCAGAAACATCGATAAAGAAAGATCCCCATCTTTCTACTCATGAAGGCCTAGTTAACCTTGTCATCAAAATGACTATTCAAATCAAATCTCTAGAGGTAGTGTGTGACAACTGGGATGCAATACTAAAGCTACTATTGGAGGTCCATAAATCATTCTTGGAAAAACACACTATCTATGTACCACCCATGACATAAGTGTAAAAAAGGGGGAGAAAGAATTAAAAGGGGAGAATGCATAAGTGTTAGGATTAACCTCAGACAAAAATAATAGTTACATGCGAATATAACCAATACCAAAAAATAGTAAATCGCATAAAAGAGAACACAAGACACCAAGATTTAACGTGGTTCACCCAATCCTTGGGCTACATCCACCAACAACAAGTCCAATATTATTATTATCTAGTGATTACAACTTGATTACAATCTGTCATCCCTTACAGCTTAATACCATTGGCAGAAGTTACAATATAACCATTCATAATGAAATCCCTAACCTTAAGCCTTTTTATACAAGCTTTTTCTGCTTATAAAATTAGGGCTAGAATAATTGAAAAATAGTAGCTGACACCTTTTACAATATAAGGGCATTTTTGGCTTCAAGGGAAGCGACCCCGCAGGGGCACTGCCCCTTGACCTCATCTTGGGGGTGATGCCCCCAAACCTCATAGAAATAATTTGGAGGGAAATCATGTCGAATAAACCTCTAAGTCTGATTAGGCTTCACATCACAACAATCTCCAACTTGGAGACTAATTAGACTCCATAATAATAACCTCCCACTTGGAGACTGATCATAGCATTGTGAAACCTATAGCTCCCATTGGAATATCTCAAACCACCCTGGACTCTTCTATTCTTTTATTTTGTTTAGTCTAGAAGACCAATTGAAGTTGAAGAGGAATTCAGCTTCTCCCTTGTCACTACCTTTGTAAACATATCGGCTAGATTGGCATTTGTATGTATCTTCTCCAACTTTAGTTGTCCATCATCCAAAAATGACCAAATGAAATGGTGTCACAACTGTATGTGTTTTTTCTTTGAATGCAGAGCTTAATTCTTTGCACAATGAATGACACTTTGACTATCTATAAAAAATAATTATCATTCTAAGAGTGTCCCAATTCTTCCAAGAAGAACTAAAACCATATCATCTCCTTAGTTACCTCTGTAGCAACAACATACTCTACCTCTGTAGTGGATAAAGCATCAACCTTCTCTAACCTAGAAACCCAACTCATGGTTGCCCCACCAATAGTAAATACATAACCTATAGTACTCCACTTGGTATCAATATCCCTTGCCAAATCTAAGTCAACATAGCCCTGTAAATCAGTAGTAGAGCCCCCAAAGTGTAGACACTTGCTGGATGTTCCTCTCAAATATCTGAGAATCCATTTAACTACATTCCAGTGCTCAAGCCCTAGATGACTCATATACGTGCTAACAACTCCCACTACATGTGCAATATCTAGCCTAGTACATACCATAGCATACATCAAGCTTCCTATAGCTGAAGCATAAGGTACACTGTGTCCTCCTCTTCTTGTGTCTTGGGACACATCTCCTTAGTCAACTTCAAATGACTAGGTAAAGGCATGCTAACAACTTTAGCATTCTCCATAGAGAAATGTTGGAACACCTTCTCAATATAATAAGCCTAAGATAATGTCAATTTCTTGTTCTTCCTATCTTTGCAAATCTTCATACCAAGGATTTGTTTTACTACCCCCAAATCCTTTATAGCAAATGCATGTGCTAACTAGCATTTCAACCCCTTAATATGATTCATGTTAGACACAACTACAAGCATATCATCAACATATAAACATAAAATAATGTAGTTGTCATCATCCAACCTCTTAAAATAAACACAATGATCTAAATGACACCTACTATATGCATGCTCATGCATAAATTGTCAAATTTTAGATAACATTGCCGAGGTGCTTGCTTCAAGCCATATAAACTTTTTTTCAATTTGCACACTAAGTTCTCCTTACCTTTGACCTCAAATCCCTGTGGTTGAGCCATATATATCTCTTCATCGAAATAACCATGAAGGAAGCTTGTTTTAACATCAAGCTGCTCCAAATGCAAATCTTCAGTAGTCACAATACTTAAAACAATGCAAATAGAAGTCATTTTAACAACAAGAGAGAATATCTCATCAAAATCGATGCCTTTTTTCTGTGCAAATTATTTTACAACTAACCTAGCTTTAAATATTTTCTTACCTTCATCCTCTTCTTTCAACCTATAAACCCACTTATTCTATAAAGCTTTTTTACCTAAAGGCAACTTGCATAAATCCCATGTCTTATTTTTCAAGAAAGAGTCCATTTCTTCTTTCATTGCAGACTCCCACTGAATCTTTGTATCCACCTGCACAACTTCATCATAACATTCAAGCTCACTAGTATTACTATGTAAAATAGAATATAAGGAAGGAGAAAATCTTTTTGGAGGTCTACTCATCCCTATTGACCATCTAACATTCACTAGGGTGTGTAGTATTTTTTGTTGCGGTTGTTGCACATCATGAGGAATTACTGGAACATCAACTTTTGGAGTATCATGTAGCACTACATAATCATTTTCTGTCTTCTCATGTTGTTGCAACATATCTTCGTACAACACTTTCTCATTGAATATGACATCACTACTTCTTATAATTTTACAATTTTCAAAATCCCAAAGCCTATAACCAAAATCATTAATGCCATATCCAACAAATACACATTTCTTTGACTTAGCTTCTAGCTTGGTTCTATTTTCAGAATCTATATGAGCAAATGCTTCACAACCAAAGGTTCTAAGAAAAGAATAACTCACCTTCTTACCAATCTATGTTTCCTCTGGAATACCACAACCCAAAGAAGTAGAGGGACCTCTATTAATCAAATATACAATAGTATTAACAACCTCCATCCACATGTTTAAGGGCAACCCTGCATGCAACCTCATGCTTCTTGCATGGTCCATTATAGTCATGTTCATGCATTCAACCATTCAATTTTCCTATGGAGTCCTTGCAATAGTTTTCTATCTATGAATACCATTAGTGGAGCAATAATCTTCAAATTCATGACTACAATACTCACCACCATTATCAAATCTGAGACATTTTAATTTCTTTCCAATCTCATTTTCAACCAAGATTTTCATTTCTTAAAATTTTGAAATACATCAGATTTCTGTGTAAGGAAATAAACCCATACTTTTCTACTTGCACCATCAATAAATGTAACATAATAATGAGAGCCACCAAGGGAAGATACCTGAGCTGGTCCCCATACATTTGTATGCACAAGCTTTAATTTCTCACTTTTATTTTCCTTCCTAGTCTTCACAAAACTCACTCTCTTTTGTTTTCCATACATGTAACTTTCACATAAATCTATATTAGCAAATTTCAAACCTGGTAAAACTTTATTTGAATGAAGTACTTTCATACCTTTCTCACTCATCCACCCAAATCTATTGTGCCATAGCATTGTATCTGAATCTATAGTAGCTATTTATTCTCCTTGCTCAACTATAGCAACTGTTCCTGAACATTCATTTTTCTCTAAAACAATCAAAGTAGAAGGAACAATATGACCTATACAAAGATATAAGGTGCCCACTTTCACACCTTTTGCTACTACAAGGGAACATTTCGAAACCTTCCAATTTTTATCATTAAAAGTAACTACACAACCCTCATCACTGAGTTTCCCTACTGAAATTAAATTCCTACTTAGCCTTGGAACATGTCTTACCTCATGTAGTAGCCAATGATTCCCATTTTGCAACTTAATCTTAACTTTTCCCTTTCCAACAATCTAACAGGGTTCATTATCCCCCAAATAAACAAGCCCAAAATCCCCTTGGACATAATCAATGAAATAATCTCTATGAGGTGTAGCATGAAATGAAGCACTAAAATCTAAAACCCATGAATCATCAACACTTTCTAAAGATAGAAGCAAAGCATCCTCTTTGAATTTGTTACTTACCACATTTGCCTCATTGTTCCCTTCTAGTATATTTCCTTCATTATTCTTTTAAGTCCAATAATCTGTCTTCTTATGCCCTAATTTCTCATAGTACCAACAATCTCTTGATCCTCTGGATTGAGACCTCTTCCCCTTTGACTTTCCTCTTTATTTCCCATGATTTCTAGAATTATTTCCTCTCTCAGTTGTGCTACCTCTACTTTGTGCATTCAGAGCACTTCTTGATGTAGATCCACTTGAGGTTTTCCTACGAGTTTCCTCACTCAAAATAACATCAATCACATCATCATATTTTAGGGTACTAGATCCAAAAATAGAATTACTCACAACCATTACCAAGCCATTCTAGCTTTCAAACAAAGAACACAAAATCAAGAGAGCTCTAATTTCATTATCAAAATTGATACCCACAGAAGATAACTAACTAGTAATAGTATTAAACTCATTTAAATGATATGCAACAGATCCACCTTCTATCATTTTCATATTAAATAAAAGCATCATGATAAATACCTTGTTTGAAGCGAAGGGCTTTTCATACAGTTTCACTAGGGTTTGCATCAACTCTTCTGTTGTCTTCATTTTTGTAATATTAAATGCCATCGATGGTGCCAAACATAATTGAATGCTTCCAAGTGCCTTTCTATCCAAAAGATCCTAGTCGTCATTTGTCATAGATCCTTGGTTCTTGGTTTTCCCTTTCAATGACTTCCATAAATCCTTTTGATAAAGATAGTCCTCCATTTGCATTTTCCATAACTAAAAGTTCTACCCATTAAAATTGTCAAACCTCAACTTACCCTCGTCTGCCACCGCTCCCACTCAACCGTGAGACCTTTTTGCAGAGGATCACTAAACAAAAATGACAATAGTATGCCTAAAAAAAATGATGACCATCTGGCTTTGATACCACTTGTTAGGATTAATCTTAGATAGAAATAATAGTTACATGCAAATATGACCAATATCAAAAAATAGCAGATGGCATAAAAGAGAACACAAGACACCAAGATTTAACATGGTTCACCCAATCCCTAGGCTACATCCACCAACAACAAGTCTAATATTATTATTATCCAGTGATTACAAACTAATTACAATTTGTAATACCTTACAGCTCAATACCACTGGCAGAAGTTACAATATCACCATTCATAATGAAATCCCTAACCCTAAGCCTTTTTATACAAGCTTTTGTTGCTTACAAAATTAAGACTAGAATAATAGAAAAATAGCAGCTGACACGTTTTACAATATAAGGGAATTTTTGGCTTACATTGCCCCTTGACCCCAACCTATATTGCAATGGGACACTGCCCTAGGACCCCGTAGGGGCATTGCCCCCAAACCTCCATAGAAATAATCTGGAGGGAAATCGTGTCAAATAAACCTTTGAGTTTGATTAGGATAGACATCACAATAACAAGTTTTGGGGGAGACCAAACAAAGGGGGAGTTAGTATAATAGATCTACTCAGCAGGAGTATTCAAATTCCAAAATGTTCAATCAACTCAAGGGGAGTTATATAGAATTTTGAGGTATGACTGATAAGTCACAAGTTTTGCAAAATTTTGAAGTTTTAAAATTTTATATGTAAGTCGTGTACTAAATAGAGATTATCTAAGTTATGCTCATAAGATAAGTAAATTCATGCATGACCAAGTGTTTTTTTGCCACTCATGTCAAAGGGGAAGATTATTAATCTCAGATTGGTTTTGACATACGAGTGACAATACACTTAAGTCATTTATCAAATAGAACTTAGTTCATGCCAAACAAGCAATGTATGCCAAGCATAAGTTGTCAGATAGTATATGTCGAGTGAGATATATAGTATGTGTCGAGTCACTCAAGTGTTGAGTAGACAGTTGATGCCAAGTGACCAATGGATGTCAAGTCATTTAGAGGTCAAGTTACAACATTAAAGATATAGTGGATGTCGAGCATCAAAGACTTCAAGTGTCGAGTAAATAGTTTTGGATATAGTTATTTGTAATGGCACAAACTTCTATGGATTTAGAGGTCGAGTTACAACATTAAAGATATAGTGGATGTCGAGCATCAAAGACTTCAAGTGCCGAGTAAATAGTTTTGGATATAGTTATTTGTAATGGCACAAACTTCTATGTAAACCATTTTTGAGATGACCTAAGGATTGTTTTGTGATTCTAAATGATAAGAACGAATCTATATTGAGGATCCCTATGTGGGACATGTAATCAATCAATGAAAGGGATGGATTAAGTAAAAAAATGGGTGAATCACAAACATTGATTGATACCTAACCCTAAGTCACCTAGATCTTCTTAAGGAAGGCAAACTCTAAACATTGTAACCTTTAGTATCAACTTCTTCATAAGAGAATTGGTTTATGTAAATGGCAATTCCCTTTCTCCTTTTTAGGGAATCCTTCAAATCTCGTCTTGCCTTCTTAAGTTTTTGAAGTGTGAGTTGGATGTCAATCACCTTATTGTCAATAGAATTGTCCAATTTGAAAGCCTCCATCATCCAAGATCTAATCTCCAAGCCTTTAACGTTCTTTCAGAGAATTAGAGCTATGATACCAATTGTTGATTTATGGACGAGTAAACTAGATATTGAGGAGGGGGGGGGGGATGGGTCGGGGTGAATCATAATCTATAACAAATTATACTTTTCATAGAGTCATCCACATCTATTAATAATGTGTGTATGCAAAACTATATATGTAAACTTGTTGTAACATGTAAATCAATTCAATCACATGCACGAAATTAACAACATATAACACAATATTTGT